>VXBW01003819.1:769045-868623 GCA_013400375.1 Thinocorus orbignyianus
TTTTTTGTTTTTTTTTTTTTTTTTGTTCCTCCCCCCGCATTGGTTGGACTTGATGATCTTAAAAGGTCCCTTCCAACCTAGGTGATTCTGAGTGCAATTTTGCCAGGCAAATAAGAAGGGACTCAAAACCAAAAATAATTAATAGTAAAATATTTTTGTTAAAAGTCAAACAAACCTGCTCCCGACAAATCAAGGACAAAAGAGAAGAAATATGGAGAGACAGTCTCCATTCTTCTTTCAGAGAACTGTTCCCAGTTGAAATCAAAGCTCAGGAGCAGGAGGAAAGCCACCACAGTCTGCCAGTGTCTCACAACACTGTACAGTCCTCCCACACTAAAATACTACTGAATCATGACAGCGGTTCATCTGGGAGGGTAAGAGGATGCTTGGACACACTGCTTTTCTGCTCCTCAGCAGTGTTTGCTGAGCTAGATTTGCGGGAACAACAGATTTGGGACAACAATCATGTAAGTTCTGCTTGCACTGCAACTCAATAGCCAAAGCACAAGTACCTGGGGGTACAGGACAGCCAGAACCCAAGTACACAGGGTCTGCCAGACTCTTGCCCAAGCCCCTGCCATGCACAGCTTCTCCATCAGGCTCCCTGCCTATCACAGACCCTCTTTCCACCAGCCAAGTCTCCCTGCTGCTACGTAGGAGCTTCCAAGAGAGACGAAAGACAGGCACAGCTCAAATAAGCACCTGGACCTACAAACAACAGATTAAATTCTCAAGCTACAAAACTATGTTTTAGCAAAAGTGCAATTGAACTCCATGTACTTGTTACATTTCTAAATATACTCCGGTTGTCAAGACAACAAAGAGACTGATGGATCTCTAAAGTGTACTGTATCTATTTAATTGTCAGCATTTCAAACTGACTCGAGGAGGGGAAAAAATGCTGCATGATAAGTCTAATCGTCATGGTTACCACTGGCTAACCCCATAATAAAAATATAGATATTCTAGCCAAATGTGCCAAGCCATGTGAGGAGCAGATGGGAGACATTCTCATTACTGCAACAGCCTCCACTGGAAAACTAAACTTGAGGAAGGATGCGAGAGACTTTACAGAGATCTCAGACACAACAGACATTGTGGGTTGCATCTTCCCAGTCGTTTGGCAGCAATCTCTCAGGCTTTTCCACACTGCACATTCGTCCCATGCATGCTGGGACAACTCATGTGGCTGGGGCTGCCTAACTTGCGAGTATTCTTGTTTAAGGATCTCATCCCTCACCCCAAAAGAAGTCCAAGATGTGAGTTGTTACTCCTTAAAAGCCTCTAGACAATCTCATGCACCTTGGATTTGCGCTCCCACCCTTGCCCGCTTGCTCTCCTCCCTCCAGATCCATGGGTATCACTCTGGCAGGAGAATGCTACAGCTTGGTCCTTCTGCTCTTGTATTCTCAACAGTTCAAGTCAGGGCTACATCCAGCCTTGGAAAAGAGACACAAGTAGTGGAAAGAAACAGTCAGTCACCACTGCAAATACACCAGCCCGAAGCTGAGCTGAGAAAAACATCATGCATAGCCAACCTCTGCACCGCATCTGACAAGCGCAACTCACATGAGGTTCCTCCTGAAAGAGATGCTTTCCAAAAAACCCCTCTAACATTGTGTTTTTACATGGAAGACGTCCACAACAATACCTGAGATATCTGTGTATAAAATGATTGTGGCTTTCCCTCACTGATCAAACTCATCCACCTATACTCAATTCTCACTTCATTAAACCAAAGTTGAAGTTCCAGAAGAAAGGCACAGCTTTCATCCAGGTATGAGAAGCAATGGAAAACAACTCATGTTTGCCTATTGAGCACTGATGTCAATGAATGGTCAGGTTTCTAATTAGCCTGAAGCTTCCGCAACATTTTTGATAGGAACCACAAAGTAGAATCATCCTTAAAAATCTCCCCCAAACTGTTTCACTCCTTCATACAGATAAAAGCGCTGTATCTCTGTTGTCAGATGCTTTCACGGAAACCATAAAGCATTGCCTAAAACCATCTCCAGGAGAGCCACAAAGTAAAATTTGATCTGGTTGGAAAACACTACTTAAGAGAAACATCAGTTTCCAGGTGCCTCAAGCAATGTGTTTGAGTTCGTGATATTTTCCCTGGAGCTTGCCCCTGCTCATCACCAAGACGAATAATTTTTGAATTCCAAATATGAGATTCTCGGTGATGTAAAATGAGCTTTCATGCCTACCGATACAGTCACCATGCGGCTCACCCTTGCGTACTGCTTCGGAGCGGTCTGTGCATGGAGACGGGCAGCGAACATCAAAACAGAAGTAGCACAGAAGTGTTATTTCTGGGCTTCGTGTGAGAACTATTTCAAATACTACTAAGGTTAGGAGCTAAAAAGGAGTCTTAGGCTCCTGTGTCTCAGAGTCAAAGGGACTTAAAGGCAGCTGTTTTTCTACAAGTATTTGGGTACACCCAAAGTGAAGTAGCATCAGCATTTCACCCCTAGGTACCTAAATAATTTTGAAACTAAGCATTATCCATAAGGAACTTCAAAGACATTATACCTCTTCTGAAAGCTGTATCCAGAGCTTAACTGAGCTGAAATATGGATCAACCAAAAGCTTAAAGTCATGCTTCAAAGTGCATATTTTAACACCATATAGGTGCGGGAACCTAACCTTGGTTTTCCCATTATGGAAAGTGCTTGCCTAGGGCACCAGGCTCTTACGGTTATGGCTTTGGGACAACTATTACATTCTGTTCTAATAAAGTACGTGCTCTCTGGAACAAACTCCCCAAGATGACTCCTTTGCTTTGGCACAAATGGACTCATTTGGTTGAGATAAAAGGATGTTCCCTTGCATCATTTTCATTTGATTATTTTTTTTGTAAGACAGAGAAACAGTTAATTTTGCTAAATGAGTGCTCTGTTGCCATGACTTCACTGCATACAAACACAAAGCCATCAAGCTCCTTATCCTTGGGCGTTGTTTTTTTTTTTAACAGGTATTTGATCATCTTGATTCTCTTCTTTCTTTTTGCAACATCTGGATTTCCAGCAACACCCCACAGCCAGAGAGATCCATAATGACTATAGCTACTCACTAAATTAGAGAGATATTTCTACACACGTTCATCCCCTCACAATCTACCTCTGCCAGCTGTGCCAACAAGCCCTCCGTGACTCCAGCACACCAGGCAGTGCTGGCTGCAACAGTAGTCAGCAAATCTCTCCAAAGGAAACCCTAAATTTATGAGATTAGTCCCCAAAAGTCAGATATTCCCACGCTCCTGTGAAGGACTGAAGGATGGCTCCATCCTGCTCACTGGCAAGTCAGGCTGTTGCCCAGGATTTTGCCCCGGTCTAAAACCAGAAGCCTCAATTAAAGTCCTTCCCACTGCCTCAGTTTCTCAGGCAGACGAAGAAGGCTGCACATACAAGTCATCTGCCTCCACGGGCTGTTGCGACACTGGCTGAGTTAATATTCATGAAGTACACTGGGGATTAAGAGTATTACAGATTTTACTGAGGTAGAGGGTTTGTTTTTTTCTTTTTTAATGTTTGCATTGAATAGACAGACTAAGTAGAAACGGCATTTGTAGCCTGCAGCCATTATCCTAGTAAATGGCTTATTACAGAATGCAGCCTACCAGCTCACCTCCATCCTGTCTCACTTAAACGCATGTAGGTGGAAGTGCTGCTCATTCCAGAGAACTTTCTTTTTCACTGTCTCTGTCTGATGGAGATTCCTGATATCTGCGCTCACAAGACAGGGCTTAAGATATAAATACTTCAGTACAAGCTTGTTTTTTGGTTCCTATTTATGACAATCACAGAACAATTAATTACTTCCCGTCTAAGACTAATTCCCATCTCTTCCAAAAAGGCTGAAGGGGGGTGAGTTTTGTCTCAAGACTTTCAATTTCCTGATGAGTCACAGCAGATCTACTACAACAAGCTCAATATTTCAATCAGCCTGTTTTTTTTCAAGGTATATTCAATACATTACTAAGACGTGGAGTGTGCTATTTTAAGGGCTTATTTCAGGCATTGTATGCATAATGCCTCCTCATCTGAACAAGCGCTTTCTTCTGGATGAGACAGATGTACCTCCTGCACTCCCACCCCTTCTTCCCTCCTCTCTCTCCTTCACCCCCCCTCAAATCATATAGCTAATAAACATTGCAAGACCAGAAAATGAAGAATTGTACATTTGGTGCACTAATTTTCACAACACATAGTCCTGCTGTAAGTAGCCCTCTCTCCCACTTTACTAGTTCATTCCCTGACCTCTGGCAATAAAATTAGTTATGTGACAGTAGCATTTGACAAGAAGAAAACATTCACAGACTGCACAGGTTGCAACAAGTCCACAGCATCTTGCTTTCTTCGTTCTAGGGCCAAGAATCATACATTTATTTTTCTGCCCCAGGGAGCAACTATGCATCCCTGTACGAATCCTCAATTGTCTCCAGTTCCCACGCCACCCACTCACAAGCTCCCAGGCTCCATCAAGTAGGCAGGAGACACCTTGCCCAACCTCCAAGCAGCAACACAGGTTACAGGGACTAACAGGTGCCCTCTGGTCCTCATTAATTCCTTTATTTAACAAACTCTTAGATATAATTTATTGTGTTGATTGGGCAATTGATTCCAGACAGGTTAGTTGAGTCTACAATAGGTTGCATTCTGAATTAGCCTGACCACAGTCAACTACAGCGGAACCTACCTTACCCAAAGACAACCACCAAGACCAAAGCAACTGTCACATCTCCCTGGACCATTCAAGGGTCCAGGTTCTCAAAAGCAATGCAGCTAAAAGCTCCCAAACACCAACAGCTGCTTAAAATATGTGCAGCAATGATGATAAATAGTTTAAAGACCACAGTGTGGGGGTGAGAGACCAGGTAAGGGAGACAAGGGGCTATGGTCTCTCTTTTTGAGCCTCTAGCATACCATCAAGGATGTCATCAGTTGCTGTAAGAGCAGACATTGCACAGGCATCACCTCAAGACTACACTTGTGCTACTTGCTAATGGCAGTTTTCCCCATGGCACAACTGGACTATGCAAACAGATTCTGTGCAAACAGCTTCAGCGCCAGTTTCTGCCAAGCCCATGCTAATTGCAAGCACTTCCAGCTCAAATGTTTTTAAGTCAGAAAGTATTTAGGTGATGCGTAACCAAAGTCTCACATTTGTCTCACCAGTGGTGACTGAACCTACAACCAGCTATGAAGACCTGTCACTGTCTCTTTTTCTTTTCTTCTCCTTGGAAGCACTTTCATGTAAATTCTAATTTTATGCCAACAGAATGGCAGAACATTTTTGGTCCTTGCAATGCCCTCAGCCTGTTGGTATAATTGAACTGTCAAAGTAGTCCAAAGGACATGGCCATGGATATTCCATTAAAGTCAACACATCTTCCAAGGCTCAGTGGCTCCTCAGGTGATACTTTCAAAGTGTCAACATCTCTTCGTGTATCACATTTATCTAGAAAACTCAGGGCGCCTTAGGAATATTCAACCAGTTTCACTACATTTGTGGGAATGAAAAGGGCAAACGGTGAAGGATCATCTCACACTGCCAAGTCCAACTTGGAAGAACCAAGGAATTAAACAGACTGAGCTGAGCTGTAAGTTTAGCACATCGCAAATCTCCTCTTGAATAGGCTCAGTTAGTTAAGGTCACTCACTTTAATTAAGGTCAGGATACTCACCCAAAGTTTATAGATTTCCATGAAATACACAATCACCTCAGTCTGGGTGTTTAGAGGACAGGCAGCAAGCTCCATGAGATCTAAAATGACATTCACTTTTAGCTGCAGGTGACAGAGCAACACAACTCTGAACACAAATGAACGCCCAGCTGGAATCTCAGCACCCATTCTCTCTATTTTAGAGTATACGTCTTAAAGTTTCTTGAGCAGGTTTGGACTGGACTAACCAGCACCCATTTCTAACTAGACCAGAAATGTGTGCTAGACTGTGCACAGTTCTCTTCTGCAGGTGGCAGCCAGTTCCTTTAAAGAAAACACCAGGCAGCAGCAGAGATCATGAGTTGATGGCCTTGGCTGTGGCACAGAAAGTGTCCGCAGAGTCAGTGCCTTGAGGCAAGCACAAGCAACTTTCTTAAAAACTAATGTTATGAATAAAGAGAAAATGTGGGACTACATTAACAAAGATGACCAAAAAAACAAACCAGCCACAACAACCAAAAGGGACCATAAATTTTCTTTTTTTGGACAATACTGCTGGTAGCATATGGCTCTGGAGCCTAAACAGACAAGTGATGAGATTTAGGCTCATCTTGTGTTCTTAAAACATGTAAGACCAAGATTCTCCCATGCCAAGTAGTTAAGTCTCTGTGCCTTCCTAAAAAGCCATTAGAAAGTTTCTAAATGCAATAGGAAAAAAATAATCCTGATCGGTCCACGCCTGTGCCTCCCTCTCCTCCCATTAGCACACAGGGAGAAGGTTGGCTTAGAGCAATAGAACGCTTCCATTTGAATATGAATCACTCCTCTGGTGAGAAAACAAAACAGAAGCCCATTTCACACAAGTCTTATCTGAAGATATAATGAAAACCGACATATCTAACAGGAGCAATGGAAGTAAAGTACAGTGAAAATACCAGCTCAGACAAACAAACAATATTTTCTACCCTGCAGGACCCCAAAGTGCTTTCCAAGCTCATAGAGGCAGTGACCATTTAATTTGCCACTGAAAAGTGGTCACCTCTGGGCAGGTATTCAGCTTACCACCACATTGTAATCCATGATGGAGATAAGAACATCACTGAGTAGAAACTGTGTGAGAGTTTAGGAAGGCACAATCCTTTGGTAGGAACTGGATCACTGTCTGGGAAAGTGGAAGTTGGTTTAATTTTGGCTCAAAATGGCATTAATGTGGGCTGAACACCCGGACATCAGGCACACAGGACGCTGTACTTAAAAGCAAGCAGCTGTAAAAAGGATGGAAATCAAATTCACATATGCTGGTGCTCTCCAGCTTCTGGTTCAAAAGGTTACAGAAAAGTGCGGTAAAGGATTAAAATATGTGAACCTGCCTGGGGATTACAAATTAATTTCTTATTGTCCACAGGACTGAGAGATCGGGATTTCCTGCCCCTGGTTCAGCTGCTATCTCCACACGGAGTTTAGAGTAAATTGTTTCTCCTCTCCCCAGCTCCAATCCAGCAGGCACAGAGGCACTATTAAGAACAGTCTGGAAGAAAGCAAAGCACTGCCATTCAACATTGTTTTAGAAAGCAGGTCTTCACTATTGCCAGCTTTGCCAAAACGCTGACAGAAGCATCATTTTCATCCTCTCTCCTTTGCCCCTTCACTCTTCCCACCTACCTGCTGTGCCCTTGGTCCATGCTGTCACCTCACTGAAGACAGTCACGGCCAGTTGTTACAGCACTGGTCAACAGAGGCTCAATTCAAACTCAGGTCTTTCATGTGCTACTGAAATACCAACAAACAAGAAGCACAGAAATCCTTCAAGGAAGGGGCCCTGAGCAAGTGATCTGCACATTTCCAGAACTAAATGTTTACTTCTCTTCCTGGCAGCATCTGGAAGCTTGCAGACTATTTACCTGCATATTGGAAACAGCTGTTTAATCCTACAAACACATCAACAATTCACCTTGACTCAAAAGAATGCTTTACTAGCCTCTGAGGAAACAATGAACAAAATCAACATCTTTTTCTCATTTTCCTTTTGGCAAATGTCTGATAAAGCTTTTCTGAAAGGAGCTTACTTAATCTTTTCCCACATTGTATTCTATATACAGCTGCCATTTCAGAAACAAAACAAAACAAAACAAAATTTGGTGCGTAAATGCAATCAAATCAGGGTTTGGCCTCATCTACCTAAACCAAAAGCCAACTTCCTCTCCTACTGGCTCAGCAACAGAGACCCAAAGCCAGTAAGTTCCTGGCGTTTCTGAGACTGACTTTTGGATGGGTTTGTGCGAGTTTGTCTTCAGTGCCTTGGGACCACATGATAATTCAAGGGAAAAAACCTCTTAGAAGGAACATGGATGATACAATGATTTGGACAACTGCTACCAAGCCATTTCACTGTAGAACCGACCTCTCTCCAACCACACAGTCATGTTCTTGCCAGTTGGACACTCACGCTCATCTTGGTTTAAATCGAACTAATTAATTTGATTTTCCTGGGGAGGGCAGGAAGAATAATCAACAAATCAATAAACAAGAAAGGAAAGTTACAATGAGCTGAACATGATTTACAGGTGAAGTGAATTGCCAGGGGATTCAGGCAAAAATTCATCACTGATTCATCAAACAAGTCACTGAGATGTATTAAGAACAAGCTATCGAGAAAAGTTGCTCTTCTTCTCCACATCTTATTATTAGTTACTGCTGGAAGCGACCTTTTCTGCAAATCTCTAGACCATTTTGAAGTGCTGGAGACCTCTGGAAGCGAAAATTAGTTCTTAAAAGGAACTAAACTGCTTCAAAAACATTTTATTAAAGGCTGCATCTTACTTCTCTACCACCCTTGGGTATTTAGGATGAACTACCCACTAAAAGAAAACAGCCACTGTGCAGTTTTAGACGAGTGTTCAAAATTCAGCAACAGGGGTGCTTATTAAGTTGTAGAAATTGAGGGGGAGAGAAGTTGCCAAAACCAAGGGACAAAGAAGTTGCCTGATGCCACCAGAGCAAGCCAGCAGCAAAAGGCAAGGAGAACCACGGAGCCCCGTCCCCCAGCTCTGCCTGTAGCCTTGGGAAGAGCTTCGGCAGGGATCTGGCACTGCTGGCAGCCAGCACAGAGAGCTTGTCTGACGCCAGAATCTGCTCAGCCTGGCAGAAGAAAGAGTAGGAGGTGCAACTGCTGGCAGGAGCAGGCAGAGCAGCAAAGCTGGTGGAGATCATAAATGGAAGAGTGTTGTAAAACATGGAGGTGAGCACAGACTGACACTCACCTTCACAGTTCCCCCACAGAAAAGCACGCCTGCTAGACTCTCAAGTCTTTGAAATGCATCCAGCCTTTGCTGGATCAATCCAGGAACCTCATTCATATGCATGTTTGTTCTCACACGCAAACACAGCAAGGTTTTAACCACACACATTTTGCACAGGTCCTGCAGGCCCAAACTTCCAGGTTACTTGGGAAACTTGGTCTTAAATATCATTGTAAAACCAAAGAAAAGAGATTACAGATAAAGGTAAACACCACAAGGAACCGCAGAGCAATTTGGGTTGGAAGGGAGCTTTGGAGGAGCCCTATACAGAGGTTCTCCAAAACACCCGAACTTCAGTGTATCTTTTTCTTGAAATAGGTCATACTTAAAAGATTGCACTGACTGATCTTCCAAAACTGATTAGTCACATGAAAATATGGGCTCGGCTCTCTTCATTTTATATCACTCCCAAGTGGAAAGTTCTCATCAAAGCTATAATGTATTCAGTTCCAGAAGAACAATTAGGTGGCATTAGACAGGCAGTTGTAACTCTCAGAATTAAATAGCCTTGCTATTTATCAGTATGTGCTGCACCTTTAAAACTTTCCAAAAGCGATGGTCTTTTTTTGTGCATTCTGGAATATTCAAGAGCATTTCATATCTATTCTCATATCAAGAAAAGAGCAATTAGATCAATAATGAAACAGAAGTGCTCCCTTTTACTTTCTGTGGTTTGCAAAGAGGTTCATGTTTCTGTGTGAGCACAGCTCTTGTTTTAGTGATGTGAAAGTGTGTGGTTTGCGCGATATCCAGTTTCTTCTAATATTTGAGTTTCTGTTGTTATCTACTTACAATTTACAGTAAAGCATCTATTATTCTCACACCTCTCAGTCTCAAAATTAGACCAATTTTCCCAACAACAAGATTTTATCACCCCATGTAGACCTTTTACAAATACTGGAAAGCTTGCCAATGACACACTCCTCACCAGTACAGCATGAAATCACAGAAAACGGCATTGGTGTTACCAAGTCCACCTATGTATGCGACTGTGTATGCAGACACATGAAGCAGCAAACACAAGCTTTTTGTTGGGGAGAAGGACCAATTTCACATTTGGAAAAGCAACTAGAACACAGTTGCAATCTGTGCCAAGGGTCCCAAGGTACTACATGCAGTGGGTAATGATTACTGGGCAACATCTGAACCTCTGTTTACATATCACTAGTGTGCAATTCATTGTGATTAAATTATTACTATTTTCAAAAGTATTCTAAATAGAACTGGGTTCGGGTTTTTTGGTTGGTTTGGGGCTTTTTCCTCCTGTTGCAGAATATTAATCTAATTCTAGCCAAAATGTTTTACGAACCAAAACGGGAAGGACACTGCAACTACTGGAGATGGGTAAACTGCTGGCTCTAGCATCAAACCAAATTGCCATTTATAGCATTTTGATCCTCTCTATAAACAACAAGAGCACTGATATTTTAGCCAGAAATGTTCATTTTCCAGATAGCTGTTTTGGGCCACATGCTCTACTCCAGAATCCTTGACTCTGCTGTCCCTGTGGCTCCCAGAGAAATGCATCTTTCCCAAATATACTGAAGGTCCCAAAGAAAGAATTCACCTTCTGCTACAACACAAACATCAACACAACAATAAAATACTCAAAACAACCAGAATACTAAATATTTCCAAAGAAGAAAAGTAAATCACCAACAGAAGGTTTTTACCCCTGTGGGGTGTCATCTGGGCAGGTCTGGAGTCTGAAACTACAGAGCGCCCTAAGGCTTCCCCATTTCTCAGTGATTTCCCCCAAAAATTCTGCACCTCTCTGGACCAACCTAGTTGTTTGCACACAATTATTCTTAACAGCCATAAAATTGTCATGCCCTCTCCAGCATTAATTTAATACTGATGGCACAACACTGCATTACCTAGTCATCCAGCTGCTTTGACTAAGATTAATTCAGGCAAGCCAAGACACAAATGTTCAAACTTCTTGATGCATCTTGTACCCTTCCAGGGAGGACTTGGCTTTCAGCCAGCCTGCATAAATCCTGGTGGGATTAGCCAATGTTCAAGAGGCTCCTTTATGGGATAAGTAAGGAGGTCAAGCGCTGAGATCTAAAAAAGGCCATGACGGGTGTATATAATCCCCCATAAGACACATCCCTCCACCCGTTACGGCCAGCAATAGGGATGACTAAGAGCAGACAGCAAAAACCATTATAACCAAGGCCATGGAAATGAAAGTGGCATATGTATCATTCACCCATGTCATCTTAACATAAAGTGAATTTATCTGTTTTCATCATCAAACATGCCAAAAGGGGCATGTTTGGAAAAGATGCACAGAGAGAACTCTCAGATCATTGCTTACTTGGTTCAAGTTGGGGCAGAACTGCTGAAACATTCCGATTTCTTTCCTTTGGATTCTCTGCAGGTATCCCTGAGGCTATCAGAAAATGGTAGTATCAAAATCTGGACTAATGTGAAGCACTTCTCAAACATTTGTTCAATGCTCAATAAAACCAACATACAATACATTCTGCTATAAAAGTGCCCCGATTTGGTGTTGCCGCTGTGGGCAGCTGAAGGTCAGAAAGTGCTGTTTGACTAAATCCTTAAATTAACAACAGTTGCTAAACCAAAAATATTCTTCAAAATCAATGTCACAATAGATCACAGTGGCCATGGAGCCTCAAGAGTGCCAAACTTCAACAGCATTTGGCTTTCCCACTGCTGCGTCCATGCAGGAGATCTGACTGCCCCCCTCCCCCCTGCCCCTCCAGGCTCAGGTACCTTCTCAAAACTTGATGACATTGTGGGATCTTTATGGAATAAAGGCAAAGATAGACTTGATACAACAAACAGACCATGGGAACAGCTCTGTTTATTTTAAAATTAACTCCTTGCACACCTTAGAAGAGTCATCAGCTGGTCCGTCCCTCACTAAAACACCAGAAAGGAGCTAACGCTTTTGCTGTAGCATAACCCAACACTAGAAACGACTTCAAACACCTCTCTGTAAACTGGCATGATAATAAAACTGCTGCTGAAGTCATATGGCTCTCATGCAGCTCAAGATGGGCTATCAGGAAGTGGGACCCATCTCAAATCAACCACAAGCTCCTTGCCAACAGAGATTCCCATCAGCAGCACAGAACAAGTCGCTGCCCTCATCTGGGCGCTTGGCCATTAGAAAATGTTTGAAAAGCCTCTTCCATTTTCCTCCACCCTCAGAGAAGTTCACTAACCACACCTACAGGACACCAACTGCCTTCCCTCATCAATAACCTAAGTAGGATTTGCACCACTGCAGATTAGGTGAAAAATTTTGTCCCCATCCTCCAGACCAGCCCACGGAACCCTCTCCCCCATCCCAACATTAACAGAGTTTGCCATCGGCTCTGAATGACCTTGGCACAAACAATAACTCTTGCCTCTCTAAGCAAGAATTCAGAAAACCAGCTTTTACTGGACAGATATGTCTGGCTGAGATTTGTGATCAGATGCAATGCACAGTACAGTGTGTGACCTGGAGAAATATTACCATCAGCTAACAACAGCACAAATTTCTTTCCTCACTGTCCTTCATTAGCCCCAGAAGCTGGCCTTGCCAGAAGCAGTAATGCAAGCTGAGACAACAAAGCACATTAATGATGGGCCCCGTCATGTTCTGTATTAATTACTGTAGCTGGTAGTAAACTGTTGGTTATAAATTATATTCTGATAAACTGCCCTTTCTGTGACAAGCCAGCTCAAATGTTTAATGTTGCACTTAATCCTCAGATAATACCCCAGGAGTCCTCACTGTGCCCAGCAACAAATCAAAGCAACCTTCAAAAGGCTGGCACAGGTCCCCTTTTCCTACACACCCCGACCTGAAACTATCCCATTGAACCAACTCTGTTACAAGTCAGGTCCAAAAGCTGAGTTGCCAAAACCAGCACACACTCAGTTGCCAAGGGTCCTACTGAAGTGCTCCAGCACTTCTCTGCATGAGGGAGCAATGTGAAAGCCAGCATGGAGTATGCTTATATACATAAACACACTTATATACAGGTGCAACAGTTTTCCAGAAATACTACAGTGCTACAACATTTTGCAAGGTAAAATAACAGGGTAATAATCCCCAGAATATCTCAACATTCAAAAGAGAGGAGGATGCATTCTACCTGGGCCCGAAATGGTCAACTAAATTCTTTATCCAAAAACATCATATTCTTATTTTTGTTTCTTTTTAATTCAGTGACATTTAGCTAGCAGAACAGCTGTTAGCAAAGGTCTAGAAGAGGTGGAATCCCATTTTCTATATAAAGAAAAATGTTTTGGAGGAAACTGCAATTTGACAAAAATACCCATTTAGCAAAGTACATTTTAAAAAGCAGAAAATATGTTTTGCTTTTTCTAAGGCAGCAGAAGATCCACCACGGCTCATGAAAAGAATCCCAAGCCTTAGGAACAAAGGTAAAAAATTATTTTGCAACACACATCCAGGAAAATAAGAAGGGACATGCCCTTTCAGAAGCAGCACAGGGCAGCACCATCTTCCATCTCAACCAGGTGTGCCCATCACCTCCCACCACCATCAAAACATGTGAAAAAACTAGCAATGATCTTCCCAAAGAGCGGGACAAGTTCTCATCAGTGACAACCAGGAGTTTGCAACTAGCTTCTGACAGAGCTGGATCAAGTCCGGCACAGTCAACATTCCCCTGTATTTTACTCCAAAGACACAACTCACCACACCAAGCAACAACAAGACGCTGCATGTGGGATTCACGGTGCTAAAAGCCCAAAAGCTCAGGAATAAACACGGCAGCAGCAACCGAGAATCCCATCCTTTCCTCCACAAAGGATGTGAAACCCTGCGGTCTCACTGCAAGTGGCAAATTAAAACTGCTTACAGGGAGCTTTACAACTGCTTGCAAACCAGGGTTCAGCCTTGTTCTTCCACCACTGGTGGAAGATGGCACATGCTATTATTAAATCTTGATTTCCAGCTTATAATAGTAATTGTATGAAAACTTCTGCCCTTGGACAACAACTCACTACCTTTATTTTGGGAAAAAGCAGAAGAAGTCTTGCAGTTAAATAACCTTCCTATTTTAACAACCTAGAAAAAAAATATTTTAACATAGTTCTCCTATTGGAAACACAGAGAAAATAGGATATGGCCGTATTAGTTAAAGGTCAATGCACATTTACCCACCTCTTTCGAAACTGACAGTATTCTCATGACAGCCATAAAAGCTGCTTTGAATTTTAGTTCCCTAGAAAGTAAATATAAGGAATCCCAAAGCCGTAACCACAAGTGCCACAGCTCTTAACACTGATGTCATATTCAGCTTAATGTGTGCTGCAGAAGTCAGGATGGTAAAGCTTCAAAATCATCTCATCGTGGTATCCAGGAAGAAAACAGCAATTACCCCCCAGCCCGTTGCCCCAGGCATGTACCACAATGCCTTCATTCGATGCAGCATTAATAGCAGGACGTGTTTTATTCCCAAGCATTTAGCGTGGGGCACTGCAGGGCTGGTGGGACCATTTATGGAGTCTGTTACAGACAAGTATCTCATGTCACCATACATTTTATTTCAGTTTGCAACTGCTCCTTCCAATTCCAACTACCAAACGTTCTCTCTTTTCTTTTTTTTTTTTTTTTTTCAGAACCAGTTTACATCCTCTTGTGCCAATTCGTTTTTGTATCAATTAGCCTGGGCAAAGGGGGCTGCCTTTCAGACCCTTTTCTGATATGTTAGACAGAAGGGGACGGTGTAATTAATAGATGTCAGGTACAGTCCCCCCCCACACCCCCAATGCATTGATTTCTTACTACTTAGGAAACACTCGGGAACATGATCACTTCTGGCAGTCAGGGGTCCTCATAAAATCCATAGGGCTGGATTTACAGAAACTGCTAATCATTTTGGATGCTGAGAAGGAAGAAGGCAGAGTCTGACTTTGTAAAGCAAAGGAAATCTCATTAACTGTAACACTTTAGCAAACTTCAAATGGATCTTGAAGAACTGGACAGCCAAAAAACTCTCAGAGCAAGAGGCAACTAGGAAAAAGCTGTTTGGTCCCAAGGGAGATGTGAGCACTCTCCCTGAGCTCAGAGAAGCATCACCTTTGAGGAGCCCAGACCAGGGATCACTGCAGCTGGACCAGTTTGCTCCCCAAGCACCCCCATTGTCACACCGTATCAGCCACCGCCTTTCCATCGCAGACAATTTGGATTTCACCAAGCCATCTATACATAAATTCAAACATCTAGGAGAAACAAAATTTTATGACTATACATCTTAGTTATTTATTTTAAGGTTTAATTTTTCCATCTCCTACATGAAGTCCTCAAAAAAAAAAGAAAAAAAAAGCTCAAGATATTTGATTATTTTCATCATCCTCTGGTTCTGCCCAGGAGTACATAGCTAACAAACCACGCAAGAACAACATTTGTATAAAGCTAGTTAAAATAACCTCATTCTGCAAATACTAAACCTCCCAATACACACCACACTAATAAAAAGCACAGAAAGAAGACAGTCCGCAAGCATGTCAGGCAATCTTGCTGAATATTATGCTTAGCATTGCACAAGTGATAAAGCATTTTTCACTGTGCACAAAGGCTCAAATTCCAAACTGGCTACCCAGAACTGCTCACTCCTACCCACCCCACAAGGCACAGGAGATCAATCCCAGCTTTAAAGAAAAATCTCCTTTCTTCAATTTGCTGAGTCTCTCTGGAGAGACAGTGGCACTTTGGCTGGGCAGCTTGCTTTAATACAAGATGACAGAGGGAAGAAAGGTTCTGCAAGAAAGGAGATGTCCGTGTCATGCAGTCAGCATGCTACAAACCTTGTATTTCAAACCAAGACAAACAGCAAATGGTTACAGCTCTTTCTTTGGAATGAAGAAGTCAGAAAACACCCCACTTCAGCGTTTACCTTAAAAATAACTGCCCTGTGTAGGCATCTATACAGTGATCTGGTCTATGACACAGAAAGATGTATGGTAGAAAAGAGAAGGAAGTAAAGGCTGGTTTGAAACAACACTTTATGCACATGGTCCAGCACCACCACCCACCAAAGTATACATCTACCAGCAGCTCAGCTTTTCCAGCCTGCAACTGCTGAATGCCTTTTCTATTGGAAACCTTTCTGCAATGATAATCTACTACAGAACAAAAATCACTAGAGGAGGACACCCAGTAGCTTCCAGCCAGAACACAACACGCCTTCAGCAAGACCTTTGATTTTCACAGGCACACACTGAAGTTGTTCTTCACAAGAAAGAACAGCCCGTCTGTTGCATAACTAACCTTAGGCTGCATTAGATAAGTCGTGCCTTCTCACAGATCAACTGACCTTAAATAATGTTCCCAGTGTATTCAGAGCCAATAGGTTTCTTTTTTAGAGTGCAACTGACAGGTCTTCTCCTTCCAGCTATTTCTTCAGAAAAGCACACAAAGAAGGTTTCAAGAGAAATCTCATGCTTGGTGTTCCAAGAGCAGCTTTCTGGGCCAAAAGTGAACCACAAGATCTCAGCTCCAGAGTTACGTCTCCCTTTGAAGGCTTCTTCAGCAGCTCATTGCAGTCAAGCAAGTGAGAGCCTTTGCAGGACTCAGTGGGGATTGAAGTGGATGATAACCGGAAAACTCAGTATACCTCGGGAAAGTCTGCTGCAGTTCTACCACTGAGTCAATGTAGAAGGAAAAGAGCCAGCCATGGCGATGAAGCACTGCTTTGTATTCTGAATAAGGCAGAACAAAGACCTGGTGATGAGGAGCTCTCATGTGTCATGCAAGGGTCAGCAGCAAAGGCAAATTCGACCATGGCATTTCCGTTCTGTCGCCCAACCCATTACTAAGAGAGGATACAGCAAGATCTTTCATTGCTTATCCAAAAATGCCATTTAACATGGATGTGCAGCATCACCCTACTGGCACATTCCATTCCAGAGGTGGGATATCAGTTCCCGCCAGCACTGAAGCCACAGAACACTGTGCAATAAGTACATGAGCTCCTACACTATTTCTCTAACTCCCACCCTGGCTGTGATGCAAACGTTGGAACTCTGCTGCAACCTGAGACGTGGAAATGCTCGGGAAAAGGTAGAGATGGTGTGAGGGAAAGCAAATCTCACCACAACCCCTGATAAATAGTTTTGTTGTCCATGTCTCTGCTGGTGGGAGCGATGTTTTAGAAGTTAAATGCTCCGCAGAGCAAGGCTGTAACCCTTTGGAAACACAAGTACCAATGCAACTGCCCAGTAAACCTGAGGCAGGAGGCAGAGATGCTAAAAGCCTGGCTACCTTCTGACACCAGCTTAGCTGTCACATAGCCTCCACTCGAATACCAATTTCCCTACTTAAAAATCAGGGCTTCCCTTCTTACTACATGTTTCTCACGTTTTACGGATGACATCAAGTTAAGCGGGAATGTTGACCTGCACGAGGACACTGAGGCTTTACAGAGAGACTTGGATAGATTTAATCGATAGGCCAATGTTATTGGTATGAGCTTCAACAAGGCCAACCAACTGCCACGTCCTGCACTTGGGCCACAGCAACCCCATGCACCGCTACGGGCTTGGGGAAGCACGGTTGGAAAGCTGCCTAGCAGAAAAGGACCTGGGGGTTCTAATTGACAAGCAGCTGAATGTGAGCCAGCAGTGTGCTCAGGTGACCAAGAAAGCCAATCCTGGCTTGTATGACCAGCAGAAATAGGGAGATGATTGTCCCCCTGTTCTCAGCACTGGTGAGGCCACACCTTGAGTATTGTGTCCAATTTTGGACATGTCAGTACAAGAAAGATAGCAAGGTGCTGGAATGAGTGCAGAGTAGGGTAATAAAGCTAGTGAAGGGTCTGGAGAACAAATTTTACAATGAGCAATTGAACGAGCTGAGACCGTTTAGTTTGAGGNAATGTGAGCCAGCAGTGTGCTCAGGTGACCAAGAAAGCCAATCCTGGCTTGTATGACCAGCAGAAATAGGGAGATGATTGTCCCCCTGTTCTCAGCACTGGTGAGGCCACACCTTGAGTATTGTGTCCAATTTTGGACATGTCAGTACAAGAAAGATAGCAAGGTGCTGGAATGAGTGCAGAGTAGGGTAATAAAGCTAGTGAAGGGTCTGGAGAACAAATTTTACAATGAGCAATTGAACGAGCTGAGACCGTTTAGTTTGAGGAAGAGACCTCATCACTCTCTACAACTACTTGCAAGTGCATTGCAGAGAGGTTGGTGCGGGTCTCTTCTCACAAGTAATTAGCAATAGAACAACAGGGAACGGCTTCAAGCTGCAACAGGGTAGGTCTAGACTGGACATTAGGAAAAAATTATTCACAGGTCAGACATTGGAATAGGCTGCCCAGGGAGGTGGTTGAGTCACCATCCCTGAATGTGTTTAAGAGTCATTTAGATGTGGTGTTGGGGGATATGCTGCAGAGGAGAACTTTGCAGAGTAGGGTTGATGGTTGGACTCGATGATGCCAAGAGTCTTTTCCAACCTGAATGATTCTATGATTCTCCATTCATCCAACTGCTCTTTGATGAGAGTTTTAATACAAGGGCAGACACCATGCACACATCCAGTGACTCCCCGATCTTTCCTGAGGGAGCACACTATGGCAGGAGCCCTGCCTCACCTCTTCAATTAGCCAAACTGGGCTTCATCAATAAGGCTCTGCCCTACAAAGGAACCACGCTATTTTCTGTATAAGCCATCACTGCCTCTTGTTATAACTGCATAAACCCACCAGACTTGCAAGGGTTGTTCATGCTAAAGGAGCTCCTCAGTCACTTAGCAGCTTTCTAGTAAACCAAGCCCTGAGTATGCAGCAAAGGGCTTGTAGAGCCAAGTTACCGGAATCTAGCCCTCCCATATTAGTCAGCATATATGAATATATCCTCTTGCTTCATTAAATTTTAATTGGAGTACATGTGAATAGGTTTTGCTGTTTACTTAATCAAAGGGAGTCGGTGTACAAGGTGTTCACGTGTAAAGCTAGAAAGCTACATCCTTTCTAGCTTTTCTTTCAGATTATTTTTAAGATCTATTGACGATTTCTTCAGGTCAGTTGACATTTTGGGGCTGCTGCAAAGAACCATGAAAACAGCCACAAAGCACAAATAAAGCACTTCAGAGGGAAACCGGACACAGATCATTAACCCTGCGTTCCTCGTTATTATCCAGACAAAAATTACATGCAAAACCCCAAAGCAGCTGTTGCATTAGCTAGCTGATTGGTAGTGCTAAACACAATGATTGCTTTGCTGCGGTGTCATGCATGTTTGGGCTGGACTATCTGGAGTTTCATTATTTTAAGTGTCCTTAGGTACTCTGAAACCACAGCAGATTTGAATCTATAAAAAGAAAAAACAAAACCCTACTTGTAAACTCTGAGATTTCCTCAATAATTGCTGTCTCTTATACTGCAACACAGATGCTTATTGGTTCACATACACCTTCCTTGAGCTTGGAGAAACTTTGCATGTACTTTCTTGCCTGCCTAGAACAGGACAACCACCTCCAAAACCATGAGCTGTATGACCAGATTCTCAACTTCCATAAAATCCACATAGTTACTACAGCTTTAATTCACTTAGAACGGTTTACATCACTGAAAATCTACCAGTAAAGCAATTCCAGTCTGCAAGAGGCACAGATGAGGACAGGAGCCCCGCATCCAACTGCATGAAAAACAAAAAGCAGCTATGTTGTTCTGCACAGCACTGTTTGTTAAGGGAATCCACAATCAAATTTAAAAAAAAAAAGGTCGGGGGGAGAAATTGCAGCAATTTAAAACCACAACAAAGAATTTACTGGACTGCTCCTGCACGCTTGCTCAGAAATATATATATTCTGTACAGTGATAGGTTCTGGCAGCCTAAGACTCTGACACACTTTCTATGGCAATGTCCTAATATTAGAAAAATTTGGTCATAAGCTAAAAATGTTACAGAAATAGCACAGGATCATAAGTTACCAGCTGAGTCAGAACTCGATCTGCTACTTGACTTTTATACTACTTTACTCTTTTTTAAAAAAACAAGTACATCACACAGAGGGTGTTGTTTTTTGTTGTTTTTTTTTTTTTTAAGACCGTTTGCTTCAGATGTCACTTATGAAGAAGACTGAACTTTTGCAGGGGGGATGTTGTCACTGAAAAAGGCAAAAAAAATTCATCTGTGAGAAAGCAAAGGACAGAGTTTCACTCATACACCACAGCCATGTGTGTAGCAAGCCCTTCTCTAAAAACGCACACCCTCTGCGTGCAAGCTCTAGCAGGCAGGAGGCTGCCTCTTGCTTGTGCTCGCACAAGGAGTCCTCCACCAGAAGCCCAGGGATGATGATGGAATTGTGCCCGGTGGTACAGCGGCATAAATCCCAGGGATCTGAGGTGCACAATGCAGCCTTTAGCAGAAAAGCACTTTATTTGTACTCTGTACTTGTAAATCACCGGTAAATAATTAACAGACAGCATAAGCATGTAACAGAACTGTGTCACAGGTGTTAGTGAAGGAAAACTGCTATAAATGGATATGTCACAGTAATAAGCTGCCTGTTTACCTGTTGGGTGCTGCAGAAATTAATTAAACAATTTAGTTTTCATAAATTAACCCCTGACACCCGGAACCTTACTAGAAAGCACAGTCATGTTCCTTCTCTGCTATTTATGACTGTAACTTTCTCCTTTCACAGCTTGGGCAGTCTTTAAAATGAAGTGACTGTGGATTGCTCCAGGCTCCTCTTGCTGGGGAGAGCCCTGGGGCCACCCCTGCTGGGCCCATTCATCCATCTCGCAGAGGGAAGGGGAGATGGGAGGGAGGAGACTGACCCAGCACCTCACTGGAAGCTGCTGGGCACAGGAGAGGATCTGCAGATAATGAACATAGGGACGTGGTGGAGGGCATCCCCTTCTTTCCACATCTCTTCTGCAATTTCTCCCTCCTTCCTGCTGCTCCTCATGTCCCACAGGCTCTTTCTGCAAACACAGTCTGAGAGATTACTTTTTTTTTTCCTCCCCTATGTGTAGTAGAAAAGCAGAGGAGCAGAAACCCTCCTGCCAGGTGTCGCGCTGCAAAGAACCCAGCTCTGCCATCAGAGTTCTCCGTGCTCTGTAAAACACTGGAGACATTCAGCATCACAACATTTCAGCTGCAAACGCGCAGCTGCTTGAAGGGAAACAGGCAGAAGCCTGCCAAAACGACAAGGAAAGGGGAAAGGATGTTTCCTCAGAGAAAAGCAGACGTCTAAGAAGTTATTCAAACCAAAGCAGTGCACTGAGGCAAGTAAATCGTCAGTATCTCGCAACTGTTCACTGCGCATACCTCATCCCACCTCGTCAGCACCTATACCTAGAAACAAAGCCCAAAGAGACGCTTTTCTAACAACAACTTCAAAATGTTTAAGCTCATTTCATGGTGTTTGTTTTGGTTTTGAATACAGTAATGTACAAGCAATGAATTCTTTATTTTTTAATTTTTTTTTTCAAAGTACAGCTCCCATAAGCTTAAAAGTAAATGGGAGTGATTTGCTTCCTGGGGTATGTAACTGGAACATTTTTCTAGCACCTAATAAAACATTGTTTGGTTGATACTAACCGTTAAAATATGTGTTTCAAGTCATGTAATGCTCCCTGTGAAAATTGCCTTTTTGCTCCATGAAAAAAAGGGCACTGAAAGGAATCCTGCAGCCATAAGGATCTCACTTATTTCATGGAAGTATCATTTTAAAAGCCTCACAACATGATCAAAGCACAGTCCAGAACAGATGTTCCAGGCTTTACAAATTCCAGCATAAGTATTTTTGTGACATTTATCACTGTTAAATTCTTTCAGCCAATGTTTTTCCCTGAAAGAAACATGGAGACACTTTCCTCCTCGAGGAAGACATGTTTATACATGGCCTTAGCTCCAGCCACTGACCCTCTCGTCCCATCATCCCTCCCCATCCATCACGACCAAGAGACATGTGGTTTCCTCCATGGCTAGAGTGGCAGCCAGCTTCGAGCAGGACTGGTTCTGCAGAGGTGGGCATGGTCTTCCCCACTTCACAAGGGGAATTCAGTGTAGGACCTGTACCACTGTAATGCAGGCTCTGGCTCTTGGCTGACTGTTCACACAGACCCTCTCCCAGAAATCTCATTGCTCCACTACCTTGACAGCAGCGTACAGCCACCAAAGCCCTCAATAAGGTTTCTTCTTCTTGACCAAAATGCACATCACCACCACCATCCACTGGAATCACATCAGACCACCACTGCCATGACAAGCCCTGAGCAAACTCACCTGCTTTAAGCCAAAGGATGCATGAGAGACCTGCAAGGCTCTTCCTACCTAAACTGTTGAAGGACTATAGAACTCAGGCAGGAGCCACATGGAAACTCCCTCAATCACATCAACACCCCAGGAAAGCATCTTCCCTGGCCCCCCAACTCCTCCTATGGATGTGAGGACCTTTGCCCTGTGCACAGCACCTAGAAGGGTACTTCCCTGGCTACAGCAGGGAAGCTGGCCACACACCACTACCTAGCTACAAGACTAGATGCAAGTAGGAGATGCTCAGGTACCTGATGTATTAGACACTACTAAAGCCACATGAGCAGAGCCAGAAGGAGTGATAGGGAGGACCTGCAGGACCATGCCGGAACCTGCTTGTTCCTGGGAGAGCAGCAACAAGTCCCCATTCCCGGAGATGACCACCAAGGCAGGGAGAGCATATTTCAACTGTAAATCAAATCACAGCCAAGTTTCCACTGAGCACAAAGTTCCTGGGAAGTTTAGCTCCCCACAGTTGGTTTCTGTGTATTCGATCATCCCAGGAACATCACCAAGCTCACTAGTTGACAGAAAGTCTAAACACCATGCAGTTCTAAGCAGTTTCGTGAGAGTGAGCTGTGCACCAACACAATACTCACATCAACCCAAGAATCTCAAGCATACAGTTTATCTCTGAGGAATAACATGGGGTTTTGTACCCCCAAAAATGGGATCTGAAACAACCAGCTCCTATCAAATTTCACATATTCACAGAAGAGGGTGTTTGTGAAGAGGACCCCACAAGCACATCACTTCTCTATTATGTGCCCAGTTTAGTTTCACCTGTCTCCATGCTCTCCCTTCCCAATTCCTACAACCTGCTTGCACATCCTGTTTCACTATGAACATGAGCTTCTGCCCTGGAGCAGTGCTGCCTTCACTTCTCCTCATGAGGTGAGGTTAGATAACAGTCAAATCGGGTGGAAAAAAAAACCCAACAAGTTTAGTCCTCTTGCTCGTCCAGGCCATGAGCCCAATCCAGCTATTGCCAGGGTTGTGGCAGCTTTTCACCACAGGTGTTGGGCACTGCCGAAACGGTAAACAGGGATAGGTCCACCATTCATTGAGAAGATGCTGGAGCAATCTCGCAAAACACAATACAATGCAGAAGAGGTACCCCAGAACAAGGGAGGAAGAGGAAAACATATGGGGAGAGACACCCTACATTTCAGTGGCGGATAGAGAACAGGGATGCTGGAGGTGAGCAGATACCCGAGGAACAAAAAAAAACAACCAAAGATGATTATCTGAAGCAGTCAAGCAGAAGCTGAAGAGTGTGGAGGAGCCAACTCCAGTGAAGAGGGGTCTAAAAACACCAGCAAAGGAATCATATGGAAAAGAGGACACTTTTCATTCTAACAAATATGACACCTTGCATGTCCCTGTCAGTTGTCACCTTAGAGGACTGAAAAAGATTCAGGTCTACATCTGCCCACAAGCAATCACAACAGTCTTCCTCTCGCCAAATGCTAGTGCTTTTCTTGACTTCAGGACTTCTAGACTTTTCAGGACTTCTAGTGTTGTTTAAAATTTATTTACTTCTTTATTTACATATAAAGTTACTACTTTATTTATTTACTTCTTTTATTACAAAGTACAACTTTGCATTATAAATGCATATAGAAAATTTACCCCCAAATACCTTTTGTTGAAAATTAAAACACACACATGTAATCTTGTCTTGCTGGCAACAGGGAGTTTCTATGTGATGTGCACACACACATGCTCAAGCAGGTACACAAAAACATACGCACATTTACACCTCTGCTACAGAATTTCTGGAAAAGAACTGTTCCCCTGCGTGCTCTAAAAGGGAGAACAGAAACAAGGGGATGCAGCCACAGTGTCACACAGCCACACTGCATTCCTCTGCTCCAACCTAAAAGACAACCAGCACCGACAACGAAGTCTCATCTTTGCACGGATCCTGTAAGGTTTCTCCCCTCATCTGTGGGCACTGGTGGGGCACAAGGCTGTCCCATCCCCCCTCTTCCCATCCTTGCAGTGCTCTGGTGACAGTGCCGTTGGTTACAGAGGGGGAGGATGGTGTCTTCAGAGCCTGGGACACGGTGAGAGGATTTTAAAAGGGTGCTCGAGACAGCATCAGGACTTACTGATAATGTTCTGCTGAGTTATTAACATCGCAACCCTGCTCCAGACCTGAGCTTGTTTCATTATCTCGTCTTCCCACCCCAAGTGAATTTGCTGAGCAATTTTCAGAAACAGAGAAAAAGGCTGTGACCAATTTTCAGGCCTTCTGATTCAGTCATTAAGAAGAGAAGAAGAAAAAAAAAATCCTATAACATTTCCCTCTTGTTTTTCTAAATAAAAGTAATGTATAGCCCTAACTTGATAATAAATATGCTCAAAAGCTGTCCTTAAGTAAAAGCTTTTGATAACAAATTGCCTGTGCTAACTGCTATTTTACTGTTGAATTTTTTATTGTTGCTTAAGCACTGCAATTATGCTAATAAGCCTGAGAGGATGGTACACTAAAGCATTGAATGTGACAGATATAATACTCAATAAAATGTTAATCTTACCTGAAAATTGGAATCAAACAGCCTTATTAGTATTTATGGATATGGCATCTCCAACATGTTTCTTAAGAGGAATATATATATGCAAAAGATATTTCCAAATATACTCTGCTATTTCTCATGCCTCCATACGATTTAATTCAAGGTGGCTATTACCCCTGCTGCTAATTGCCAGTCCCTTTTGGAATAAGAAAAAAGATTGTCGGTGTCTGGATCTTGAAAAAAACTCATGCATTCTGTAAGGCTTATTTTTCCCCTCGGCAGCTGCCCATGGGGACAGGGACACTGCTCCCCAACTAATGGCAGGGACACTGGGCTGTGCAGCAGCACAGAGCAAAGGCACTGCTCTGCGCCGCTCAGTCACCTATTTTTCCCAGTATCCCTAACTTTATGTGCAAGGCAGGTAAATCCAGCAAAGGGTTAAGTTATTTACAGGCTCTGGAGAAACAGCTTTTGGATTTTAAGACAGGACTGAACACTGATTTATTTATTTTATTTTTAAACTTCTCAGCCGATGTTGATTAGAAACCAGACCCATCTGTTTTGCTGCAAGTCATGGCGTTGCAGAGCTGGACACAGAGCTGCTGGGCTGTCGCAGGGGACTTGCCACTGAGGTGCCACATGACTTCCCACAAGTCGCCTTGCATTTTGCACCGTTATTTCACCACCCAGTCCAAGTCTGATTTCTCAATTGATGGCATAGTTTTTTTCAGGGAACGAGCTGCCTTTTACAACATGTAGCTTTTTGCTTTTTTTATTTCTTTTTCTTTGGCAAAACCTATGGGTCTCAGATGCAACCTTGGGGCTCCACTACCATGCACTTTCCTGTGGGTAAAGTAAGGGGTCTTTGACACCTTCATGTTGTAATACAATAACCTCAGAAGAGCCACATATTTCTGACAAACTATATTTACATCCATGACCAGGCTCTATAGAGAGACTGTTTCTACACAACAGACTAGTGTGGGTTCAAACACTTCAGGTTAATGCCTAAATAGCAGCTGCTGTCCTCCTGCTTCACTTCTTATGCTGCCCTCACCCACAGAAGTCAATTCTGCTAACAGGACAAAAGAAGCATCGATAATCAGCACTACACTTTCTGACAGACAAGCAAGATTCTCACCACTGGATGCTGCACTCCTCCTTGGTGGCAAGCATTAGGTGGGAGATGTCTAGGAACTGTTTCAATGAATAGTCACAACTGAGAGAACCCAACTGGTTACCCACCAGAGTTTGGGATTCCCAAAGCATGCACAGATCACACCGAGAACCCACAGGGTGCTGCTCACAACACACCGGGACACGCTGGGACTTTCTCAAGCACACAGTGCACGCTGGCTTGCACTCTGACTGCACAGATGGAGCCCAAGGATGGAAACGGGGCACTTTGCAGGACACATCTAAGAGCAGCTCCACAAAACCTTGCCTGCAGGTGTAATCAAGGAGGGCAGCAATAGGAAGAAAAAAAAAAGTTAAAAACAGAATTTTCAGTTGCAAAATCAAAGAAGTATAATAGTTCGCTGAGCTTGCACCTTGAAGAGCTGGGAGATGCACCTGGGGCGCCTCTGCCCCAAGTTAACCTCAGCGCAGGGTGCCAGACACCAAATTTTCCAGAACAGCCAGCAAGTTAACCAGGCACATAGCTGTGATGTGCTGTGGGGCTGTAAGGTAACCACTCCTGTCAAGGTGGCAGGACTCGTCTCTGCCATGTACAGTGAGTCTTGTCATTATTTTCAACCCTGCAGGGAAATCAAAATTGAACTTCGGCATATTGGCTTCTTTTGCTAAGTAGCCACGCCTGAATGTTAACTCCAGTCCTGGCAGCCATATTTGTGGAGCATTCTTTGCAAACAATCTTACCCTGACCAGTCCAAAAGGTCAGAATTACAAAAAAATAACAACAACAATAAAAAAAACACAAGGCTGGAAAACCATCACTGTCATTGGCACAACCTCTCAACTTATTAACTGTCCTTGCAACAAGGTGAACTGCAAGGTCTTGGATTTATTTGATTGATTGAGATCAAAAGATCAGGGGGTACACAGTAAATTGTATCTTTCCATGAACACATTTAGCTTTCAAGATTTGAGCAGATAGTTGCAGGAATTGAAAAGCTCAAGAGGAAGAGGAGAAAAAAAAAGAGGAAAGAAGAGAGAAAAAACACACATACAAAGGTGACTTCAGAAAGGCATCCCCTTATTTCTCTCTTGACACCATCTGCATTTTGCATTTCTTAGAGCTATTTGAAAGTTTCTTCCATGTTCCCATACTCCTGCGACACAACAGCTTATCTCTGCTAAACAGAAGATGATAAAGAACAATAAGACAGTAGCATAACTCCAGGGGAGATATCAGCATTTGCTGACATTAAGGATGGAAGGTAAATATTAAGAGAAATCAAAAGAATCCCAAACAAAGTCCAACAGGAGGTTGAAGAACTTCCCACTGAAGCTCAGACATCCTATGAGACAGGACAGATATCTCACTATCCTTAATCAGACCAAGGAAGACAAAGAACCTGAACACCGTGTTCCTCTCATGATGATGGCTCAGATCATGATGATGGCTCAGCCTGAGCCCAGGCTGCATTTGTCATCTGCAGTTCCCAGGAGAGTGAGGGAGAAGGAGGGAGAAGGAAGGGAACTGAATGAGCAGCCATCTTCAGGACATAATTTCAAGACCCAGCTGGTGAGCCAGCATTTTTAAACACAGAAAAAGCCTGCTGAGTTTGCTGTCAAGACAGGACAAAGAAAAACAATGGGGAACAGGAACAGAAGAACAAGAACAGAAAAATGAAACCCTCCTTCATTTCATCAGCCCCTGGAAACAGAGAGGAAAAGTAATCATTTGGTTCCTCTCTCTGTATTCCACATGATATTCATATTTTGCTCAATACACTTGTACCTGTGGCACTGTGTTCTCATGTCACAATAAAAGAGACGAGATTACCCAGCAGAGAGTAAGAGGAAAGCCCTTACACGGATCATAGAAGAGACCCAAACTCCCAGGAACTCACTACAAAAGAACTAGAATTGATACAACCTCCTGGTTTTATCACAAGTTTACATTACATGCCAACAACAGAGGATTAAACTCCTCTTCCATGAGTTTACACTGCCCTCCAGAAGAATATCACTATTCAGGTAACAAATACGCTGAGCACCAGAGCTAACTGCTGTTGCATCACAGCTCATTATCAGACCAGGCAGTTCCTTCTGCGCAGACACTCAGCTTTGTCTTTCACTTTATCAGCTTTGGATGAAGTCGTTAAGATAAGAATTTCACGTATTCCCATTTCTAACCATCAATGGATTAGAGGACCATTTCTCCATCACATGAAAGGATCAGTTCTCCTAAAAGCATGTCTGCTAGAGTTTTTCCAACTTGTTCTTAAACCTTTCCAAAGACTGAAACTGCCTAAGCTCCTCAGGCAGTCCACTCCAGCACTGAGCTATTCTTAATGCAGGAGATCATTTACTAACGTCTCATCTAAATTTCTTTTGCTGCAACTTAAGCTCATAATTTGTCTTATTTACAGTGGGCAGATTTACAGTTTATTCCTTCTCTCCACAACAAGTTCACCATTCCCAAAACTTACAACCTCACGCACCAGTACAACTTGCCCTCTCTCTTCCATTCTGCTTCTGCTTGAAGCATGCTTTTAATCTTGTGTCTCTGCATGTGTATTTCTTTTCTTACCCTGGGAGAACAGGCAGCTAGGATATCACAAGGCTGTTTCAAGAGAAGATTCTAGCATTCGAAGACTGATGCATTCAGGCACACCCAGTTATAAAGTACTCTGAAACAAGAAAAAGAAAAGATTTGTCTTTAGGACGGTAGGCAGAAGGTCCAGCAGTAAGGAAAAACCAACAACTCTGAACCGCCGTTGAACCGCCGTTTCTTCCACCCCATTATTTAACATTCAAATACATCTTCAAAAGCAACATCACTGACTGTAGCTATATCATGCACCACCACTCAAAATTGGCCACATTTTCTCTGACAACCACCATAAGGGTTTGATAAATCCGTGTTCTAGGAAACAAAGTGCTCACTGACTTTGCAGAAAGTTCTGCCAAGCTATAAGCAATACCCAGCACACATCAAAATCAGATGGCTACAAAACTTTATCCACTGTGACAGAGGACAAATCTTAACATTGCCACCAGTGACTTTATTTACAGCATCACTGAGACCAACAGAGGCAAGGCTTCTAAGTTAACTTTGAGATGTGAGTGTATGTAATCATGGGATAGACCCAGAGGAGAAAAATCAGGCCTGATGAAAGATTAAGTAACTTTTCTGTTCATGACATAGTCCTTATCTCCTGATCTTCAAGATGTTCTATCCAGCAAAAATAAATCTTTATCCTGAACCCAAGGGTTTGGTGACAATGAGGAAAGAAAGGATTTACGTGAGCAGTATTTGGAAACACAGGGGAGAGCTTTGAATGACAAAAACATCCCAAATTTCATGAGAGAGAGCAAGCAAGAAGGAAGAGTAGCAATAATACATTTGCCATCCTGCTTTTGGAGGCTCTTAGAAAGACAGAGCTAGATGGTTGCAGACAGTTTGCCACAACACCTTTCATCGGTGGATCACCTTTTGTAGCCCATCTCATCTAAATTCCTGTCTCCTCTTAGAGAGGCTGCTGCTAGCCCCAAAGGATCAAGTGCCTTTGCAAGAAATAAGACTTTTCCAAGAGCTGAAGCCAAGAAATACTCGATTTTCTGGGAAAACAAGATTCCTGTTGCACTTCTAAGGATGTGCCAATGCAGCTCAGCATTGGCTGAAGTTGCAGAAGATACTGCAACTCAGTATCTTCTCTCTCGCCTGTACCATCCACCTGACTATCTCTTTCACTACTCCACTTTGCCCATCTCCAAGTTTCCACTCGGGATGTCTGGGCTTTTTTCCCTTTGTAAGCCTTCTCAGCTGACACGGGCTTCTGCTTTCCTTGATCATTTCCAGTCTTACCAATGCCAACACTTACAGCCAGCCCAACTGCTGTCAGCACAGGAAGGTGACACACTTATTTAGCACAGAGTGGATAAAAGAAGTGCTGTTTCCAAGGCTAAAGAAGAATACCTGTACAAGAATGTCCCTACAGTGGTCCACAGTAGCTGAGAAGACTGAGCAATAAATGCCCGTTACTGAAGATGAAAAACGCAAAGTAATCTCATGATGACCAACTAACAGAAGAGTTTAAATGCATGTACATCTTTAAGGGCAAAAGTAGTGCCAAGGGCTTCAGTAAGATCATCTGCAGCATCAGACGTGTTAACTCTCAAAACACTAGTGAGATAAGGATGTTTAGCAAGGGATGGAGTTATAACGAGTGTGCTTCCACCAAGAAAATGCATGCCTTTCTACAGCTGAATTACAACAGCTGTTGAAAGCCATGGAGTAGCATTGAATGGCAGCCCAGGACAGGGAGCCAAGAAGACTACCACATGCAACTGAAACTGCCAAGGGATTAAGTTAGGTCAAATGTAATTACACAAACTGGAACCTGGCCAGGGAACTGGCTGGTTTAAGAAAATTAAAAGAGGTGTTCAAAAGTTTCAGAGATGGAGTCCTCCTCCTGTTAATTATTTGGTGAGTCAGTCACTGAAGTCTCAGTACTCTGGGAGGCTGTCTGAAAAAGGGGAAAAAGTGAGGCATAAACTTGAAAGGCATTACATGCGATTAGCAAAAGCCTTTGTTCTCCATGGCAATCCTTGCTGCACTGGTGCGTGAAAGCCTTTCATGTTCATGCTGAAAAGTGGCCTTAGCTCCTTTGATACTTCTGGGAGGAAGCGTTTAAATTTACAAATATCCCGCTGTCAGAAGTTGCAGACAACAGTCGAGGAACTTCTGTGTATCCCAGCCAGGTCATACCTAGCTCTAAAGCCAGCTCTCAAGCAGGCAATGCTCCCGCTGAAGCGAGGAATGCGGCAAGGACACATGGAGTAACATCTACTTTACTTGCTAGAAGTGTACAAAATCCAGGTCACATGGAAAAGGAGGTTGCAACCATGTGGGACAGTGGCCTCCTCACCTTCATTCAGTTTTCAAAAGATGGAGAGCATGCAAGGCAGGCAATTTTAAGGAGACCAGAAAGGATGCTTCGTGGTCTGGCAGCTGAGTACCACTTTGAAAGATTAGATCCTGTTTATGCCTCTGCCATAAAGCTCCTGAACAATAAGAGGAAGATCACATATATCAAATTTTCTCCAGATATTTATTGCTGTGCCTTTTCTGGCTAACTAAAGACACAGAAAGACCGCATCCAGAAGAGATAAGAAGTAGCAGTCATGGATTGAGTACTATGGCCACATACAGTGCTACAAAACATGAAGTGTTCTGAAAAAACAGACCTTGTAAGTCTCAGTTTTGGCATCTAAAAGTAGTAGATGCCTCTGCTACCTTTGCAAATGAAAACCATCATTAGAGATACACTCATTACTGTCTTTGAAGCAGTTGAATATGACAGTAAAAGCAGTACAGAATTGGAGATTAACCTTTTTGGGTAGCTTATTCAGTGAAATTTTCAGATGATACACATTAAATAAACCAATTTTTTGACTGATGTGAAAAAAACAGAAAGATTAAATAACTACCTTTGCAACAAGTGCCATACACAGAGCGTTGAGTGACATGGTTTCCTCTCAAAGTGAACACACAAGCAAAGGCTCTGCCACATTAATTTCATGCACTTTGGGGTGTTACACCACCACCACACCACACCACCCCACCACACCACCCCCGCCGCCTTTCAGAAAACAAGCCAGGAAAGGCAGGAATTTCACAGCACAGATTCGTGTAATTTGTGCTAAAGGCCTAAGTGTAGATGCAGGCAGCAGCTCACTTCTCTTCATGCAGAACAGTCAACAGGGAGAAGCTCTGGTGGGACAATTGCTACCATGGCACACCTCGTGTAGCCCTGCAACACCACCTTCAATGCACAGCTTTGTAACAAACAGGGCAAGAACCAGGAGCACAGGAGAAAATCTGTGCTGTCTCGCAATGGTGGGCAAAAACCAGGGACAAGCAACTGTGGAAAAAGGTTGCAGTCTCTGCTGACCACATGTAAGCTGTTGCTTTTCCAAAGTGTAGTCAAACACTCTTCCAGATAGCAAAACCCCAAATCCCTCATCCCTGGCACTCCTCTGACAAGGCAAGTCAGTCCTTTGGAGTCCTCAGGCACCACAGAGACATTAAGGACAGATTTCTTTTATCAACAGGCGCAAAACAGTACTGCAGTTCTTCCCGTTCTTCCCAAACACCTTCCAACCAGCCCCCTCTGAAGCAACTCCACTGCTTTAGCCAGAAAGGCCCACAAAAAGAGGCTCCAACAGATGCAGAGACCTAGCATGGAAAACCAGAGCTAAACTGGTACAAGCCAGAGAAGACTGTAAGAAGCAGTTTCATAATACATTTTTTTTAAGTTTAAAACATTCAGCAAGGTCAACACAGAGCACGTAGTTATCTCTGGGCCTGTATATGCCCCAGGCTATACACACCAGCAGCATGATGCCTGAAGGCAGCCTCAGCCACCTCAGCCATGCCGGTCTCTGCAGCAGAGCCACCAGAAGCACCAAACACCCTAATCAGCAAAAGATGGAGTGGACACTTAACAACAGCATCAGTACCCCGAACAGGGGCACACCTCATCCCTTCTTCTCCTGTCGGGATGAAAAGCCCCTTTGCAAGGAGCCCTCACACCACTCCTCAACACACACCGTCACCAGAGCCACATGCAGGGACCATTGCATGTATGGGGGAAAGCACAGCACTGATACTATGCAGACCACAAAGAGTATTTTCTAAGCATGACCACACACAGCAGAACCAGCCCACGCAGCGGAGGCTGAGGAGAGCAGGGCACTCTGAAGGGTTTCATGCTGCAGGGAGACCTGCTACTGGGAAGAGACGGTGGTCAATGGGGCCAGAGTGCGAGGAGGAAGATCTCCCTGTGGCGATTAACTGATATTGATAACAGCCTCCAGAGCATGAAAAAAAAGCACAAGGAAACAGCATGGAAAGGACTAATGCCAAGCAGTAATAAAGACGGAGTCAGGGATGTTGCTCAAATAAGAAATGGGTTTTGCCTAGGTTATTTGTTGTTAAAAATAAAAGTTTCCGCATGCAAGGACATCCTATTCGCTGTATGAAATTGAAGGGATGATTCAAGAGGGAAGAGCTTTCGGTAGGGTGGGGTGGGGGGAGAAATCAATTTCAGGTTGCTATGGACAACTGGGCTGTCTCCTGTAAAACTAAATCGGATTCAGCTCTACCAACCTGAACGCTAAACATTCCCTGAAATACAAGACACACACACTCTCCAAGTAAATAAATACAATAAAACAGTCTTGTGTCATCTTCTGGCTTTATTTTCGCTGAACTAAGGACGTGCTCAAACCTGCTAATTGCTGCAAAACTCAGTACTGAAGTTTTGGCTCAGCGGTGACTTTCTGACTTCAACACCGACCGCTGCCTTACAGGAGAAAAGCAGGGTGGCATCTGGCAAAATGAACCAGAGCAGTGTCCAGACCTACCTCGCTCTGATCTTGCAGCAGGATCTAAAACAATCTGCTGCTGATCCAGGCTCACGCATATCTCAGCCAGCAAGGGACGGAGAAAGTTCAGCCTGGGCCTTTCAAGCCTGTCCTGGCTGATACTGGACGGATGCAGTTCAAGCTGCCTGTGGACCCTGAATAGCCTGAGTAGAAACAACATTCTCCACCTGAGCAGCTGACCTGTGGGCATAGCAGCCAGATAGGAAACTTGCATGGAGGAACCGCTGGGGACAACACAGTGACCATGGTCTGATAGCTGTTCTCTCCCTACACTTTGTGCTGGAATATTTTCAAACAGGTTTTAAGCATCATCCCCATCTCCCACAGAAAGTAAAGATGTGGGTACAGGGCTGCTTCACCTGTGGGACATTCTCCTCCAGCATACCCTCCATCACCAGCCCAGAGCAACACACTGAGACCCTCCCTTTGCAAACCACAGATCCTCCAGTCCTCACAGCACCCTGAGCGAAGAGGACAGGGAGTGATGGCAGCCCTGGGAGCCTTACCACCCCTCTATTCCAGGCATGTTAATCTCTGTGGTCCACAGGAGCCTGGGGAAACTGGGAGCTTGAGAGAGCTGTTTAAGAAAGCAGAAGCATAACCTGGCAAAGATCAGAGGCACCGGTCAGGAGTTGCACCTCCAAACTTCAAATCCCTGGTCAGAAAGGATGGACCAGTAGGGATGAGGCTTCTGATTTTGAACCCTTCCCCAATAGCCGTTAAGCAACCAAATAAATCCATCCTGATCAATCCTTCCCTCAAGACAACAGGAAACATTCCCATCCCATGATACTGTAAGTCTTGATTTTATGGAGCAGTTGATGTTTTTCCAATGAAACATACAACTGAAATAGAAAATTTTATTAGCAAAATCAATGATGTGTGCAGAGACAGTTCCTCATGGCTTTTAAAAAAACCCTATGAATAATTATATAACTCACAGCAATAGAGAACACTATGCAATTATTACAGCTGTTTTACAGGATTCAAACAATGATGGCCCCTATGTCTGGTAGGGCACCTTAAGGCAGCACCACAAAAAATACAAATAAAGGAAAAGCAACACAAGCCCAGCATTCCCCAGCACATAGAGGGTGCAAACATGTTGACTGTTTTGGTTTATTGAATTACCTTCCATTCCCCCTGCCCCCTCACCCCCCAACAAGAGGATAACATTCTGGAAAAAAAATCACCATATTTACAGAAATATGTACCAGTCACCTCTCTATTTCTCCTTCACCACTAACTCCAGGGTGTTTTGTTACATTAGAAAAGTAACTGGGGGGAGATTTACTCCCATTTAACCCTTGCAGAAATGGAAGTGAGAGAGAAAGGCTGTGACCTTTCAGCACTCACAAAATGCATGATGGTCCTTAGCCATACACACAGATCAGGTATCAGCTGTATCTGAAAAACTACAAGCAATACACCAGCCGGGGACACAGGAGTGGAGTCCTGACACCCATTCCCCCTGCCAGGCTCACTGGTTTCCCACAACATGCAGCCACAACACCCAACGCAGCTCCCTCCCAACATTTCATCCAGCCCCAGTTATGGCAGATGGGGCAGCTGGATCTCCCCATCTCCAGAAAGAAGCCAGATGCACAAAGGAATCCAACTGCAAGTCCAGCATCCCAAGCAACCACTATCCTCACCTCCCTCAGGACGTTATGAGCATACCTAATCCTCCCAGCCTGGCAGTCTCCTATTCTCACCTGGTAGCCATCATCCACATTAACACCACCATGAAGAGCTCAGACCACCAAGAAATGCAAGCATTCCAAACCACTGACCAACTTCTCAGTTGAAGGAGAAGTTCACAAAGAAAACCATTAAGTCCTGGGTCCTGCAAAGCACTTAAGAACACGCTTATGTGAAGAGGTGCCAAGAAACAACACCTGCCAGTTCCACCCCAAATGTTTTGCCCTGCACCCATAGATACCCATTTGCAAGAGCCTACTTTTCCTCTGAATGGACCTTAAAGTCTCTGTACTCCACCTGGCTTTAAACAACCTCAGGATGCGTGTGGGGATGGATGAGGAAAGAGTAACAAGAATACTCAACAGATGTTTTCATAAGCATAAATTTGCCATTCATTACTCTTTCTTCTACCATCAAACTCCTCTATTATTCTCACTGGATAATTTACAGTGCTTGTTGCAAAGTACAGTCTTTGAGAACAGAAACAGCACACACTCGATAATGTGGAAGTTCAAAGAGCTGATCCACGCATGACCTGCAAGCAGATTGTTGCTATTTCCTTGCATGTATAAAAGGGCTTTGCCTTTATGCAATGCTGGAGCTTGTCATCATGAAACACCTTCCTATCACAACATGGCCCAGAGGAGCTCCTATTTTGGGTCCTAATAAAGTGCTGGGTTTTACAGGAAAGAAAGCAGGCAAGTAACATGGAACAGCCCAGCTGTCATGTAAAGAAACAGATGGGAACCTCACAAAGCTACACAGATTGCCTTAGTCAAGTGCTGTCACAGCTGATCCTTGAGACAGGAAAGCACGGTGCAGGAGCTAGATGAAAGGAGCTTGTGAAATTAAGTAGCATCATCACCTCTACAAGGCCTGCAAAGAGACAATAGAGAATTGCTTTCCAGGCACTCTGATCCCAAGGCAATAAAACATGACTCAAAGTTGTTAGGTTGTTTTTTTCCTACTAGAAATGCCTTTTGGCTGGGCGACAATTGCTCAATTCTCCCACCTGCCTGTTCCCACGAAACGCAGACAGCATCCACGGAAAGATGCACCAGGAATCACAGGTCACGTCCATTGTCTTGGAACAGCTCTCCCTTTGGAAGTGAGTGCAAACAAGGCTGGCTGGAGGTGTCCTTGCCGGTGTGGCCCCAGGTGCTAGCAGGCAGGCAGGCAGGCTGCCCACGCACAGGCAGCACTGTGATTCAGTCCGCTGTGGCACCTAGTCCACAGTTTGGCTTCCAAGCAATCTAGGAAACCACAACACCTGCCACGGAGGTTCAGCTCCTGTGTCATTGAAGGACATGTCTTCGCATACCACGAGTCAGTGGCAAACCAGGAGAGGTGATGGACTGGCCTGACCTTCCTCATTCAAACCCTTGAGAGGATGCTAAACCCAAGCTAACAAATCAGTGTTTCAGAAACCTGGTACACTTGGAGGTATCAGGGTCCGTACCTAATAAATCCATGGTCTGTGCTTCATACCCTCAGTCCGAGCTTGGACTAGAGCAGTCCCCAAGAGCAGCCGGCCACTCAGGCCCGCAGTTATTCAAGCAACGAAGGCTGCAGGCTGAGGGAAGGCTGAAGCCAGATTATGAATGAGGTACCAGAATCAATTCCCTTATCTACCTTCTACCTCTCACTAACTGGAAGATGCTATTCAGGGAAAATATAATTTAAAGGCAGCGGCTAATGATGAATCAGATTGATTTTTAGGACAAGAAAACAGATGTAATTGCAGTCTACCTGCTTGCAGCTTGCCAGGAGTCATAGGGAGTTTCAGGACAACCTGGCCTCCTCTCTCCTTCCTCATCCCAGCCCCTGACCCTCCTCCTAAGAAAAAAAAAAAAAAACAAACTCTCCCAGAAAATAAATTCCCTTACACAAGACAATTAAGTGTTGCCAGGAGTCAGCTCAATGCTGGCTTCCCTCTCCCTGCTAAACAGTACAGAGCCTCAATTATTGAATGTGTAGAGGGTCCACTTTCTGGAGAAAAGCAAATTCCGAGCGTGCAGCTGGGAGGAATGCATCGTATGTCTGGTATTCATGCTGCGTCCTCTTTTCCTCTTCCTTTTTTTGGCCGTATAAGGAGCTATGCACAGCAGGCTGGACTGGGGAGCGCAGCGCTGCCTGCTCAATGCTGTTAAGACTTCCGACTTGGTTTGTCTTCACTGGAAATCCAATCAATCCATCTAGAAAAAAGGCTAGTGCATACAACACGGAGCATTGGGTTCAGCCATCACACTCCTAAGATGCAGGATGAAAAGAGGAGCAAGTTGAACTAGACCAGCCGAGCATGAGCTCCTGCAGAGATGCCTGCACACGTACATATGCTCAGGCAGTAATTTTCTTAATTATATTGGAGGGAAGGGGGGATGGTAACTTAAAAATGTGGTACTATTACAGCTACAGTCCTAAAGGGTTGTTTCCCAGGTTAGCAGCACTCAAGTCGTATTGGCACAGGCAATAAAAGGCAACCTGACCTTCAGTGCACATACCTGGGGCTGGGAGGGCTACATGCCCTCAGCCACAGAAAAACACATGCTCTCTAACGCACAGGTTATACAAAGGAGTGTAGAGCTTTAGAGATGCAAGCTGCTGGGAATTTTTCCTAAAGTCCTGACAATCTCTAAGTTAAAGGCTATTGCAGCAATTTCAGCAGCAGACTGGGATTTCCATACCCAAGATGCAATTGCAATACTACCTTCTAAAAAATAAAACCTTTTTGCCATTGCTGCTTCTGTGGAAAACAACAGACTATTCCTGTGGGCACCCAGGACCTTGCAGGAGTCAAAAGGAAAAGAGAAAGGTACACTCATCAGCCAAAGGCAGGAAATCCTGGATCACAAATATCTATGAGGAATCTGTATTAACTCCCCTTTCTCAGCCCTGTTCATCATAGGAAGAGCAGCTCTCATTTCACTCTACAAAGGAAAGCAGTGACAACAACCAGAGGGGTAGGGAGACAAACGTGGGATCAATCACCAGAGTACAGCAAACAGCCCCAGGAAAGAAGGAAGCCCACAGACTGCCAATATATGGGCTGTCTCCAATTCAGTCCTGGCTTTTCTTACCATACAGAAGACCTGAAAAGATCTGCACGACCACCTATGCTGTTGCTTACCCTCAGCTATTCAGAGCAATGTGCTTCTGTCAGCTTTTCTCAGCCAGGCATCAGGGTCCCAAGCAAGGTCACACTAGAGCTGGTCAGGAAGAAGATGGAGAACCTTAAAGAAATCAGCAACTTGAACCACTTCCCAATGGTGTTGTCTTCAACCCAGGCTGGTTCTTCCTGCCTTGAAGGATGATGCAAATCCTCCATAACAGGCAGGCTGGCAACCTTCTACCCCAGATACCATCTCATTACAATGTCCAAAATATAAAAATTGACTTAATGGTGAGGCACGAGGTTTAATCTTGCTCTCAATTTTATTTTGTTCTTTTGCCAATAGTCGTTAGCACTGAAATAATTCTTCACACACAGAAGCATCCAGTCTGTCTTTGGATCTGAGGTCACTGGCCTCAAGAGCCTCCTCTAGCAACAAGCCCCATGCTCCAAATTACAGGATGACAGAGTTGTTGCTTGGTTGTTTTCTTTTACCAGCTTCCGGATTCTCATCTTTGAGCTTTGACTGACCATTGTATGTGTCTGTGTATCAGGACAAGGAGAACAGAAACACTAAAGCTGCCTCCCCACCTACAGAGGACAACCTCAATGCTTTCAGTCCTTCTGCAAACCCATTTAGAGGGCAGGACTCCACCTAGGCAGAAACAGGAGGCTCCCCAGCAGGCTCCTGCTAAGTTCCCTCTGTATGGAGCCTGATGGGTGCTGCCCCCTTGGGTGACAATACCTACCATCAGGGCCCCTCACAACTGGCCCCAAGACCATAGCAACAGGCAGCAGCTCATGAACAATTCAAACCCACCCAACCACCCTGTCCTGTCCTATTGCCTCTGCTAAACTTGGTAAGTCTCATCCCCTGGCCCAGCACCTTTGGGCTGTGGTTCCCTAACACCACCCTCTCCTTGGAGGTCCAGCCCCACCTCCTGCAGATGCCTGTTCCCAACCCTCCACCAGCACAGCTGCCTGCACTGGGGGACGGGAAAGACATTGCCCAGAAACATCTTTGTGACATTCCAAATACAGTTTTGAACTTTCCACTTGTTGTACTCAGATGGAGACAGGGACCCTCTGAAGCGCCCTGAAGCAAGTGTAGTGACTTGGATGAAAACACACAGCTGAAACTCAGCTGGGGGAGGGGAAGATTTGTAGCCTCATTAATAACAGCCTGAAATTAAAAGCAGAGCTTGTAGTACAGCTGCAATTCCAGCAACCCCGCTGCTTGTGTTAACAGTGTGGCTTTATTATGGTCAGGGATTAAAAACAGCTCCAACAATTAAATGAGGAGGGAAAAAAAAAAACCAAATGACCAAACGAAAGAACCACCAACAACGAAAATCAGTAAAATAAAAAATTCCTGTGGGCTGGAATGATTAGCAAGAAGAAGTTGTGTGTGAGGAGCAAGAGTGAATGCTTCCTCCTTTGCTGCCAAAGGGCCCCCACATGCCCCCTGCAAAGTGTATTTGTCACCTACCCATCGGAAGCCACACGGTGCCCTATGGCTCAGCACCAGTCACTGTCTGTCCCTCGCAGGATGTCACCTCCCACCCCGGAGTACATGTTCTGCAACCACCCTGGCTTCAAGTGGACAGCTTGGAAGCCTTCCTTGCTCCCACTGCTTAAATACTACAGCATTAAGGGGAAAAAAAAATGAAACAAACAAACAAACAAAACAGTTGCAATAAATTACTAATATGCCTGGAACTTCTCAGGAGGCACTAGTCCCCACCAAACAACCAGAAAAGAGGTGGGCAAGAGCTGGGAAGGATCAGTAGACCCATGAGGCCACTCACAAGGGCTGAGCAGACGATGTCCGCATTTCTTGGAGGTGAGCTGGCTGCCCAACAGCTGCTGAAAAGGCAATTATCTTGCCTGCCCCGACACCTGCCCACAGCAGCCCTGTCACCAGCCGGACCGAGGAACAGTATGAAGCCTCAGTTTGTTCCATCTCATTGCCTTTGAGGGCTTGGTTAAGAAAGCTGAGATTTGAACCTACTTTCTCTTCTTTATAAGAATTAAAAGCAAAAAATTCATGAGAAAGAGGAAAACTATCTCCTTTTCCCTCTTCCCTGATACAGAACATGCCCCTCTTTCTTTTCAAGCACTGCAGCTCACCAACAGGCCCAATCTCTGCAGCCAAACAACCAACTAGGCACAGGTTCAGCTGCAAATTCAGCCCTTCCCAAGGGGACAGAACTCCAGACCTCCACAGGAACCGCTTTGGGAACCAGGGGATACGCAGGGACCTTAAAAGCCCTGGGAAGCAGTTTGCAAAACTCCTGCGTGAGCAGGAGGGAAAATAAAAATACATTAAAAAGCAAAGAATCACCTCCATAGATGTACATGAGCCAAGAAACAGAATGGGAGGTGGCAAAAGAGACACTCAAAGCTGTTTCTCCAGCTCTCCAAGGATGACTGATTCTTCACACCCCAAAATCCTGATGAGGGGCAGCCCCAAGCCCAGGGAGGGGGTCATGAGGAGCAGCCCACCCTGATGCCCATGTGGGATCTCCCATAGTCTCAGCATGAAAAGTGGGACACACTGCTCCCATCTTGTTTTGGGGGGCACAGAGGTAGGGGGTTGTTGTGGTTTAGCCTCGGCGGCAACAAAAGCACCACGTGGCAGGCCGTTGGCTCTGCCGCCCCACAGCGGTGGGGAGAGGATAGGAAGGAAAAGGCAGACTCGTGGGTTGAGATAAAAACTGTTTACCAGAACAGCAGGTATTGCAGGGAAACAGCAACACAGATGGAGGAGACAAACACAAGTACGATACCGACCACAGCCCGCACCGCCCCGACCGCCACCGAGACGCACCCTGGCGCCGCCCGCCCATATATACCCCTACCCCGTGATGTTACCACGCCCACTTCCGGTTGTGGCCCCTCCCCTTCCTGGCCAGCTCCCTGCTGCCCCTGGGCCTGGCGCACATAGGGAGGGATAGCTGTGACTAATAGAGCTGGGGGAGAATCCATCCCATTCCTGCTGGAAACCAGGACAGAGGTCCATATTCAGCAAGGAAGAAACGATCTTTCACCCTTCGATTTTACCATCACTACTATGAAAGCTGTTTTTAAGTTTGGCAACTTTCATCTCCACCAAGATGCAACATAAACCAAAGGTCACATTTTCAGGGAAATAATTTCTGTTTACCTCAAAGCTACTGAACACTGCAAGTCCTTTACAGGCCAGAAAAAAATATAAAAATCACACACAAGGGTCACACCTGCTTTTTCTCAGTGTTTCCCTTCTTTGCCCTCACAAGTTTCTAGTCTAGTTGCCCAGAAGCTTGAGTTTGGGATTTCTTTTACTTATTTTATTGCGCTGTTGCTTTTGCCTTTGAACAATCAAGGAAAGCAAGTGCAGCCACAGCAACATGGGAAGGCAAAGGTTTCCTCTCAAGCAAACATAGACACGTTATGGCTCTTCTACCCACTGCAGAAGGTTTGGCCTTCAAATCAACCAAAGCCACTTTCTTTGCACTATGTGGATATAAACCCAATGACAGGGGGCATTCATAGAGACACGCTCTGGGCAACAATTTCCTGCAGCTTCCACAGAGCTGCGATGCTCCAGAGCCAACCTCCCAACACAATGGTGGTCATCTGCACCCAAGACGAAAGACCCAAGCTCCTTCAGTTGTTTCCCACAGGAAACAGCGCAAATTTCATTCCCATGGTTGCAGCACTCCAGCAGTAAAAGCAACACTGGGAGCACCCAACTCTGTCCCTGCTCCAGGACTAACACAGAACTGTTTTCCATAAGGGATCGAAGTTCCCTTACCAGGGATGTGACTATTCACTGACAGAAAAAGTCATCACCATTTTTGGAGACAGAATGGTGGATTCGGGTGAGTTTTCACTACTGTAGTGAGGGATGATGACGCCCAACCCAACAAAGAAGATCCAATATTATATGACAATGCATGTGTCTAGACAGCTGCTCTCAAAAGCCTGCCAAAAACATTTTACCCTATTCAGTTTCATAAGCTGAGAAACTCCAAGCCAGGCAGTGCAAAACCTTTATAATTCTCTTCACTGTAGGGCTACAAAGTCCTTCAACAGAATTGTACTTGAAGCCGTGTTTGCAGAAATATCACAGCTAAGGTGGCAAATCCCCAGCAACCACACAGCTGTCTGCACCACGTTCAGGGCAGTTTGATAGCGTAAGAAAACCAAAACCTCCTTTTTTTTTTCCCCAGCAGAAGTCTCCAGTATTTCAAAAACATTTAAATTAAAACTAATAAACTCACAATACACTTTCTTTCTCAGACACCAGAGCACTTTCTAAATACCAAGGTGACTGCAACCAAAAGTCACCGTGGCTTAACAAATTTGGGTGAAGTGACTTCTCGGTGGTTTCAGCTGAAGGGCTTTGACTTGCATTTGCAGCAGGCTGGGAGCACATACAGCCACCGCAGCTCAGCCAACATTCAGCTGTGATAACACATCACCTCCCTGCAGCCTCACAGCCCCTCAAAGGGAAGCATTATCCACACTGTGCAGACAGGAAAAATGGAAGCTCAAGAACAACAAACCACCAAAAAAAAAAAAAACCAACACCACAACCCAAAAATCCACCAACAAAGCAACACCAGAACCAGAAAGCAAAAAGCCCCAAACCAACAAAGCCAAATGCAAGAAGTGAAGTTTGGAGCCGCACTGCCCCATCACACTCACTCCTGGATGGAAAGCAACAGGATGCTTGAAGGATGTGGGATGGTGGCTGCACCAGGTACAGCCTGGTAGGAGGTAAATGGGGTGGGGCTTAGGGAAAGCTCATGGGACAAGGAGAAGCTGAGCAAGTGCTAAACAGCAAGAAAGACACTGTGGCCATAAGGCATACAGCAAAGAAAGGCCCTTCTGAAGGAGGAGACTGCACAATGGAGCAGGTAAAAGTATCGAGGATGTGCAGGGCAGTAACTGACCCTTAGGCCCATCAACTAGTCCCAGGAAAGTCTCAGCATATTGCAGTCAATCATGCTTTTAACCAGACTGCTCATAACCTTTATTAGGGCAGAACCAACAGGGTATCACCCAGCTACTCGCCAAGAGGAGGCAAAGCCCATGGTGTGTCTCTTCTAGAGATGGCCAAAATGTACTGCATGGACATTTGAACTTGGATGATTTCGATCCTGTCCTTACAAGTAAATGCTACAGTCTTTATCCCACATAGGACAACTGCACTGAGAAAGATTCCCCCTCTTGCCCCAGAATTTGGGACCCTCTACATCACAGCTTTTTGGCTGCAAATAATGTCCATCCCTGCACAGGTAGATGGGGATCAATGCTTTGGTTGATGTCATGCAGGGCTGCTCATTCTCGTAAAAACCTGTACTTCCAGGTCCAGTAGAAGAATTTCCACAGGCTCAGGCCAAAATCTGGCAAGGGCTGAACACTGCCTTCCCTCCAAGACTTTGCCAACAAACATCTGAGTCAAATCGGGGTTGGCCACTTGCACACAGTCCTCCTAAAATCTATTCAGTTCAAATCCACTCCTCCTTCATCTTCTCTGACATAAGTCCATATTTCTCTGCAAACAGTTGAGGTGCTGCTGACACCCTGAAGACGAGGGTAAGCCAGACCTTCAAATTCTCAGTGCAATAACCAGGTGCAGCTCAGAGTGGAAATCAACATTAAGACCAGTAGCACTCATGAACTAAAATAGCTCGAGAATGTGATTTAGAGAGTTATTGGAATTTATTGGGTTAAACATGCTAATGTATTGAACCTTCCGAGGACTTAAAATTTCATATCCACAGAAAGTACAAATTTGTTCATTAAAAATTTTGTAATATACTTACAATAAACTATTACAGCATTTCCAGAGAGGGAAATTTAGGAAGTAAGAGCAGCAGAGAGTTGTTACTACAGTCAAGGAATGATCTCAGCTTTGCCACATTTTCCAGCTTATCACAAACACATGCTTCCAAGAACCCAAGTCTTTCCTCATTAAATGAAGAAACAATCATCCTTCTGAAGAAACACCACAAGCTTTGCTTTTTGTTCTAATTTTAGCATGTGTAAGCCATAAGGAGCTAAGGAACCTGTGAGCTACTGCTTCGTAGAGACCAGATTCTCCTGAACAGCACCTCTCAGTAGTTCAAAAATAGTCTATTGTCTTCCTTCTAGATTGACAATTCCACTTCTGCACTAGTGCTCTGATAGAAATAAATGGACATCCGATGCAAAGAAACATGTATTGGTACAGCTAGGAGATGTCAGCATTGTGCAAACAAGTCTCCAGCTCCACATCATGTGTGGAGAAAAAAAGCCCTGAGATGCTGTCCTCTTGGCAAAGTGCCGTTGGTATTAGTGGGACTTAAAATGGATTTTAAACATTACATGAGAACCTTTCTCAGTAAAGGAGATCATCCAGGCACATTCACAGGAGCAAGCATCCTCCTTAGGGTAACCTGACGTTAGCAGGTTTTGCTCAGGCCAACACTGGAGAGAAGACTCTATCAAAACAGCACTCAACATCACTGCTGGTCTTGGCAAGGTTGGACTTACTACAGTGAGAAAGAGGATTTGTGTAGTCTGGAGGCCAGAGGTTCAAAAGGCAAGCCAAAAAGTAACTTGCTCTCTTTCCTAATAAACTGTGTTTTCAACTGGAAGTCAGTTGGCAGCCTTCCTACCAGAGGATGCAGCAGGTCAAGACAAGGGTACATTCCCAGCCAGGCTGAGTGGGGACATGAAACAAGAACAGACAGCATTTTGCAAACATGGGCTGAAACACCATGAGGATGGCATCTGCTAGGCCCTTCCGGACAGCAAGGGACACTGCTGGCCAGGGTTGCTGCACTCCAGGAAGCACCGGGCCTGCAGCACAGCAAGGATGAGGTAACTACCAAGGCATGCAGAAAAGTAGCGAAAGCAAGTCTTCAGGCACCCAGCTGCACCACACCTACCTCGCGAACACCTTTGGTTTCTCTTTTCTGTGAAAATCAAACACGGTGGCATTTTATAAGAAAAATGTCACTTAAACATCTTATTAAAGGTAATTTCCTCTCCCACCCCTTTTTTTCATTAGCAACTCGAGCATTCATCAAATGATCCTGTTATTTCCAGGCAAAACGTTAGTCTTCTTGCAAAGAACCTACATATTAGCACTGTCTATTGTTATAAATGTAAAAAGTTCTACTAAAAAAATCAATTCAGAAGCAAAGTGTCCCATCTACCTGAATAGGAATGTACTTAAATAAAGCTCACACACAGGGAAACCCATAAGTGCTTTGGGAACAGTGCTCATCTGGGGAAAAGATGCAGGAGTAACCACATTAGTTTCCCCTTCTGGGTACCAGTTTTGCACTTAAATGTTATACAATGCACCTGCTTATTATTCTTATTACACAATATTGCATTCAATTCTATGCTGCAAGCATCCCACTCATCACAAAAAGATTTCAGGAAGGAAAAAAAATGACATTAAAGAAAAGTAATCTATAGTATAACATTACACCACACCAACTTCAAGCAGACTGTCATTCTGATCACACCAGATGGCATTTCGACTCCAACAGTATCCTTCAGTGAAACATCCTTGTTACGGCATTTTTCTTGCTACGCAGAGCCCTTTTGAAATGAGTGGTACAAATTCTCTTAGTCATTTCAAAAGGACTGTGCTGCTCAGAATGCAAATTATTGGAAAAGCTGATGTGAAAAGTTAAAGCAAAGCAAAGATGGCCTGTTTTGGCCATACTAAGAAAAGAATTAAAAATAAATAAATTAGCACCCGCCTTCGAAAGGAACTACAGAACAGATCTGTGCATCCCCCAACTCAAGGGAGCATTATCTGCCATTGCAGATCCAGGCTAACTCAGAAAATCACTTAAGTACGTGATTAACTTTAATATGCACTTAAGTTGCTTTGACATCCGTAGGAGTTAAGCATATACTTCCTGCTCTCCTGCACAGAAATACTGCCTTAAACCAGATCCCATTTCATAGGGATGCTGTGTACACACATACGTACATGCAGCTCATGCCCTCAGGAAAGCTCTGGTTCCTCAGCATCGCTGCAAACCACAGTACCTTAATTTTGTGCCCACCTATGGACCAAAATGCTTCACCCAGAACTTTAAATAACTACCACCCCAGAGTCCAGAAGTGCTTTACTTGAGACAGGGACTTTGCAAAGGGTCAGCTTGAGGTTTAAGACTTGGTAAATGATATAAAAACGCTATAACACACCAGAGTTGCAGATCTGTCCAAGATGAGAAGGTCACTCTGAGTCCAGCTGTGTCTGCTCTGGACCACACTGTGGACCAGTCCTGGGCCAAGCACAAACAGCAGGTGCTGGGATGACCTTTCACTGGTCCCTTCTGAGCTACCACTATGCCTGGTGGGGTATGGGTGATGGCTTAAAATGCCACAGAGTTTTGTCCACATACACAAAGACAGATCCATAATCAAGACGTTTCAAATGGGGCACCATGTTTTAACACCTCTCCACACCACCCACACGGAAGTCAGTGATTTCGTCCCAGTCTTCCACCGTACTTCTTCACTGGGCACCTGCAACTGCTAAACTGGTCTTCCAGATATCTGGGGCCTTCTCTGGCCCAGGAGATCAACATAAAGCAGACACCAGAAAAACAAACCTATCAGGACTACATCGCATCACTCCTTTTCAGGCCTCTCCCCAACAAACTCAGTGGCATCTTGGATTCCCCATTCCCTGTGCCATGTAGGAGAGAGGTTATAGCATAGTGCTGCAGCCAGCACCTCATAAAGGACTACAATTACTGCCAAAAGTAACAGAAAGCAATCTTTAGTCCTGCCCAGCTAGGTGGGCTGAAGGACTACAGCAATGACCAAACAACATTTGAACCAGCCCTACCATCAAGGAGTTCTCGTGTTTCAAAATGGAACCTCAGCCAAAAAAAAAAAAGCCCCTTTCCCCAACCCCTCCCCTCACCAGCTCCTCTCTTGTTATTACAGTTAATTGCTAGCACATTGTTCCAACAGCTTGTCTGATAGAAAGGAACTCCTACTATGTAGGGGCTGGGTTTTCCCATTATGCCCATCCTCATGGCAATGCTATAAATTATTATTATATATGTCAGCTTTGCAAATAACTAAAGCATCCATGCTGAGTGCCTGCACAGCAGCATGCTGTTTCTCAGTGTGATTCAAAATAGCCAAGATATTAAAATCCCACAAAGAACTGAGTTTCTAATGGAAAAATTGATGAGCCAGATGTTGACACTGATGATTATTTTGCTAGCCCAGGGCAGAGCCTAAATGCCCCTAGGTTTGAGGGCCTCACCCTTCCCATTTCCTCAATGACACACATTACAGTCTAGCTGCCCCCACTTCCACCCACCCTTTGGGTTACTTGCCCAGAAGAGTGATGCACACTATCCTTTCCAAGCCCTGGTCCTTCCCCTGCATTAATCATCACTCTGAAAGCACCTGGATAAGGGATCAACAAGCTCTTCAGTGCTGAAGTTGACACAGGAGAAGAAACACTTTGCAGTAAGACATCAAACACTGCATTCAAATTTTGGATTCCACCAGCTCAGTGGCTCCACACAACCTTCCATTTGAGGAAGCCTCAACAAGACAAATCCCAACTCTGATTCAATACCCTGTTTAGTAGTGCACGATGACTTTATTTTACATCTCATGAAATCTCTCTATTTTTGGATGCCAACTGGTGAAAATAACATGGTAAGAAATCTCTGCAGATTCAAGGTCTCAAGGAGTTAAGATCAAGCCCTTTGCTGGGGATCAGGAAAGGATCAGGACAATAAACCACATGCTCCAAGTGCACCTACATCTTCTCTGTGCCTGGTCTTGGTCTTAGATTCAAACCCACATGGGCCTTTTCAAACTACTGCTCCCCAGCACGGTTTCAGGAGCAATGCAGCTGCCTGACACATCAGCTTTGTGCCCAAAGCCAAGACCAAAGGTGCGGCTTACCAGGGCTGCTGCACAGAGGGGCACCAAGCAACATCATTCCCTGCTGCAACACAACTCCCACATCCAGTGCAATGGGAACCTGCACCTCCAGCGGCTTGGGAGTTCAGAGTCATGGAGAAATCTCGACCTGCACTCCTACACCAAGGGGCAAGGGGGGTTGAACCAGACCATCTCTGTGCAAGTCTTGCATTTAATACAAGACATACAGTGATGCCAAGCCTTGTTCCAACTAAAGTGTCTGGCTTCCCCTCAAAAAAAGCAAAAAAAAAAACAAACCAAAAAAACACAAAAACCCAGATGTTAAAATATCTGCTGGTCAAATTACAGAAACAATGAGAGAGACATACTGCAGTGAGAAGGAGAGCCATTGCTGGAAGCCTGTGCCAGGGAAGTGCAGCACCCCAATGTGCCTCCAACAAGGATATAACCAAGCACCATCCAAAAGTGAAAAGAAAATAGAAAACTTCACTATGTCATTTAAATATGGATTTCCATTACAGAAACACGACAGGGGCCTGCCTCCCATCCTCAGCCCTTGCATGGAAGCACACAAACTTCCTCCAGAGATGACAACATCACAAACAAGACCAAGAGTGACAAAGAGGCAGGAGGAGGGGAGTTGCAGGGTGCTGTGACTTTCCATTTCAAAGCAACAAGCTCTATCATCAGGTTCAACTGAGTATCAATAAAGGGAAAGACTTTAGAAAAATACAGAACCTATGCTTGTGCTAAGTTCCTTGCTTGTCTTTTTAGTGTGTTTAAATAAATAAACAAATTTAAAAGTCAGTGGTTCCCAGTAGTTTCTTTCTCTCTGGGTTGCTGGGGGAAAGCCTTGCACAAACTACTGGAGAAACTACTCTGAAACATCAAAGTGATCACACACATCCATTTAACATGAAACAAAACTGAGAAAACATGGCTGTCCCCAAATTATAGTGTGAAATTTCGATAGACAAGAACATAGTTTTTCTTTTCTTTTTCTTTCTTTCTTTGAAGCCAGTGCCGTCCCTTCAAGTCGTGTTTCAGCTGCCTGAATCATGTGCCTGAGACCACCAACGTGATGAAATTTCCATGTTCAAAGTTCTGGTCTTGGAGGATTTACTCGTTTAAGCTGTGAGAGACGGAAGCACATTACATACTGCTGATGGCGTGCATTTGCGCGTGTGAACGCAGATGAGGATGAGGTGAGATTAGGATAAGCTTGCAGGGAATTAGCCCAGTGGGTTATTTATTCCAGGACAGCACAGATTAAAAGGGCTGACTGTCCCTTTGGCCTTATGAGCAATCATGTGAGTTACCAAACACATTTTGTATCGGAAGGAAGGGGAGGAGATGCCATCATCCAGGTAAATATCTCAATAAATAAAGAGTTGGTGCAGTCAATAAGCAGCACTTTGCATGTGATTAGCATGACATCTCCCAGGATCCCAAAACATCATACAAAGAAAGGCTCTTTATAAGCCTCCCTGGGGCGAGGGGGCTGAATCAGTCCCAGTTGACAGGTGAGTTCAGAGGGAGCAACTCCCAGCCCAATGATCTCAGGGTCCTCAGGCAGGACCAGTCTTGCCCAGTATGCTCCCATTCAGCAGCATCACCCTCACCCACAGTCAAAGCCTCCCAGTCCTGCCCCAGTGCAGACAAGCACCTTGTCTGTTCCCTGTCCTACTAGATGAGGCTTCAGGCTCTCAAGGCATTTAGTAGCAGAAACCAGGCAGCCTCATTCCTACTGACCCGTAACACATTTCCCATTTCTGAGCGACTGGCTGTTCTCTCTCAGTTCTGGTTAATATTATTTGTGTTTTAATGCTTTCTAGGAACCATTCCAGCTTTACATCACAACAAATACCACTCAGTAGGGGAAACACTTAATCTGCCTGGCCATGCTTTGGGTACTTTGCTTTAGGAACTGGTCCAGGCAGTCAGACAAAGCAGAAGCGCCTGCCCCACAGCCAGAGCTCACCCCACACACACTCAGTCCCACTGGGGACGTGACCCATAGGTCTGAAGGTGACTTTCACCTAGGCTGAATTCTGGAGCTCCTCCAGAAATGCTCCAAGGAGCATGAGCAAACAAAATAAAGAGAAACCCACAAAAGTCTGACATCAAAGGAGTCTTTGGGTTCCTTTGTTTTGCAGACATACTGGGTATTTCCCATTTTCTTCCTCTTGGTCTCACCAGCAGCACATCCTTCCGTAGCCATCATTGCCACAGTAAGTGTCTGATGCAGGCTGAGCTAGTGTTGTACAGCACCAAGGAGGAGGTTTCCACAGCACCACTCACCAGAAGGGAAAGCTGAGGCTGGAAGAAGTATGGGAGGTGATTTTCCAAATTTGAAGAATCAACTCAGTGGAGGTTACTGATTCTGGTACTGACCTTAAGCCTTGTCTTTCTACCTTACAAATTTCCACATGAACCCCAGCAAAACGCAACAAGCACACTGGTCTTCTGGGAAGCACTGAAGAGGCGCAAAATTACACAAAGTATCGGTGAAAAGTTGTGAACAGAATACTGGATTTTGTGGGTTTACAACCTGGCTTACCCTATAAAATATTTCTCCAGCTCCTGCTGGAGCCTTTTTTACCCAGTTCCTAAGGTTTTACGTATAAAATGGCATCCAGGACAAACAAAACAAAACGCCCTTGGCTAGAGCCAGGTGGACTCTCACAAGGACAAGTACCAAAGGTTTGGTCCCCCAGGAGGGACAGCACAGGGCACAAGGTTTGGTCCTACTAAAACATGTGACTTGACAGCTCTTCTCCTCTCCTTCTACCCATGTCCAAAGAGGGCAGGAAAGACAGCAAGAAGGGGGCCCAGTATTGTAGGAAGACAGCAGTGTGAGAGATCCTGGGCAGGATGGACAACACAGGCCATATTCCATGACCAGCTCCCAGCCTGGGACCACAGAGGACCTCAGCAGTGCTGCAGCAGGACTACATCTCCTTGCCACCCTGGATAATGTAACCAGATCAACAACGACTTATAGGTCAGCTGCTTGTCTACAATTCCACCTCTAATTTGCAGTTTGTGCATTATTTACTCTCACAAAGAGGAGGCAAAAGAAAACAAACAAAAAAAAAACAACCAACCAACCAAAAAAGAAAACCAAAAAAAAAAAAAAAAAAGGGAAAGAACTCAATCAAGGAGATCTGCTCTTTGGGACAGGCAGGACAAGCTCAAAAAGGGGACTATTCACTGCCACCAGTCAGTTCCAGGGAGGAGAGGGGGAGCTCTGCCTTACGCCACCTTAATTATTTACCCACAGATTTTCTCAGGAAATTGTAGCCCACACCCAGCACCTCAGGAGCACGTCCACATGGTGCAGGCAATGAGGAAATCAGGGAGGGAGAAGAGGAGGAAATGAGCAGAAAAGTATTAAGAGTTTGAGGCCAGGGATTATCAACCAGACAGAATTATGCAGTTTTACTGCTGACAGGAGGAGTAGGGTAAAAAAGCTGAGGAAGGTAGAGCGCTGTTACGTTTCCAGAATACACAAAGCACAGACAACAGGCACAACAGACGAGGGGCATTACATTAAAATACTAAGTATTACACAGTATCCACCAGCATTAAAAAACAAACAAAAAAACAAAACAAAAAAAAACCCCAATAAACTAAAAATATAAAACAAGTCCTCGAGAAACTTAATCTAGCTCTTCCCAGCAAACCCACACAGTGCTGTGGAGCAACAGAGAGCACCTGGAAATCCCACATCAATTTATTCCCCATGAGAACTCTGCTTATTCTCCACCACCAAAAACATTTGTACATGATTTTTAGCCAATATTTTGGTGTTCTGGTGGGGAGGGAGCTTTGTCTTGTACTGTTTATCTTAAAGCAAAGAGGAACTAGAAAGTTCAGATTCTGAAGAGGTCTGTGGGTTTTACCAGGGGCAGAGGGGAAGGTGTTTAGGAGCTATTTTTTGTCAAAAACAGGACATGCTTTTTTCCTGCTTCTTTCTAAATTTTCCCCCCACAGAAAACACTTCCCATTTGCCACCCACGTTCTAGTTTTGAACCCTGCAGACCAGCAACCTCTGCTCTACCAGTGATGGTGGGGAGCACTCCAACAGGCTCCCACTACCCCAGCATTTGCAATGTCCTCCTTCCAAATTCTGAATTCATACCCTGCTCATGTTAACTTTTATTTTTCCCCCAATAAAATCTACCATTGCTTATGTATTACTAACCAGTTCTGTGAGAAGGACCCATTTACACCGCCTTGTTTTCACACATCCAGCCCCAGTGCATGGTTCCCCTCCGCTCATTCCTGGGCCAGTCCAGCTCTCTAGTACTGATTTTGTGTAGGTCCTACAACCCCACCCACCATACAACGCTGTAAATGCTGGCTTAGATTTTTTGGTTCACTGGGATTTTTCTTTAACCAAGTGATATTTTTCAAACCAGATGACTTTTTCCACCTTAAATGTTAACAAGAGAGTGTAGGGGGAGAAATGGTGAAGAAACTAATCTTTCTCTTCTGGCTTGATGCAACTGCCCTTAACCCTCTTAATACAGTAGCAGCACTTTTCAAATATATTTATTCCACCAAAATGTTTAAATACTGAGAGAAATTATATACTAAGATGACTGGTCTATACATTCTCTCTTTCCTAAGACCTTTTAATCAGCATCACTGAATACACTAGGTATAGGTTTCTCCTGTGTCTTTTTATCAAGCATCTTCACATCACATACATTGTCCCTCCTGCTTTTAAATGCCACAAGATGCAGCGCAGCTCAGACATCAGGAACACACACCAGAAAAATCCTCTAAAGTCACTCCAGGGTAATTCACAGGCATCAGGAGCACAAGGTTTAGGGCTAAAGTTTTTAACTTATAAAGTCCCTTGTGTTGTCAACAAAAGTCACCCACAAAGCCAACAAAGGTAGCAGTGCTTGGAGATTATCACGCCACATCCTCTTCTCAACCTACTGGAGCATCAGCAAATGTTTGACACAAGATAAAGGTAATTTTTTCCTCCCAGGCACACTAATGACAACATTTATCATTTTTAGCCCAGCTCATCTTCCTCCCTGAAAGGGAACCATGCACCAGTTTCTGTCAGATGAGAGCACCCCATGTTTGCCAAGGTGAGCAAAGGGGAAGGAGAGCTTCTCTACACGACACAAGAGAGGGAAATGCACAGTTCTTGACCCTAATGCACAGAGCAGCTTTAACCACAGACACCACTTCAAGAGATGGCCAGGACAGTAAGGAACTGCTTGGACACAGGAAGAACAGGGAGGGAAACTGCCTTATATCCAGAGCAACTTCTGGCAGGGAGAAGTTAAAGGGTTGTTCTAATACTCATCTCTTACACGTGGATGCAATACTTTTTGTTTTCCTCCCTCTTCAGATGCTCTCCTCCCAGTTCCATAAATTTCTACAGAGACATTACTTTCTCTCCTCAATATTTTGAGTGGTCACCAGCAAGTCCAGTCTCCTGATCCCCCTGATTACAAGCCCCTAACTCCCAAAAAGTCAAGCTGGGACCCAGCCTAGATGTTCTCCCCATGTAATCATGGAAGTGTCTAGGTTGAAAGGGACCTTTAAGATCATCTAGTCCAACCACCAACCTAACTCTGATTAAAAAAAAAATAAAATCAAAAATACGTTCAAAGTTTACAAACTACTGACTTGTGGTTATCAATTACCTAAACAGGACTCAAGCTTGCAAGTGAGAAGTAAAAACTCATCTGTTTTATTACCCTCGCAGCAATTTGCTCTCACCCACTGGCATGTCCATCCATCATCTGCCAAGAGCACCCCAGCTCCTCAGCACTGCCCTCCTTCCAGTGAGAAGGTATGGAACTGGCAGAATCTCTTATGGTCAATTTAAGTGGAAACTCAACTCACACATTTCTGTTACTGTTTAACCACCACCTTGTCTTCTGAATCAGGTCCGGTACCCAGAAGCAAAGATTTGCTGTCACTTTGGTTCCAGTGAATGTTTTTCCATAAAGAAAAGGAACAAGAAAGGAACCAGTAAGGAAAGCCACTGGCTCTCCCTCAGCACACCCTCCTGTGGTCACTGGGCTTGCAGGGACAGGAGGCGGAGACAAGCATTTTGATTTTTGACATTGGGCACCATAGAAATTCATCTTTACCATCCCCTTCAGTCCTGCTCTGTCCTTTTCAGAGNTAAAACAGGGGGAGGAAAACATGCCAGAGGTGCCACACCGGTTGGGAAGATGAGCGGCAAGCTCCCTGTGGCCCTCAGGCATGACAGAGGGAAGGAGGAAGCTCTGCGGCCAACCCCTCCAATCCCTCTGATCTGGATGCCAACACAGGAGTGGGCAATTAGCCCAGTTATGGATCTCACACCATTCGCTCTGCTTTCTCCTGGGAAACATGAGATAGGGCAGATGCAAGCATGTTACCAGAGAAGCGATGGCAGTTGGGTAATGCCACAGTAAATGGGAGGCAGAAGAGGTCACACAGTACCGTGGGAAAGCAAAACCCAATCTCAACATCCCCTGCTCCCTGGCAATTTGTAGGGACAGGCCATTTCACTAGCCCAGGCTCTGCTGCAGAGAACCAGCCACCCCTCCAGCACCACCTGTGCCCCTGGCCACCCGCTTCATGGGGGTTTCTCACCAGCCAAGAGGCCCATGACCACTTGCAATGTCACGCTGCCCACCCAAAAAGGCAATGCTGAAATCTACTCCTGTTTTCCATGAGCTAAGCAAAACAGCAATAAATATTACCCACCGCTGCCAGCCCTTGTGATGGGTAAATGTTTTCGTGATCAGGGGGACATCTTTATTTAAATGGCATCTGTATGGCAGGTAGAGCATCAGCTTCATCACCCAATTCATTTGTGTCAAGCAGGTGCGAGTATGCCCTGTCAGTCACAGCCTGCTCACATAAAAGGACGATGTGCCAAGCCGCAGCACGAAGGCAAGCATGGTCACCCCTCGATTAAAATCAGTATCATCCAGCTTTTTATAGAAAACAGCTGATCTCCTAAGGACTCTCTGTTACCATAAAATGCATTGCAAAAAATTTCAGGACCATCCGCATGACTTGGGATCTGCCAGCCCAGGTAGGTAGTGACTTCAAAACACAAAAAGGTCTCAGGAAACACCTAGTGCAAATCACCATATTTTGAGAAGAACAGAGCTTTTTTTCTTCCATGTTTTACCTTATTCTACCTTCCAAAATAGCCCAAACTAAGTCAAAAAAGGCACGTTCATTTTGGAATGAAGCGACATGCATATGAAGCACTCACAGAAGAGCTGTGGCAGAACAACTTGTTCCTCAATAGCTATTCTGAACGATGGCTCAGTAACAGATCCAGAGTACGTCTCAGTAAATGAGACGTCATGTTGATCTGACAACCCAGCTAAAGTGGTGGGCAGAAGCTTGAAAACTTTTACAAAAGCATAAGCTGACAATTCCCTTGACTAAGGGCACACCAACCCAAGGAGAAACAGACATTGTTGTCTTCTTTATCTAGAGACTTGCTTTCCAACCTCAAGTGTTTAAAAAAACATCAGTCCAGCCCCAAAGTTTGTAAGACTGGATGAGAAACCAACGCAATAAAAATTAGTGTGTTTAAACTTTTCCCCCAACTGGCAGTCTGTATAGACAGCCTTTTTCCTGAAGCTTTCCTTCACAACCACAAGGCCCAGAACCTTAAGTTTATTTTAAATGAAAGATTAGATATTAAAGCAAATTACAGATTTAAAGGAGCAGGAGTTATAAAAGATTTGATACAGGGCAGAGATTACAACAAGATCACAATCAACAGAAATCACTGAACATCTTGAACATTAAAGTGAAGACACTGAACTTTCAAAATAAAACTCCATTTTGCTTTTTGCTATTATTCGTGATTTCAAAGTCCCAGATCGAAAAGTACTTCAGAAAAGTGACCTTTATCCTCACTGCTTTCACACAGACTGAACACTGGCTTTCTGAAGGAAGTCAATTTCTTGAAATACAGTGTTAGTATCCCTTTTTTTTTCCCCCTTCAAAATTTCAGTGTTGCACGCATTAATTAATGCAATCCCTTTCCACACGCTGTTTCACTGTCTGGCTCTCAGGATCCAGATCTCCACCGTAGAGGGAAAATATTTAGGAAGCGACATTCAAACAAAATAAACTGCAGAATTTTTTTCCACAAAAAGGTTTCACAGGTTTAGGGTTTTATACCATGGCTTGTTTTTACAAAATGCAAATTCAGGATCCAGTTTAAATCAGTGTCTCATTACGGCCACCCTGCCTAAAACATGCATGTATTTCCTTTTGGACAATGTGAATTTGTTCACCATGGCCAACTCATACCACATCCATATATTAGATAAATGTGCATATACATATATAGGTGCATTCCGTCTCATCTGGAGCTAGCTATGACCAACACAAGGCTCATTCAGCCAGGAGGAGGGTTATTAAAGCGTTATCTGCACTTGAAGCGGTTTAGTGTTACTGAGCTGAAAGGAAACAGAGAGACATCCTGTTTATAGGCTGCAGAGCCCCAATGGATAAACAAGTGCACCTCAGTTAAAAGTAGAGTGGGGAAAAAAAACAGGCAGAAAGAGAGACTTAGCGGATGTCAGGATAATGAAATACCAGCTAACAAAATAAGCTGCATGCCTGGCAGCACAACCCAGGGCTGCCGGGCGGCCCCACGTGCTGTGGGGCTGCAGAATGTACAGAATGTCCCGCCACGCTAGGGCTGCCGGCTCCTCCGACCTCATCGCGGTGGCCAGACCCTGCTCGTCTTTCACCCCGACGCTGGCATGCTTCCTGGCACCTGGTGAGGTGACACCGGAGCTGTTTTTCCACCCCTCGCCTCCTCTCTGTTCTCCCAACGCACACCCCAGCTGCCAAGGCTTTCTATGTATTTTGGTTTTCATCCGCCGGCAGGGTCGCGCCATGGATACTCGGGGTTTTTGCCAGGTCAGAGCAGGAAGGGTGTCACACAAGGTCATGGCTCGCTATGGCCCTTCTTCTCTGCTAGCCATGCAGGGAAGCTGATGCACTGCTGGCCACAGGCAGAGGTAGACCCTTGGCTGGATGGACATGGTCTGGCCTGACCCAGCACCTCTGCTGCAAACCCAATCCCCAGCTACTGCAGAGAGACAGTCCGAAGATGTGACCCTCCTACTCCTCTCCCATCAGAAGAACACTAAAGGTCCATCTCCACATTAGAAGGAGATACCAGGCTTATCCTCGTTTGAATTATCGTTTGTATAGCTGAGCCTGGCAAGGACAAGCGGGACTAAGCAAAAATTCCGGGATAGATGCAAGAAGTGGGAAGTCTACAGAAAAGCCTACAAACATCTCTTTGCTTCTGACATTAACAATGCACTGAATAAAGTAATAGAAAAAGTTGAGGTCCTACCCTGGTCCTATCCAAAGGCCCCTTTGCCTCCACTGAATATAAACCCACAACATTCACTCACTCTTGGGCTACTCTTAAATGGGAAGCAGAAACCCTCTGCCCATTGAACATCTCCCCAAGCACCAATGCTGTGGCAACAGCAACTCACTGAGTTCCTCGGACCTGTTGCAGGCTACCTTCATCCTCTACAGCAAACCTCCCCCCAATAACACAGCCACTCTTGGAAAGAGTTGGTAGACAAGGATGCCTGGTCAGTGTTGACAACACCCTACCAAGCCACAGACAAACCAGGCAGGGAACATAACCCGCCCGCAAGGCTTAGACAAGTAAGAAGCCCCACAAGAACCCTTCCTACCTCAATGGCCTTCATAAGAAGACTTGACTGCATCTCATCCCACTTTCCACACCCACACCTTTGTTGCTCCACTGATTAGTTTTTCCCCTCGCCAGTGAATGTGGGAGATGGACCCACATCCAAAGCCTCCATCCTCAACCACCAACACAGAAGGGAAAGCTTTGGATCTCCTGATTTTGATTACAGTACAAGCACCCCAATCTAGCTCACAGAGGAGGATTTGAACAGAGCACCGATACCTCACAGGTAACCTGAAACAAGAGACCCAGGACAAGGTTCAAGTATGACTTCTCACGTCTCTGTAGCTTTTTTGTCTCTTGCTGCCTTGCTTTGTTTACCAGCCCAGGAACTATCTACAATGAAGGTGCAAAACCCAACACTTTCTCCAGTCCTTCCCAGACCTGATCCAAAGCAACAGGGAATTATCCCTGCATGTACAAGCAGAGCTTGCTGATGACACCAGTATTCACCCTCTGAGCATTTCCACCACAACGTGGCTGCCACAGTCAGTGCATCACAACCACCACAAGAACCTCCCAGCTCTGCAAGGACACACAATAATGGGACTTGCTCAGCTTTGAAAGGACAAGGCAGCATTGCCAGGTCCTCAGCCGATGAGCTGAGGCCTGGGGAACCTGAGAACAACTCCAAAAAGGAAGTCCTGAGCAAGTAATCTCTCGTTTGTTTCTTATCCTACTCTTTGTCTCGTGCAGCCAAGACAGGTCTGACTCATACTGGGTTTCCACAGGGCGTGAGACAGTAAGTTGACGGACTTGTCTTGAAATGAAACAACAGCAAGGGTAAGGTGACCGTGTCTTGGCCAAGGAGGACCCAAATTCTAGATGGCCCTCAGAGGCACAACTCTGCGGTGAATCATTGTTAATGAACTCCTGGCTCATGAGCTCTGTGTGATCCTGAAGCCTTTATTTCACCTCCCTTCCAGCTGGAAAGAAAGTTCACTGAGAATGAAAGCTAGTGACTTGCAGGAGGAGTGACAGATGCTGCCTGCCTGCATGTGTGAAAAAACTCTGACAGGCAGAAATAACACATCTCACATGTCTTATGGTGGCAGTGAAGCAATAAATAATCTAATAGACTACTAAGTCTCATAGTAATAATGTTGTGCTCCATTTTCAGAAGCCACTCCCTGCACCGGGTGACATCTGCCATGGTATAGATGTTCCTGGAACAGGGAGATATTTTTAAATCTCTCGATGTGGCACAAAACTGTGAGTGTATCAGCCAAAATACCAGCCACCATAGCGTTTATATATAGCCTTGCACATACCATATATAGATGGGAAGATAGACAGATATGTGGTATCTAGCAGCATTACAAAGACATTCTTCTGCTGGTCTCAGAGCACTTGAGAAGAAACTTCCCAGCTTGCAACGCTGACTGTATCATCCTGCCCCGTATATCTCTCCATCAGCTCCTGCTCCTCAAGTGTGTTAAGTGCTGTGTCTCAGTTCCTGAGGACTATCAACATTCTGTTCCTCTACCATCTCACATGCTCCCTTTGCTACAGGGCACTGCAGCGCTGGTGACTGAGTTTCCCCCCTCCTCTGAATACTCCTCCATACACATACCTTCCGAACCAGAAAGCACAGGCCCAAAAACTTTCTCCCTCCTTGCTGAGACTGGTCCCGGAATGGGGAGGGGGGGGAGAAGATCTGCAAGGCAGTCCAGTTCACTCAGAAACACCTTCATCTAACACGCGCAAACTCAAGACATAGTTCCTAATAGAGGCAGGAACAAAGAGCTGCTCGTAAGAACATAAAAGGATTTGCAAGCTCAAAACTAGAAATAGCTCCCTGTGGAGCACCTGCAATCACTTCCCAGGAACACTACCAGCACCCAAGTTATTGGAGGGTGAGAAAGGAAAAAAAAATAAATTAAAAAGTGGCATGAGATAATGCAATACATTTTCTCATGACCATCAAACGTGCATCAGCATTTCAAACAGAGCGCTGCAGCCTTCAGAACCAGGGTTGATGTTTAAGCTCCTGATACAGTTATCTGCCTAATAATAACCCCAAGGAGCACTCCTTGCCTGGCTGCCTGCCAGATCACATGCAGCCTCTCTGCCCTTTTTTTCTTTCACTTTTTAAAACTTTGTCAGACATGGAAATGTTGACTCTAAGAAATTCAGCCTCTCCCGTGAAACAGATTGGCCGAGACTTCTTTTTTTGTTGTTGAGGAAACCATGATGTGGGACTAGGGAGGGGAGACAAAGGGGAAAACTTGCATATTTTGCCTTCACATGTGCTTTATTTTCTATTTTGTCAGGAAACAGTGAGAAAGGACCTGACCCAGTTGCCATCAGCTGCGCTGGAAGTGATTGTATCAGCTCCAGCTGCTTAACGTGGGTATCATTCAAGACTGCAAGGACAATGATTCGGAGACAAATCAGCAGCGACTGGTGCATTCTCCAGGGAAAAATGCAACACACGTATGACAAGCAATCCACAATAGTGGGACAGTCTCAAGGTTGTGAGGAGGAAGGAAAGTGGGGAAGGCTGAACATCCCCATATGCTTGTCTGGGGAAAAAGAGGTATTATAAGGAGATCACAGTTTTTTCAAACATTTCAGGGTTTGCTCCACAATAATTCCAGCACTCAGGAGCAACAAAAGAACTGTGCCAAGAGATGCAGCAGCCATGGCTTGGGGAGGAACATCATGCCCGTGTCAAGCTTCAAAGCCTGATAAACTGCAAGGAGTGCAACACAGTTCCTTCATTTTCAAAGAACAGCCTTGGCAGAGCAGGCTGTGAGGCACCACCCTTTGCCATTTACATCTGCTATGGATTGGGCCCCATACATCACTGAGTTCAGGTATGGTGTACACCATCCCTTATATATAGCTTGTGAGAAAGAAAACTTGTGGTTTCAAAATAATAACGGAGCCCCCAATAAGCATGTGGACAGCAGTACACTCTGAAGCAACTACTCCTGAAGCACCAAAGGCACTTAAGTGGTGTCTTTAAAAGAAAAAGATAAAAGGGAAAAAGTGTACCTTTGTGTGTTCTAGCACAAGCAGAAAGCCTCAGGCCACTGCTGTAGCTAACCAGGAGTGAGCTGTGCTTCCTGCATTATTTTAAGCTCAGCAAGGCTGTTCCGAGCGGGTGCCCCACTGTCACTGCTCAGCACAGTGCTCTAAAACATCCTCATGCCTTTTTCCTTTTATTTTTTTTAAATCAAATTAATTATACACAAACAGCACCATGTCCAAAGCAGGCTGCTGGCATCCACATCACCAGCAAGACCCTGTGAAGTTTTAAAGGGTAACTAATGCCTGCGAAAATTGTGCCACTGCCTACTCTGCCTCCACCATGTACCCCATTCTGCTGTCACCAAATACCCCACTCCCCAGTGGTTTTACTCCAACAACTTCACAGGCATCCACCAGAAGAGTTGCTTGGAGACAACAGCCTGCTCAGTGTGTACGGCTCAAATGGAAGAAAAGCCCTTTAGCCCATCCTGCATCTTATTCCTCCCAGATTAGAGTAAATATCTTGATAGCTCTTCCAAAGCCCTGAAAAATAACAGTGTGCTATACCTGCCCCCTCAACTGCTGTATACACTTAAACTTATGTACCCATATACACATATAACGATGCCAAATGACACCCCACCAAAACAAACAACATTAGGCATCAAACCCTCATGACCCAAACGGGTGAGTTCTCATATGAATTTACCACTTCTGCCCCTACAAAATCAGGGAGGTGGAAGCAAGCCAGGAACGAAGGCAGGCATCGCCCTTTGCAAACACCTAACAAGCCTAACCGAGAACACCAAGCCCAGCACCTTCGGACTCATCCCCCACACACCCTGCCAGGGCCGGCGGTTAGAGATGAAAAAGACTCACTGGGAAAGCTCTTCCGTAGGAGCTGATATTTTAGCCATTAAAGAAGTTTCTGTTTAAATAGACACTAATTGCACACACTCAGGAATTTCTCAGTTTTACCACTTAAAAACCACCCAAAGCCACTTTAAGGCTTTTCCTTTTTTCTCTCTCCCACCTTTATTTGCTCTGTAAACACATTTGTGTGCACTCTGGATCCCGTAACATTCAGTTTCTGAGACAGCAGCTTCAAAGCAGAGCAGCAGCTATCTAGACAGCTCACCAGCAACTGCCAAGTACACCACAAGGCAGAACTCAAAATATCTTCTCCTAGTCCAGAATAAAATGTAAAATGCTGTTGGTTTTGTCTCTACAATCAGGTAACATTATCAGGAGTGAATGCCCACGAACTCAGTCACTTCCCTCGCAAGGTGAATTTGTCACAGCAGAGCCCTACCTGGTAGCGGTGGGGTTTATTAGACAAGTGTTGCAAGTTTTCCAGCAGATCAAGGTCTTGCTCATGGCAAGCGGAAGATGTGCTATAACCACAAATACCTTGCAGCCTTTTGAAGAGGCCATTGAAGTCAACCCAGTGATATTTCCCATGCCACTGGCAGGTAATGCAGCACTTGCCATGCCAGGCAAGAGCACTGGATAGGGATCACCTGATGGAAAGAGCCCTGGAGGAGAGCATCCTCCTGTGCACCAGCATTATTATGGCTAGCTGCTACAGTAGGACTGTCCACAAAGGTACCCCTGAAGATCCCAAGGAGGAGGAAGGGACAAGGGGGGGTCTCAAAAAACTTGGATCAATTCTTGGCCTGGAGTACTGTGTTCAATTTTGAGCCCTTAACCACAAGACAGACATTGAGGTGCTTGAATGTGTTCAGAGAAGGGCAATGAAGCTGATAAGGGGTCTGGAGCACAAGTCTTATGAAGAACAGGTAAGGGAGCTGTAGTTGTTCAGTCTGGAGAAAAGGAAGCTGCAGGGAGACCTTAGTGCTCTCTACAGCTACCTGAAAGGAAGGTGTTGCCAGGTGGGGTACAGTCTCTTCCACCAAGTAACAAGCAATGGGACAAGAGAACTCGGCTTCAAGTGCACCAAGGCAGGTTTAGATTGGATGTAAGGAAAAAAATCTTCACTGAAAGAGTTATCAAGCATTGGAACTGGCTGTCCAGGGAAGTGGTTGAGTCCCCACCCTTGGAAGTATTTACAAGATGTGTAGATGTAGTGCCAAAGGACATGGTTTAGTGACAACTTGGTAGTGCTAGGTTAATGGTTTGACTCAATGAACTTAAAGGTCTCTTACAAGAAAAATGACTCTATGATTCTATATATGTCCACACACATGCATACATACAAATGCTTATATACATATGTGCACATCAGTGTAGCTTTGGGCACGTCCTTTAGCCTCCCTCCCTTACTAGCCAGTCAATGGAGGGTAATATCACTGCCCTAAACATACTTTAAAACACAAGGACTGTGTAAACACCTGCAGGCAATAGAAACCCCAGCATCTCCACATCCACCCCACTACTGCAAACAGCAAGAAACTCCAGCAAGGACACACCACCAAAACACCTCACCAGGCCAAGGGAGCTATCAGTGGCACCAGCCCAAAGGGACTGCTCGCAGATATCCGACAATACTTTTATTATGTCCCTTTATATCACTTTATGCCTTGCACATCCCCTGGCTTCCCTCCCAAAGAGGAAGGCTAGGAGTGACTCCTCTCATCAAACGGGTGTGCTCCATGCCTGGAGCAACGTCAAGTCCCAAGAGCAGCCAGGCATCTCTTTTGCCTCAGAAAGCAGGTCATCTCCACCATGCTCGACTTTAGCCCACCCAGAAAGTACGGTCTGAACCAAAACTCAGACACCTTTTTGCTGCGCTGGCTACACCACTGACCTACATGCACCAAGAGACACCACCACTAGGTCTGGCAAAGCAGCCTCTGCAGCATCTCACAGAAGTGGAGGGAGGAGGGGAGGGGAGTAATTTTTGGCAATGAAATTGTAATGCAACATTTTGTATCGATCTATTGTGGAATGAGTCATTTTTAGAGTGATTCGCCTTCTCTTCCCCTTGCTTCCCCACCCCCAAATTATGGACTGCAAGAAATGAACCAAGATAATGGGCAATTTCAGATGTTCTAAGCTCAGGTTTTTCTCCTGCTGGAACAGTGTGCCATGACAGCAGATGAACTGAGCTCCAGAGGAGATGCCCTTCATATTCCCACACCTTTTACCGGGGTCAAAGAAGCTGCATTTAACTAATGGGTAATTAGGAAAAGAATAGGAGGATAGGGGACTACTTTAGAGAGGAAACGAATGAAGATCTGGAAAGGATCAGCAGGGAAGGGAGATGTAAAAAACAGACAGGGATAAGACACAAGCCCCCCCAAAACATAAGTAAGCTGGAGGGGGATCAGAAAAGGATCTAGGTGAAGCTACTACTGCTGCTTCAGGAGAACTCGGTGGACTTTCCAGTCTAAAGGTGCTTGCCAGAGTATAAATGCCAAACATAAAAAATAATCACTTCCAAAGAAAGGTGTGGGGGGGGAACAGAGAAAGGGAAATAAGGCTGGTGACAGTAATTTTTTCCTCAACTCCTTCAGTCCTTGGGGATGAAACAAAATCCCTAAGGAAGCTGTGGAATTCCCAAGGTCTTTTTAGGGAACTAAAAGCTGCATATATAGGAATCAGATGACAAGTGAGTTTTCCCACCTCGGTTCCATGGAAGCTAGTGCACAAGGACCTTTGTGCAAATTTTACGTTCTTCTTTTACTTGGAAGTGGATATGGCGCAACATAAACCACTGATCGTACCCATATCTCATCAGATGTCACTGAAGTACAGGCTGCTGCACCTGAAAACCTACCCATACTGAATACACTGGTAATAAACACACACACACACACAGAGCACCAATCTCTCATTTGCTGTCTAAGTCTCTCTAGAGGACTAACTTTGATGGCATTAAGCAGAAGGTGGCAAGTCACTTATGCCCTTGTCTATTAAGGTTTGGCAATGGTGCACAGACAGAATCGCATGGTGTGTATCCACCCAGCACCCCACCAGACTCACAGGGCGTTCCAGCCCAGCCAAGAGATCTTCCGGAGCTGGACTTCAGCCAGGACCAGTATTCTCCATTCAGAGAAGAAACTGGTGCTTCATACACTGGGAGATGACTAATACTAGTAGCTGAGTTACAGCATAGCTTTTAACACACAACGAAGAAATGTTAAGGTCATCTCAACTCTCGTCTACAGCATCCCACAGTATCCCCTCCCACAGCTGACTTGCTGCTCTTTTTTTCCTCCTACTTCTTTTCTCGCTTTCTACCCTCCCCTTAACCTTCTTTCCTTTCAGGTCTTCTCATCTCCTTCCATACCAATTTTACCCTCCTCTGTCTAATCATCCCCCAGTACCTTAAGCACCCTTCTCATCACCCACAACTCTCATCCCACAACTCCTTTTCTTCTAGGAATCTGCTTTATCTGGATTTCAACCTCCAGCAATCTCCCATGCCCTCCCTCTCCCGGCCCTCAAGCGCATGTTTGTCTGCCTGGGACTGCAGACTCTTTAGGACAAGGACAGTCTTCTTCCCCACTCGAAAGCAGAGCATACATTTATGGGGCAGGTAAATGATAAACAAGCAGTCTCAGCACTTCAGGGTAGCTCAGTGTGGGCTCCCTCCACTGAGCTCCCTTGGTATTTGCCTTCCCTTCATCAAAAACTAATCAACCTGTAAGACTTCTTCCTTATCTCTCAGCTACAAAGCTATCACTTAAATTTATCAGCATTCTTCAAAAAAATAGTTGAGAGAGGAAGGTGGGAAAACAAAGAGCCTTTACTAGCCCTGCTCACCCATAAACTCAAACCCCGTGATATAGAGGAGCTTATGGGAGCACTGCAAGAGGAGAACATGGCCAGAAATAACTCACTGGGATTATTTCAAATCCCACATGCCCCATTTCTACTCAGCCTTCAGCGGGTTTACAGAGGAGAAGACACACGTGGCTGTTCACTAGGGGAGCATCTACCAAACCTACATCGATTTCCACCAGCTGAGTGCCTCTCTGCCATTGGAAGGAGGTTGGAAAAGAAACAAGTGGGCTGTTGAAATGGAAAGCTGGGGTAAGGGAAAAAAAAAGTTACAAAGAAAAGATTACCAACAACACATAGGGCACCAAGAGGTAACTAAGAGGCAGCCCATGTTCCAAGGAAAAAAAAGAACAGCAAAGGCAAAATTCCCACTCCGTGTCAAGGCTGAGCTGATGCACTGAATTGGCCGGCTGTCTGGCGACAACACCCATGAGTGATAGTGGATTTGCATAGCGGGAGCAGTACTTCTCAGAAACCAATGTGATAAAATGCTCATTCAACAACAACAACAACAACAACAACAACAAAAACACACTAAAAAAAGAGGGTAAAAGCACATCCTAGACAGTTCACAGAGTTGATACTATCAGCTGCTCCTTACCTCATTAGAACTGGACTTGCCTGGGCTTTCCTAACGCCCCAAGTCACTGCTCTCTGGCCCCTACACTCCTCCGCCACATGGACTTCACCCTCTGCCTCCCCCTACTCGCCAGTCCCTCGCCTACGTAAGGACATAAAATCACAGAATGGTTAGAGTTGAAAGGGACCTTAAAGATCATAAAGTTCCAACTCTCTGCCATGGGCAGGGACACCTCCCACCACACCAGGTTGCTCAAAGCCCCATCCAGCCTGGCCTTAAACACTTCCAGGGATGGGGTATCCACAACTTCTCTGGACAACCTGTTCCAAGTGCCTCACTACCCTCACTGGAAACAATTTCTTCCTAATATCTAACCTAAATCTGCCCTCTTCCAATTTAAAACCATTACCCCTTGTCCTATCACTACACCTCCTGATAAAAAGTCCCTCCTCAGCAGGCTCCTTGCAGATACTGCAAGGCTGCTCTAAGGTCTCCCTGGAGCCTTCTCTTCTCCAGGCTGAACAGTCTCAGCCTGTCCTCATAGGAGAGGTGCTCCATCCCTCTAATCATCTTCGTGGACCTTTGCTGCACCTGTTCCAACAGTTCTATGCCTTTTCTAAGTTGAGGACTCCAGAGCTGGACACAGTACACCAGGTGGGGCCTCACATCTCCTCGATCACTCCGGAACACCCATCTCCAGTGTCCTCCCTGCTTTGAGAAATTCTTCCCTGGGAGCATGCTCAAAAGCCTGGTCCTTCTCTATCCCTACAGTCTGAACAGCCTCTATGAGATTATCTGATGTAGCCTTCTTACACTCATACATCTCAGTGGAGAATTAGCTGATAACTATCAAAGCACTGCGGGTAGCACATGCATCAGGAATCATAAGTGATAACACCATAATGTTGTGAGAAACCTCATCCAGACTCTTAGGAAAAATTACAATTTTTGTTACTGGTTCCGCCTGAACTCAGACTACATAGTGAAGGGAGTGGGGTGTTTCTTGTAAATAATTTACAGGGGGTATTCAAACAACCCTGTGACTAGAGACAGCGACTGCAGGCAAGTCAGCAGGCAACAAGAAAGGCAAGATGAAAATTAAGCGCAAAAGGAGAGGATAAAGCAATCACCTAGAAAACAAGAGATCACGAAAGAACACGTGAAACCAAACAAGCACCCCCTTCCTTCGTGCTGAATGCACTTTTCTGTGTAGCAGCATTTCACAAGATAGAGATGGAAGAGCTGGTACTTAACGCTGCCCCTGGAGACTTGCCCAGGAGTTTTTACGTCGCTCAGCACCCTGTGCATAAAAGGGCAGCACCAGGGAATGCTCCTGGTGAACTCCTGCTGGCCAAGCTGTCTGGCAGGTATAGCTAAAAAAGCCATTTTTGGAAAACATTGCCTTTTTATAGCTAATCTCAGTGCAGACAGCTGCCTCGCATCTCTAGAAATAGCAGGATTTAACAGCCATGTTTGCAGGGACAGATTTTAAAGGTTCCATCTTCTAAGAAACAACCTACACATCCAGAAACAGAAGGCCAGATTTGTTTTGATACTGGAACCCCCTTCCATATGCTAAGTGTGCCCACGGATTTGCAAAAACCCTGCTCTGAAAATGGGATGTTCATTCAGCAACAGACGACAAGTAACTCGTGTCTGCCTTCCTATAGTCTGTTCCCAGTGCAATCAGCGGCAAAATAGCACACGATTAAGCTGATATTGCCTTTTGCTGAAAATTGCTGGCATTTTACAAGTAAAATCATGGTGGAGGAGAGCATTAAACACTGGAAAACAAGACTAATAAGTTAAACAAAAATACCCCGCAGCTACTACTGATCAGCACCTCTCTGTTATTTCTTTTCAGAAGGAGTGCGCCAGGATCAGATCCATAAACGCTGTTATGATTCGTTCAAGGTGATAAAGATAGAGCACGGGCTGCGTTCCCAGGTCTGTTGAGGGCCTTCAAATCCCAGCCCTGTAAGTCTGGAGGAGCCTCTTCGGCCACCCCACATCCATCGTGTTTGTGAGTGCAATGGGGATATTTTCCTACCTTATAGCAATAGCAAGCTTGCTTTTTTTTTTTAATAAAAAGCACCAAATTCCCATTAATTTAACACTGGAAGAGCTTACGCTCAGGATGGAAGTGAATCTGAATGTAACAGACCTCCGCAAAATTTCAACAGTACCACCTTTTACTAGCAACAGCTGGACCAGTTGTATACAGCACCTTCCTCATTATGAGATTTAAAAAAAAAAAAAAAAAAAAAAAAGAATGAAGGGGTACTAAAGACAACGACCTGCTGTGAAATGACCGAAATTCCCATGCAAACAACCCATTAGCAGTGTTCAAATGCAATTTAAATTACTAGTTGTTAAAGTTCTCCTCAATTTCATGGTAAGCTTCCAAGGAAAATTACATGCTATGTACTATTTAATTGATTGTTTTCTACTTCTTAACATCCATTTATTCCCTCCTCCTGTCTTTTCCTTAATTTCAAGGGATAATAATGACTTTTCAGGGAGGAAGAGGGAACAGGCTAATGGAGTTGAAGAGGGATTTATCCTGAAGAACCTGAATGTAGGAAGGAAGCAGCTGCAAAAATGGTCAGTTTCACTGGAACTTGCCCCTGTGATATTTCCACAGTAAAAGTGTGAGACAGCACAGTACAAGGACTCCTTTCCTCCCCACCCCAGGCAGCCAGGCTTCTGAAAACTGATGTTTCTTTAAAACGTAGCCATCCCTCCCGTAGCAAGCAAAAAGCAACTAGGGAGCCTTACCCACAGTTAACTATTAGAAAATGGTGGTAAAGCAACAAGAGCAACTTGCTTCCTCCCCCCGGGCACCCTAGTCCTTGAACCGACACGCTCACTGGAGGCAAACAAGTTTTTCTCATCTCGGAGATCTCATCCCCAATGCAAATACCTAGTTTACAGGAGTGTGCTCCCCCCTGAAGTTGACTGAAGAATTAGGCTGCGAGTGAGACCTCCTGCTGCTTGCAACAGCTGTTACACAAGAATGTGTATTATAAACCTAATAACAACAGACATTTCTTAAAAGCCTGCACTCTGTTCATACCCAAGGAAGGAGCAGCAGTATGATTAGGTAAGGTGCCATCTGGAAATTCCTAAACTAATGATATGTGTTGAGATCATGTCACACACCAGTAACAGACACCAACTTCATGAAATACACAATCCAACCTGGTTTACCTTTAAGCAACCAATGCAGAAATATTTTGCGCTCAGAAAAATATGACTTTATTAGAGTAAGCAAGATGGGTTTAACAGTACCGCTTGGCACGAGGGTGCAAAGCACCCACCCGTCTGCAGGACTTGAACATGAACCATCATGTGGCATCCAGAGATTTGCGCTTTTCCCAAACCTGCCATACGGTGCCTTAGTTTCTACATCCACACACCAGGATAATACAGCTTTCCTCAGCCTGTCGGCACGATTTAATGTTTAAGGGCTCTGATACCTTTGCCTATAGGAATGCAAATTATCAGATGGGTACAGCCATCCTGAGTTCATAGCCTTGTCTCACCTTCACTCCTTCTATGCCCATGTATGCTTATCTGGGGCTGTGGGGCACGCACACCCAGCCCTGAGCGCAGGTTAAAATCCACCTCACGGCAACTGAGTCACACAGTGACAGTGTCACCATTTCGCCATGTCCTCTGCTGTGCCAGCCCTGGATCGATTGGTGCAACAGCCAGGATGAAGGATGGGCTGAGAACCAATCCTCCTCACATGGGAGCTAAAGCAAATCCTTTGTGTTTAATACATCATTAGAAGTGATTGAGAGAAGCTTAAGAAAGGCAGGCATGGAGCTCTCCGATACACTCGAGGTCCAGTGCCATGGAAAGCTTCTCAAACTCATGTGTTTATAGGATACCAGACTGCAGGACGAAAAAAAAAGAAACACTACACAGTTGTATTAATTCACAGGCCAGCCCCTAATGGCTCTGTTCCTGGAGCAGAAGAAAGTCCCTTGTGGATCCTGGCTAGCATCAGTGATCACTGGATCTGCACAGGACCTGGAGAAATACCAGATGGAGAGGCCCTGGCAGCCTGCAGTCCCAGTCGTGGGCATCCTCCATTCTCCAGAGCTCCTCCAGCCCTGGGGGGAACACAAGCAGCACATGGGAAGTTCATCCCTCACCGTCCATCCAGCTTTCAAGTCATATCCTCACAGCGATGCGATGTTGCACAGAGAAGGACTGGTACGTGAAGGTCAACATCCTCAACGTGCTTCCCCAGGCATGCCAGAGTAGCACTGCCTGGAGGCCTGGGTTGCAGAACCCAGGTACGGCTCATCCGTGTCTTCAACAAGCAGCCTGTCCTGGCAAGCAGGAAGGAAGGGAAACAGCGAGGGGATCAGAACATCACCATTTCCAGTCCCGCCATGCTGTCCCCAAAACACCAAACTCAGCCACAAGCAGCTGGGCAAAGGCTGGACGTGCCACATCCAAGTGCCATCAGAAGCAGGGCTGATCCAGGGCACAAGGGAGCACAGGAAGCAGGACCGAGGTGCAGGGCCACACATGTGCACCCAAAGGTGAAGCGTAGCATACAGGGAGTGACACAGACGGCTGGCTTGCTGCCTCCTACAGCTTGGCACCACCAAGCACAACAGAGGACAAAGGGCTCCTTGACGAGTTGCTAGGCTGAGGCTTCAGGTGATCCCCAGAACCCCATTTTCCAACTCATCACCAACACCATCCCTGCAGGCTGTGCACTCCTTGGGACAGCAGTTCTTTCCTTCACAACAGTGCCCTGACCCCAAAAGCTGCAGTAATCCAAGCAGCTTGTCGAAACAACAAGGATTAAAACGCAGCTAAAGTCTGCAAACTCCCAGCATGTCTCATCTGCAGGAAGAGGCTCCAGCAGCCCCTGAACCACCTTTTGGGGCTGAGTACTTTTCAGCTTATGTCCCACCCTCCTGCAAAATAAACTAGGTATCTTTCCCTGCCCAGAACAATTGAGCCAGTTTCACACCTCAAGTACCTGCAACAAATCCACAGCTCTGGAACAAAAAAACCCCAAGCCTCACTCCTAAATATTTATTAATCCCTATTTAAAAGGGCAACAGAAAACCAACAAGAGATTTAACTTTCTAACAAAGGTCTTAAGTTTAAAGCAGGGAGAGTAGGATTAACAACAGGTTTGAATCAGTCTAAAAATACCAGTTAAGCCAAGAAGACACAAGCATCACTAACCAGCAGTAAGAACTATAAAGGGATTTTCACCAACACCCCTTCCCAAGTAAAAGGACAAAGCACAGTGCTTTCTGTCTGAGGCACAGGACTGGCTGCTACGCAACCCCCAGAGCAGCATTAAAAGCACTCTATACGTGTTACATGCTCCAAATGACAAGAGGAATGCGGGACGGTAGATTTCTGCTCCAGATTCCCCAGCATGGTTTTAGCTGCCATGAATAAAACAGGAAGCAGAGCATCTTCCAGGTTCCCCCCACGCCCCTGACTGTCTGGATGAACTGTGGTTTCCTTTCAGGAAAGAGAAAGGAAAGGGGGGGAAAAGAGAATAAAGAAAAAAGAAAAAAAGAAAAAAAGCAGGAGCCAGCTGCAGTATCAGGCAGATTAAAAACTTCAAGCTAAGTAAAAATAAAGAATAACAGGAAAAACCAGATGCTGAACCTTTATCCAGTTACAGCAGCTAAACTTCTTCAGGTCCCTAATAAAACAGAGTTAAATATTAACATTTGAGAGAAATATACCCATATGTTATACAGCCTTTTTAACACACACTCTTGCTTAGGAGACAGAAATCATACTAAAGCTGTGTTTTACTTGCTGACCACACACACATATACTCATTTAACTCGACAGTGCTCTGCTGCCTTGCTGCATTAGCCAGTGAAACTAAAAGGAAGAGCGTGACTGAATGGGAGCCACTTAAATTATCTTTATACTTAGGCCTGAAGAAACATTTTGCCTTTGAGACCAATCCACTAAGCTAACTTTTCCTGCTACAGAAGGTTTCATTGGGTCCCTTGCTGTTGACTGGCGATCCACATGCCTGTCTTCATCAGCAACTCACACGCTTTGATGCAATCCATCTGACTAAACAAAATAATTAAAAAAAATAAAAAGAATCCCAAGTTGCTTGCTAAAGCAGCAATGATGCACTTACCAGAATCCAGGCAAGCTCCTCCACTAGCACGTTTCCCTCTTGAGCAGATGAGATTTGGAACAAGGTCCAGGAGCAAGAGAGAACTGAAAACTGACCACAACAAGCTTCCAAAACAAGAAAGGGGGGGAGGGAAAAAAAAACCTTACTACAGGAATTCAAATCCTGCTTCCACCAGACCCTGAGTCACCTCCCCTCCCTTGCAATAGATCAGAGCAATGGGTAAACATTTCCAAATATGGAGATCAAAACTCCAAAGGATGTCAAAAAAAAAAAAATCACCCTTCTCTCCCTGGCTTTGGCACAGAGATGACTTGCCCCTCTGAAGCCTGAGCTGAGCACATTGCTGTTGCTGACCTACACACAGCCTGGGGCCACGTGTCACCATCTTGACCTGTGCTTTGGAGCCAGGGGCTCAATGGCTGACACTGCATCTCCGTCCCCTTCCAGGAATGCATGGAGAGATGCAATGGAAGCAGCTCCAGAAGCTACCACCCCTCACCCCATACAGCAAACCTCCCTCTTGTCCTTCAACTCATCAGCAGAAAGTCTCTTAGAACTACTTTTCAGACTGCTCTTTTAAGGCAAATAGACAAATTTGGACTGTTTATACTGAGACGAGGTCAGCAGAACTCTGCCATCAGTATCAGTAGAGAGGTCCTGCTGCTGGACCCCACATCGGCTGCTCACCTGGGGCGGGTAAATTTCCCCACTCTAGCTCACTCGGCTGGTGCTTTACAAAAAGCACGTATTTGATTTTGCTTTACAAAAAACGACACAACCACGGCTCTGCGGAAAGGAACATGCCACCTGGACAAGGCAAGATGTCTCTGCAGGGCTAAGGACCTCCAGGATGGCAGCACTCCTTGATCCCTGCTGGAATACAAAATGCAGCATCCTGTGGCAGGCATGAACAGGGAAGCATTCAGCCTCTCCCATCCCAAGAAGAAGGGCTTGAGGGTTAGTACTCAAGCCTTCAGGATCAAATTTAGGAGGCAGAACAGTTATGCTTAGTGGGCACAACTGTCCCTGCAGATAGGAGCCACACACCGATGCTCCTAACTCTCACAGGCATAGCCCCTCGGCTGCAAAAGCCAACCTGCGGGCAGCAGGGAGATGACTGTGCCTGCCAGCATTGGATGACGGGCTCCTGGTAGCTGCCACCATCAGCTCCAGGGGCAGGCAACTTCTCAGGAATGTGCACATTAGGACATTTTCAAGGGGAAGAGGCTGCTGAAGCCATCCAACCAGACCCAAGTGATTCCTCAGCACCACCCACAAGGTGCTATTGAATTTATAGGGAAGGAATTCCAGAGCTGACTCTGTCCATATATGGCCAAAACAAACTCTAAAAAAGCACCATTATAGTACATCTGGCTTTCACTGGTACTGGAGCACAGGCTTCAGGAGGAGCCAAAATGCTGCAGTGGCAGCAGCTGTACAATTACCTCCAATCCCTAGGCAGAGGTCAGGGGCCTGTGGTAGCATGAGTTTAGCACCCAATATCACAGGTGACAGAAAACATGTAAACCTTTGCTTTAAAAGAAAACAAAGCTTTCTGCCTTTAAGAATAAGAATCACATTTACCTTAGTGATCTGTACCTACCACTACAAAAAATAAACCTTGCCAGGCAGCACCAGCACATGTCCATTGCACTGGTGGTTACAAAGGTAGCTTGAAAGAGCCAACAGTCCAAGTGGCACCAAGTGGTACGCCAGGACATCATGTAATGCAGGCTGGGACTAGCTCTCAGTGGGCAACTGATCAAGGATGTCTTCTAAAAACCCACTAAAACCTCCTCGAGAGCCATGCGTTCAAGCTGGCAGCAGGGCCACCAGGAGCATTCTCCACGGCCAAAAGCAGGAGATACTCTGAGCGCTTTAGTCATCATGGTAGAAGATGCTCCAACACCAAGGTAAGAAGTGTCAGGTAGGCACAAGTTTTACAAACTCTCAGTTTTCCAGTCCCTTGCACAAAACAATTCCCAAGGTATTGCTTTTTGCAAGGACAAACAGCAAGATGAAGTAGGGAATAATACAAATCAAGGAAGGGGAAGAAAAGCATGGAGGGGGAATACCTGGTGCAGCAGAAACCCCACCTGGGGCATGCACCAGCCCCTAGTGCTCTGGGGTCCCACAGCACAAACAGATTGAGGTTGTCCTTAACAGTTACGTGCCACTACCTCGCCTGCCCTGCCAGCGGGGGAAATATTAGCTGTGTCAGCTCGAGAGGCAAAGGGCTTACCGAACCGGAGAGGAATGCAGGCTGCAGTGGCACAGGCGGTGGGGACAGGGAAACGAAACCCAAGGGAATGCAGCCTCTGCCTTTGCATGGGGGTCAGGCAGGGTACGTCTTACAGCTCCTGGTGCTGAAACCTGGGACTAAGGTCTCCGTGACCTTAGAGGGACTCTCGTGCCATAAACAAATATAGCTGTTAGAGGGACTCAGGGGCCTGAGCACACGAGGACAAGCCGAATCCCAGCTCCTGGCAGGCAGCCCAGCGCTGTTTTTCAATAAGCGCAAGTTGTACCCATCAGACCGGGAACAAGCGTGCGTCTCCTCCAAGCAGCATTTGCTGACAGGAGACCCACAATGTCACTATTCCCCCAGCTTCACATTCCCCAGGACAGCATTAGAATCTCCCCTCAGTTTCCCAGCTGAAATGGCATTATAGCCTCTCCCTTGCTACTGTGCTCACTTTAAGCAACGGTACCTAAATATGAGCATTCAGTGCCTCTGCTTTACAGCACCTTCCACCCCAAATGACTAGAGGGACAGACACATCCATGTCCAACCACAGCCTAACCAGGAGCTCCCAGGCACATGGCACCACAAGTTCCTCTCCTTGCCACAGTCCTAACCCTGGAAAGTAAAAGCTTGGAGCCCTAGGAATAAAACCCAGCTCAAGCCTCCTGCACAGCAGTACAGACCATTATCAATCAGCCACCAGCTCAGGTGTGGCTAATTTCATTTAAAAGACATTATCCAGTAGGACTACTGAGAATATTTGATTCATAAAAATGTCTTGAAGGGGCAGAGAGCACAACTTGCATGGCACACATAACAGAGGGACAGCTACAGCACCAGAGGAACATGAACCTTGCAATGCAGACAGCAAGGACAGGGGATGCTCATATGCATACATGCACAACTGGTCATACATATCCTTTCTCCCTTAATATGCACAAAAGCAGACTTATGACTTGCAAGCTGAAGTCCTGTGCAGCCAAAAGTTAGCATGAATGTTTGTGACAGTTCCACTTTGCAGGCAAAGGCAAAAACCGGGTGCAGAAGAATAAATATAGAAAAGAAGTCAGGCAGGCAAAGCAGGTGCTGGGTTGTAAAACCTTGGCTAGAAAGGCTCCCCAGGAGGCTGAATTTGGTAGTTTTGCAACAGTTCCACAGAGAGACAGAAAAAGAAGAAAGAAAAAAAAAAGAGAGAGAACGTGAATGCATATGCATTCTTTTATCACCATATATAGTACACACAGACATTTGGTATATACACCCCCAAGCTCTCATATGCCACCATGTAACATACACTATGTGCATCTTTGTTTCCACGTGGTTAGATTTGTACAGCATGTGTATATATATGTATGTTGTATGTGCATTTCTCGTGTGTGTCACTTTCCCCCATATCACCTATCTGTACATGCTGTCACACAACACACTGCTTGATAGAGCCCATTTAAAGCCTCAACGCCATTGTCTGGGACAACTTCTGAACACTCACAGCTTCTCACTGCTGAGCCCTTCCCCACCAAAACCTCTGAGTGCAAGCATCTCCAGAGAACCATCAGTTTGCCTCGTATTTTCCAGTGATCCCACCTCCCCCTCCACATTCCATTAGAAGAGGATTTTTTTATTTTTTTTTCCAGAGAGACATGAACAAGGCACCGCTGTCAGCAAAGCCACAGATCCTTCTGAGAAGTTGGCCCTCATGCCTGTGAAATGTGTTTATGTACCGGTTCTCACGCTGCACAACCTTGCTGGGGGGACGAGCTCAGAGCGGGGCTTTCGGAGACACGCAGGGCTCTGTCAGAGTCACGACTTTGGGTTTCTTTCCCAGCCCTGCAAAGAGAGAGATATCAATGTGATGCATGCCGGATGGGCCTCCCAACAGCTCATCTCCAAAACTTGCAGTTTAACCCACACAGCTTCTGGGAAACACAGTATTTTCCTCCCCAGCTTTCTTAGGCAGAAGCCTCCATACTCCTGGACTCCTTTTTGGCATCCCCTAAAAGCAGGCATCACCGCCAGCAGGTCAATGACCAACATCAGCTGCCAGTTGCTATAGCTTGGTCAACAACTTGCACCTCTTCAAGCCATGGTTCCTTCACTGCTCTTAATGCCCCTGAGAAGGGGGAGGTAAAAAAAAAAAGATGTAAAATGAGGCAAAAAAATAAGAAAACAGGGTTAATCCATCACTCATCTCTGGTTTCTCGGGCACAGCGAGGGAGCTAGGAGGCATCATTTAATTCAGTTTGAAACTCATGGGGCTTACCACTGCCACAAGCAGAGCTACACCACCACCTCATTCACTGCATCCCCCACCTCGGCACAGCCTTTTCTCTGAGGATGTCTGCTCAATTCCCATCAGAGACTGCCTCACTCTTTCCTGCAACTGTGAAGCAGACACAACCCTTTCTTGAAGTGATGGACTGTCATTTTTCCCCTCTGCAGAAGATGAAGGTAGAGCAGGGGGGACAGCCAGGCCACACGACTGCTGTCTTGCACATGACATTACCAGGACACATAGCAGGATGCATTCCAGAGATAGGCAGCATCTGAATCACACACTCCTTCCTGCCCCCATCAGCCCAGGACTGGCATCCCATCTCAGCCACATCCTGGTTGCCCTGATGGCCCTATCTCTGCTTATGACAAGGGCTGCTTGTCAGAAAGAAAAAAAGCAGAGAAAGTTACTGCTATTTGCCACTGTAATGATGGAAATCCTCAGTTCAGGCTTGCATTTCCTGTACCTGTGCTGCTCACGAGGGTACATGTGAGCCCCCAAGTCTACAAGCAACACAAAGCTAATCGCAAGAGAATGCTGGCGACTCACAGTCCAGGTTCCTCCTCCCTGTCGCCCTGTAGGACAGCTTCTGCCAGTACCCTGTCCCCCCCACACCATGCCTGACACTACAGCAGCTAGGAGAGAGACAGGGCTGTCATCTCTCCCAGGAGGTGGTAGATTGCACCAGCACCTCAACAGTATGATGAGACTCAGACAGCACCTTCCTAATCCAGTCCTGTAGCCCCTGTAGCGGCACCCAGCCCTGATTCCCCATGGGATTGGTCAGGTATAAAAAGCCTCCAGGACCCTCGATGCTCTTTTCACATGTGATGAGAACAAATTTAACCAAAAACCACAATGGCTTCTCCCACTTACTGCAGGTTTGGGATGAAGATGAGTAACTACAGGGTTTTATTGCTGGTGAATTCAGCCAAGGAGCAATTTCTCTCCATCCATCAAAGAGGAGACAAGTACAAGCAAATATTATGGTTGTGCGTGTTTACTTTTCATTTTAAAATGATGTAGAGTTATATACAATCTAGGTCCTTCCCACAGGCTCCTGGCAAAATGCCCTTTGGTCTTATCTGCAAAGGCAGAAGATAACAACATTCCCCTCTGGTTCAAACACTTCTTCAATTCAACCCACAACAGCACCTTCAGGAGCTCCAGGTAAGACAGTATTTCTTGGGACCCCACCTGTGTTTAAACATTCTTGGCTCAGGCTTGTCTTTCACCAGGTTTAACTCCATAAATGTTTACAAGATCAGTCATAGGTCTCAGCAGACTTGGCCAGTTGGACCACATCTGCCTGATTTCTCTTTCCACACTAGCTGTCCTTATCACCTCACGAGTGGGGTTCCTGCAGCAAGGTGAGCAGGACCCAAGTGTTCTCCCCAAGCCATCCAGATGAAGCCTGCTATGAAACCACCCTTCCTGGCAGCAAGACACACTGTGTGGTCCCAGAGGAGCAGCAACCCACTGATGTCTGGGTATATACGTACTCCTTCCTGGCCACACATCCACAGCTGGGCAGGACAGGAACAGCCTGACTGATGACAGCAATATCAGCCTAAGCCAGTCTGTCAAACTACTCCACTTGTGACCCCATTTCTTTAACAAAAGGCTACAAAAGTCAGTCTGAGTCTTTGAGCACAGAAAGACCCAGAAGACAGGTGTAGAGGACAGACCCATGGTGACAGATAAGTTGCAAATCTCCTGCATCACAAGTCATCAAGTCATGATGCTATCACCAAATGGTGGTTCTTCAAGACATGATATCAACTAGCATTGCTTGGCAGGAAGCTTTTCTCAGGACTTGAGGCCCCCAAACCCCAAGATCAGTAGAACTTGTCTCCCCAAAGTCTGTTTTCTCAGTTGTCTGTATACATCTCCCAGCAAGGAGCACCCCAAGAGCCTCACACCAGAGAGGACTTCACAGAGGCTTACTTAAGTCATGCCCTTATCAAGCTGGGGAAGCAGGCAGGAGATAATGATCTTGAAATACCAACAAATCCTGAGAAAAGGTCTGCCCCTTGCTCGTTCCTGCAAAAAGGTCAAATGAGTGCACAGTACAGACACACCCACATTGCTGCCACCAAGTCCACCACAAGACTTTCCCCCACTGAAGCCCCCGGAGAAATTCTTGCAAAGACTGACCCCAAGGAGCCACCTCTGGGTTTCATACCTCTCCCAACAACCTTTATGGGGAATATACAGGTGCTTTTACAACAGAAATAGTATCAACAGGCAGGCTTTTAGCTCTACGATACAGAGGTCCTCCTAGTTCAGAGGAACAACAACAGATGCTCGGTGATCTGTGCGCAGCTAATTCTGATTTTCATCTTGCAACAAGAAATCCCAGCTTTCTATCACAGTCCTGCAGGAGATAACAGCAGGAAAGTCTCTTTGGTAACATAGCTTTACACTGTCAAGTTCCCATCTGGCATAAGTCAGTACAACTCTTGTGCCTCCAGATCACCAGCTACAGCAGCTGAGGCTTTGGAGTCTGTATACACCTACCCGTGCCCATCTGTATCTTCATTTTTATGCTTCGCACAAGACAGACCACTTATTTTAATGCACCATTTCAATAGCCAATTTATCATTTAATAGCAATTTAAAGCAAATGCCCAAACAGCATGAATCAGCTATCACAATCAAAGCCTTAAGTAGAGTCTGTGAACAAACTACTGGAACAGGAATTCACCAAAAGAGCACATCTTTTGCAAATGAGTTTCTTCATTTGTTTTTTCCAACTAGTTAAATTCAAGGCACAGTTCATAAAAGGCCAAAAATGTGATTAGAAGTTAAAAGTGCCATCCTGAGCTGAGAGGAAAATAAGGTGAGAAGCTGAGATCTACAAACTTGAAAATACGTAGACGAGATGATCAGAAATAGTCCATTCACTCACTGGTTGACAACGCCCATGCTGTATTATCAACAGTAAAAATCAACATTTCTCAAGGAAAAAAAAAAATATACAAATTCAACATATAAGTACAGAAAGCAAGGTTTCCTGCTTACAGATTTAAATCTAAAAGTAGTAGTTTATAAGGCCTGTATTTAAACATCAATCCTCTGTTATGGTTTGAGTCTCCTTATATTCAGATTTTTCAGAAATGGAGAGTTAAAAACCTCTGCAAGAAAACCAGGTTTCAGAGAAGTGCAGTCAGCACTTTCAGAAAAACAGGCAACCCTGGCATAACTTTACAGTGGTCACTTAGAAATCGAAGTAACCAGACTCCTCAATCCCTTTAAAAGAAAATCTTACCCGTGAAAATAATTTCAGTAAGTGCTAATTACACTTCTCACATAGCCTGGCTGAATGGCATCTGTTTTTCTGACTGTTCAAAAGTTGCATTCTCTTCTACATCTCCTTTACACTTGAAAGTGTTACCAATATTCAGAGCTTAATTTTTTTATTTTTTTTTTAATTAGTTTGGCTATACTTGTAGAAGTGCAAGCATAAACACCAGTTAAACTGGGATGAAGCAGCCTCGTGCTGCGATCCTTCATTCCCATTCCTACATGCAGCAGATGGCTAAGCCTGACCGCCACAAGGAAAATTGTCATTTTAACCGTTCCAGTCATCAATTTTTAAACACAGACAAGCTCCTAGCGCCTCAGCCATCAGCGTGAACTGACACGGGTCCCCCCCGTATGATTGACAGGTGCACACACAGGTCCCCAGATGACAACCCTATTCAATCTGACCTTTTCAGTTTAAATGAAAAACACTTAAAAGCCTGCCCTGTTCTGACATATGTATTTTTATGTCTTTCCCACGCTGTGCCAATATATTTGTTACTTGCTGGCTAAAGTCCCCAAACTCAGCAATCGCACATTATCCCCTCCACTGTGGGAGCCCTGATCCCCAGCCATCCCGGCCACTGCCAGTGCCGAGGGAGCTGCCTGAGGTCTCCACGTCCTCACACGCTGGAAAAATCAGACCCTTTGCAAGCAAACCTCCCTTCAGAGTCCAACCCTGACTCAAAATTCAGCTTTATGGATAGCTATTCAGTTTATATCCATGGTTAAGCTTTACACAGCCACCCAGAGAGCTGGGCTGATCTCGCTGTCCCGGGACACTGCTGCCTGCAGGATCTGGCCCTGACTAGCAGCTTCAGTGTCTGCTTCCCGGGTTTAATTTATTAAAACTAAACTGCTCGACTCAAAAGTATGCTGCTGAAGTTATCTAATAAAAAGATCAGGCAAGATAACAAAAGCTTTTCCTCCACTCTGCTGCCAGCAGCGGCACCTGCTCGGAGAGTCCTCAACGCAAACAGCTCACACCACTGGTCCTGAGGACTAACGCAGCTGCCTTTTGGCCAGACCCTGGGCCAGGGTAAAGCAGCAAAGCTCACAAATACCAAGTTTTCATGTGCGAGGAAGCACACACCCCTCCTTTATCACATCCAGCACAAGCTGCCTTTAAATCTGCCACAACTCCACGTGTCAAAATTAGCCCTGAGGAGACCTCATTGCTTCCGAACTCCTGGTCCAGCCCTGGCTGACACCAGCCGCAGCACGGACCGTCAGCTCCGATGGGGAAAACGAGCTCCTGTAAAAGAACAAACTCCCCGGCAGCCCCCATACCCTGCCTTAAAGCATTGTCCCAGGAGGCCCGGGGTCCACCAGCAATGGCAGACCTGGCTTTGGGGCCTTTTCTCTTTGCTGTCACACTCAATTTTCAGGTCTGTCCCAGAGTTCATAAAATGAGATTAAAACAGGAGGAAAGAAAGGAGCAGGGGGTAAGGGGAAGAAGAAAGAGAAACCACTCCAGCACACTACTTCAGGCAGAGAAGCTCCAAAAGGGTAGGACCCAGCTTGCACTGAAGTGATATGATCTGGTTTTCCCAGATGGAGACCGCCATATTACAACACAAAAAAAAAAGTATAAAAAATATCATTTGAGGCAGAACAGATTTAAGCAGTGGCTGAGAAAGCTGCGAGACGGCTCTTCCTACAGCATCCCTGCAGCTGGGAGCCACCGGGCAATGGTTGGAGATCAACCCATTGGCAGGACCAGCCATGTTGCATCCCTGTTATTTTAAATGCAGAAGGATGACCAGAAAAGGATGGCTAAGGAACAAGAGGGATCAGTACGTCTGTGCCATAAAACCTGCAGGTCCCATGCAACCTTTCAGCAGCTCCCCATCCCTGCCTGCAAGTTATGTGTCTGTAACTAACACAAGGATTAGCCCAGTATTTTCAAGCACAGACTACCAACCACTACCAGCCTCATGCTGTACACATTCCCTCAGTCTAAGGGAAGACTTTCAAAACAGCCTCATTGATTTTTTTTTTTTTTTTTTTTTGCCCCCCACTGTTTGCTGTCTACATTTCACTAAGCCTGGTCAGAGCAAGAGGGGGGCAATTTCACTTTCTCACTCCAATGCACCCCGGCTTCTTGATCAAAGAAGGATAATTGATCTCACTTTCAAGTTCTTATGCAGTATCAAAGCACCACAGAGCCTGGGTTTCAAACAAAGGGTAACATTTCACAATTCAAAAAACCAAAAAATGTCTTCTCCCCCTAAAGAATGGCCACCCTCACCAGGCAGCACCAGCAGAACACTGCCCTAACACGCCTCCCGCATCTACAGATGCTCAGTCAAGATAAACAGACTGACAGTGACCAAGAGTACAAGGGAGCAGAGGAGAACTGCTGTGCCTGAAGGCACAAGGGTTAAGAAGGTGCCCAGCTCTCCCCAGTCCCAGCGCAGGTTGTTCTGCAGCCCACCTTTGGGCTGAAATCTCCCGGGGCAGAAACGGCGTTTTTGCGCATGGTCATTCAGGTCCAGTAAAAATCTCTGGTTTAGAAATGTCTGCCCAAGGATGACCAAGCATCAGTTATCTTCCTTCATTTTTATACTTTAATAGCAAACTGCCCCAGTTTCTGCCTTGGAACAAATACCTTCAAGTGGGATGAGCAACAAAGGGCTTTGAACACCTGTATTGAAGCACAAGAGTTTCTCAGTGTAGCTGCTTCTCTTTCTGAATTGATCCTCCCTACCCCGCACCGGATTCAGAGGCCAAAAAAGCATATTCCCAAAAGAAAAGAAAAAAAGATAAAAGAAAAAAGAAAAAAAAAAAGGAAAAAGCTCTGATGGGGTAGAGGAGCCCAGTGTAACGTAGAAGGGTGGCAATCAGCCAGAGAGTGGAGCAGCCTCACCACTGACTGGGCTTCATGAAAACACTTTAGTTTTCAACAAATGTCATTACCATCACAAATAGAAGAATTAAAGGGAAAAAGTTTAGTTTTTCTCTTTTCAAAACAAGAACTGAGTTGCAAGCTGATGCTTCCCTCAGAAAACTCCATTTCAGGAAGGAGCCATTTATACCAAATATAGATAAAAAATTCTGTAGCAATTCTGACAAGCCCTAATAACTGCTCTTACTACATTACTAGGAGGACCACAGATGTCCATGAATGCATCCACCTTCTAAACAAGAAAGTGCTATTACTTCCATCAGAGATAGGGACCGAGATGTACAAAAAATACACTAAAAAGCTGTTCTAGTTTCTAAATTACCACAACTTCTACTGGAAGTCAGGTCTTGGATTGGATTTGGTGTATTATCACCAAGGGAATTTAAAAAATAAAATCTAAAAAAAATAAAATAGCAGAGGTAGTTTTTCAGGCAACAGACAAAATTTTCCTGCCTGTGACTGGGAAACTATCCTGCCACCACAAAGCCCCCGCTCCCAAGATGGGATGGGAAGGGACAATGGAGAGGATGCTCCGTACTGGCCCTCACTCAGCTGTGGGATGACACACACACAGAGCTGCTGTCACCTGGAGGCACCAGACTTTCACCACACACAAAGCCACTGCCCCTCTTCTCCCTGAACATCACCACCATCTATCCTGGGCATGCAAGCCTCAGCACAACGCTAATAACTAAAATAAGGAGATGGAGAGAGTCTCCAGCACACACAGCAGCATGACAACAGGGAGGAAAGGCACTCCCACAGCTCAGCAGGACTGTGCAAACACCATCACATCTGTCAAAAGCTCATCCACCTTCGCACAAGCTGGAAACCTTGCCTGCAGGACAACACGCAGCTCCATACACTTTCCCTGCATGTCAGGGAGGGACTCTGTCCCCCAAAGATGATAGCAGTGGGGACATCGAAGACATGAGCAAGCAGCCTCCATTGCTAGCACCTAGCACTATACATGCTCCCATCCTCACAGCTGGGGCTTGGGCTCAAGCAAAGAGAAGGCAGCAGAGCTCAGACATTCTTCCATCACCTTCTGCAAGAGAACCAGCACGCAGAATTCCATGGGAATTCTGCAGATTATCCTCCCCCCAAAGGAGCTTAATTAATTGCCTGTAAAAGTGGACTGGAATTTATCACAGAACTTCCAACACAGTAAGTACAAGTATTGTCACATCTTTCCTCTCCTTAAAAATTAAGGATAAAAAGGCTCTAGCCTCACTGATACCTTTCATCTTGACATGGGGAGACAAATACACTGGACTTGCTCTGTGTTTCCTTTATTATTTGCCTATACCGCCAATGACTATAAAATGGCATCCTGGACTTGACAGCATTCCTGTTTCTCAGTGGAAAGCAGCTTTTGGCTTGCATAATGGCAGAGTTCACAATTAGCCATCTCTCAGCATCTTTACCGGATCTCATCAGTACTCACAAGAAGGGATCACCCTGCTTCTCTTGTACTTGATGGTTTCCCAGTACAAAGTTTTCTTGGCTACTACAAAGTTTTCTGTGCTCTTCCAAGAGCTTGCACACAATATCCTCCAGCCTGCTGCACCTGTGTGTTATATTTTGGACATCTGAAATGTTAGCTACAGTGTGTGAGTGCAACATCGCACCAAAGGTACAAAATACTTGAGACCAAAAAAGGTCTCTTCAACCTTCTTTCATCTTGCTGGTGTGATTCACAGGAGCACCTAACAGCGTAACACCCCCATCATACCTGTCCTCGCCTACTCCTACCCTACCACACTGAGCTTGTCAGTGGGAATTTTGTCACCAGCCCTGAAGCCGGTGTTTATGTTATCAAGCCAAGTGGTGTGTTTTTTTTTTTTTTCACGTGGTGATAGGGGAAAACAGAAAGGAACTACAGACACTTTTGGAGACAAAGATCTCTTCAGAATGTGCCAGCTGATATTTTCAAAGACAGATGTGGCACAGCATCAGGGAAGCCAGTATCCAACAAGCCAGCAAGACCAGTTCCATGCCAGCCATCAGCCAGGCTCAAGGAGTGTTAGTGACTGCAGTCAGGAAGGAGGACACAGAGGAGACAGAAAGACAGACCAATCCTGCACCTGTCATGAGAGGTACAGCCACATGCCTGTTTCAAAGAAAGAAATACAGAGAACAAAATGAAGGGAGACATCTATAAGCAACCACAACATGTCAGGCAGCAGTGGCCATGCACAGGTCAGTGCTCGCCAAGACCACACAGCAGTACATGAGATACCACACTTGGTCTTCAGCCTAGAAACAGGAGACACGCGTGGGACACTGTGTGGGAAGAGCTGGCAAGTGAAGACTATGTCCTATCAAGCCTGCAAATCTGCACATTGCTCATGGCAGCCTCACATAAACCATTCCCTTGTAGCCACCATATATCAAGTTACAATCCCCAGAAGCTCAGATGACTTGATCACTAGGCCTTTACCAGCATTCAGAGAGACCGGATAAGGTCAAGAGAATCATCTCCCAGGAACAGCGGACAAGCACAGTAAGCTCAATGGGAACTTGACAGGCCAAGAATGACTGCAGCCATGGAGGACCGAGGAGAGCTCGCTCATGTTGCCCTCTTTTTCTGAGGCTCTCAAAGACAACAAAACCTCTGACCTTCGATTAAACCACACTACTCGCAGAAGAGGGAAAGCCTTAGGGGCTCAGGGACTCAATAAGAAACTATTTATCCCAAGGTCGTGGGTTCATACCCTCTTCAACTCCTTTTTTCTTAGTCAATTAAAACAGGGGTCTCCATGTGCATTTAAAAAAAATGCTGTCACTAAGAGCACCGCCAGATACTGCCCCATGAAACAGATAGATTAAATACAGAATGTTTGCTGCTCCTTGCAAGCCACACAGACAAGCACACCAACTTTGGGAACTGCTCCCTGTGCAAAGCAAATACCACTCACCCTCACACCCAGGGTAGCAAAGCAGAGGAGGGGACTGCACGTGAGCAGGCACAGCTGCTATCACCAACCCCCAACAGCAGGTAAGGCATATCCCCATAACACTACAGATGGAGCTGATCCTGCCCCAGTCTCTGAGCCTGGTCCGGGGAGACTTCTGCCCATCCCCGTACCACTGCTTTGAGAGGAGGTACATTCAGCTGGCGACTACTGCCCAGACAGCTACTCCTCCTGCACTCAGCTGGTGCTCAGAGGCCAAAATCCCACCATGAAGCCATGGTGGGGATAAGTAGAAGACTAGAAATATGCTTCTGCCTTTGCACACACAGAGCAAACAGCTTCTACGGGAGCTCCAACCCTTGCTGCTGCCCAGAAGCCTGACTACTTCAGACTGGACAACTTCCAGTCTTCAACCCAGCAGTGACCTCGGACAGCCCCTCCAATTTGCACTGAAGGAACACTTCAGCATAGAGACCTCAAACCAGTTGAAGGGAGGAGACCCTCTGTCCCCCTCCTGCTGCAGGTCCAGCCCCAGCAGTGACAGAAGCATGACAAACGCAGAGGCTGAGCAAACGGGGAGGAGAAGACACCTACTATCTCACCAAGCCCAGGATAATGCATGAATCAAAGTTAAAGTGTATCTGAAATCAATTACTGATAGAAACCAAACTATCTAGGAACTCCAGCTGCTGCAGTCATGGTTCCTGGTAGTGAACAGATGGGAGTTGGAAGGGACCTTGGTATTTTCCAGGCCATAAAAATTCAAGACAAAAACATCCTTCTACAAGCTGGGTGCACACTCTCCTCTGTCACCTTTACAGGCTTCCAACAGAAAAAACACACCCCACAACCCCCCAGATACAACTATTCGGTTTTATAAAATGTTTGATAATTCCATGCTTTATCCAATTTTACCCTTTGGTCCAAAAGCAGAGAAAGGATTCACAAACTCCTCGTGGACCAGGGTGGAGCTGCTGGTCCTCCCAGAGCCCTCCTGGGCATGGTGGCCAGCATAAGGGTAACACAGCAGAACGGAGGGGTTTGGAAACAAATGGGAAGCTGGGAGAGCTTTCTTCCATTCACCAAAAATGGTAATTATTTTTGAGAGAACTGCATATCCTTTTGGCTCTTAATTAACGGCAAACCAAATCGACCTCAGTTCATGAGCAAGAAACTATTAGGGTTTACGGATCTGCCGCCAAGGAAAACAAATCTGTATCAGTCCTTCACCCCCAGAATAACTTCTGATTGTCAAGCGCAGTTACCAGGGGAATGAATAGCTTCTCCTGCACGCTCCTCACTCAATTAAGCTAATGCAGACAAAAAGGCCAGGCAGCAGCAGCCAGCAGCACGGGGCGAGTCAGATGCATGCACTTCACAGAATCAGGGAATTGTCTGAGTTGGAAGGGACCTCTGAAGATCACCTAGACCAACTCCCTTGATAAAGCAGGACTGCTCAGAGCACATTACTCAAGACTGCATCCAGGAGGGTCTTGAAGATCTCCAGAGAAGGAGACTTCATACCCTCCCTGGGCAGCATGTCTCGTCACCCTCACTGGAAAGACGTTTTCTCTCATATTTGAATGGAACTTCCCTATGTTCCAGCTTGTGCCCATTATCCTTCAATGCTGTCACTGGGAACCACTGAAAAGAGTCTGGCTCCATCCTCCTTCAACCTACCCTTCAGATACTTTTAAGTATTAGTAAGGTCTCTCCTCAGCCTTTTCCTCTCCAGGCTAAAGAGTCCCAGCTCTCTCAGCCTTTCCTCATAAAGGAGGTTCGCTAATCCCTTAATCATCTTTGTTGCCCTGTGATGGGCTCTCTCCAGTAGTACCCTGTCTCTCTTGAACTGGGGAGCCCAGAATTGGATGCAGCATTCCAGTTGTGGCCTCATCAGTGCAGAGGGGGAGAATGACCCCCCTTGACCTATTGGCCACACTCTTCCCTAGGCAGCCCAGGATTCCCTTGGCCCTCTTGGAGACAAGCGCACATTGCTGGCTCATGAACAGTAAACTACCTACCAGGACCACCAGATCCTTCTCCTCAGAAGTGCTTTCCAGCAGCTCTACCACTAACTTAACCTGGCACAGGCAGAGTCTGCAGCAGGTTCAGAGCGACAGAGGAAAGGAGGAGTGGTCCACAGCTTCGCCTTGAACACCCAAGCTTTCTCCTTGAGATGCTGAATGGCAAAAAACCCCAGCAGGGTCTGTGCCCCAAGGAGACTTCAGGAATCTTTAAGTGAGAAGACAGGAGGACAGCCTGGTATCCTGAGCTGTCACCCATATTTAATGGAGACTGATAAAGATCTGAGTGAGGAAACACCTAAGAAAAGTCCTTGATTTATTAGTAATTCAGAATTATCCTATCACTGCCTCCCCCTCCACCCAGCAGCCTTATAATAATAACTTTGAAAATCAGGACAGTCGTCAAGTCAGAGCATAAAATAGAGGCCAGGAGAAGCAAGTACAATCCTTAGCCCTTCTTGAGCAAGAAAGTCAAGCATCTAAAGCAAACCTGATCATCTTTCAAAGCACCCAGAAAAACAAACAAACAAACAAACAAACAAGAAACTACATAAACCACATTCAGATGCAGCAAAAACTTGTTTATGCTCCCAGTTGCTCTTCACAGAGTGGCTGTTGGGCATTAATGATCCATATGATGAGGATCAATTCCTTTTTCACCCTCGTGCAGCTGAATTTCACTAAGGGGATGAACTCAGACCTTCAAGGCTACAGTGACAAACAGAAGCTTTCGTTACTCTTTACTCCTCTGTGGTGTACTACAGCTTCATTTTCGCTTTGGAAAGTTAGCCAAATAGCCTTTTTCTTAGGAGAAAGCAAAGTGTCAGGCAGCTTCTGGCCCATACAACACTGAGGAAACTTCCAATTAAAAAAAGGCTGCAAGACATTCATTACCTAAGATCTCTGAACACTTGGTACAGGCAAAGTTATTACAGTGGAGTTCCCTGATCCTCACTGCACTATCTCTGGCAGCTGGCTGGGGCTGCACTTCATGGCAGGATGGAGCAGGAACAGGCAGGACATGAATCGTAAACTACAGAGCTCAGAGACAACTCCAGAATAAACTGCTGCTGCAGCAGCAACACACATCCATGTACCTTGCTTGACCTCGAGCATCATGGATCTTGCAACTAAAGGCAAGTAAAAGGAGTCAGGCCAGCCACAAGCATCATCTCTGTACTCCACCATCAACGGGGTGAGCACATCAGTGTGCAGGGAAAGGGGAAAAAAAATAATAATTAAAAAAAAAAAATCAAAGCCCGCAGCTCCCTCCTTTCAATTGGATTTTAATGAAGCACAAGTATACAAACACAGAACTAAATCCCATTCCCCCTCAAAAATTAAATGAAGTTCTGTCTTTGATTTCATGGAACCAGAGCCTGGCGCTGGCAAGCCACTGTGGTCCAACCAGCCCAATGGAGCGGTGCCAGGTGCTCTGTGAAGTTGCACCCCACACACCCATGAAGACACCCCAGTTCAGATGGGTTCTTCCAACAGGTGTTACTTGAATCCTGGGCATCTCTCTAGCAAAGTGCAAGGATATTTAACTTCCTTGTGGGCTCAGGAGGCTGCCAAACATCTGTTGGGATTAGTTGGTTCGTGTTTCTGAAGTGCACACAAATGCTGTCGTAAGAAAAGGGCTGACCTATTTATGGATGTGAAGCTGGACTGAGACCCAAACCCACACACTGTATTTGCATAAATGGCCATACCTTCCCTGCCAGATTTTACTGTCTGAAGCTAGGATGGAAGCACGACGTGTCAGCTATAGCTTACAGCCCACTTTTGGTCACTGGCAGTTTGAGTGAGTCATGCTGTTCCCCTCCTCCACTTTACCCCGTCCAATTGCACAACTGAACCTTGTGAGTAGGCTGCGCTAGGGTGGTTTTGCCAGAAGCCCCCACATGCTGTATGATGCCCTTTGCAAGAAAAATGCACCTTCACCACAGTCTCCAGCCCACTCCCCATCAGGGCAGAAGACCACAGACTCTCAACCCACAGATCTCTGGTAGGCTCCTAGAGGCCAACCTGCAGCAGATCAGACACCCAAATTCCTGGTGGTAAGGGACTTTGCATCAAGTTTCACATTTCTCATGGGTGTCCCTCCCTCCCACACAGGCCTCCTGTGACTAAGGGCTGAGGAATGAGACAGCAAGCGTGCACAGCTCAGAAACCACAGCGATAAACAGCCATGAGGGAGATGAACTCCCCAGGAAGGATGGGGAAGAGCTCCCAGGATGGAACAGAGCACATTTGTTAAAGGGATTATAGGTGGTAATGGCTTGTGACAGCAGGGCCACAGAAGTTGTAGATTCTCATGACTCAGGATCGCTTTGCACCAAGTTGCAAGTCCCAGACATACATCTTTGCTCTGCCAGAAGCTACTGCTCCCCTTTCCTTCACAGACGTATTTCAATACTTATCAGATCTCCATCTTAGTCATGTTCTGCTAACACACACACTTTACATCCTTTTTGTCATCCCTCATCATCAGTCTCTATGTCCCCAAGTCAATCCCTCTGCTCTTCTCTCACCATCCTCCATTGTATCTTCATCTCCCAGGGTAGGAGCTCCTCAGACCCAGACGCCACTCCATGGGTACAGCCTGTGCTCTCTGCACAGGTTCACAGGACTTCAACACATGTGGTCTGGCAGACTCACTCCTCTCTTTAGGTAGTGTAACAAGTAGCAGGCTCAGCCCAAGACGCTACAGGTCCAATTTAAAGATATGGACACCATAAAAAAGTGTTGTCCTTGGGATATGGAAGTAAAAACAAAGAGAAGGAAGAACCTGTGCCCAGGAGCACACCAATACCATACCCCTGTCTTTCATTAGCTGGATAGGCCCTGTCTTGTTCTGGAGACTAAGAACATCTGGAATCACTTCCATTACATGTCAGGTAGAATGGGGTCAACTAAAATAGGCAGAAAATATTCCCATCCTAGCAGGTGCATCGACCAAGAGAGCTGGAACTAACCCAGACGATCCTGTGTGGGACTTTCTGATAATACACAGCTACTTTTGTACATCCAATTCCACCCACGAAATTGGGCACACCTTAATCAGGTATGAAACAAATAATCCAAAACATGAGAAACTTATCAAGAGCTGTTGCAAACAACCCGTAAAGTTGCTCCTGCCTCAGCGCACTTCACCTTCAAGGGATGGGAAGCAGCTGATACAGTCAGTCACCCTGAACACAACGAAGCTGCCTCGGATCACTTTTCCTAGGACTTCATGAACATGGTAGCATGACCCAAGAGCTAAAACACCACCTCAGGTGTGCAATGCATACAGACTGGAGGCTAGGGCTTCAGCATCCAGGGAACTCCAGCAGGCAAGGAACCAGGGTGGTGCAGGCATGGCTATTACACCCCAGTGACTGGACTGGCCCTAGACAAGGTGGGGCACTACCAGCACAGATAATCATTTTAATGTAACAGAGCACGAATCCTCTCTTTTTCACCCCAGGATACACCACAGCAAGGAAGTGCACCAGGAGGTGCAAAGGTGAGGTGATGCCAACCCATCTGCCTTGCATTCTCACAGAGATCTGATACCCACCTGTAAAACAGTGACCCCAAAACACCGCACACAGGTTGCATGTGCAACAAGGGATGGGATCTACCTTCACACAGAATAACTTGCAAATGAACCCACCCTACAGGGACCCTTGTGTGTAGCAAGACAACGGGCTCTGCTCTCATAGCTTCTTCTCCTCCGGCCCAAAAATATGGTCTTTAAAAGCTTCTTCACCAACTTCCCCAGCCTCCTCACACCCCAAGTTCACAGCTCTCCCACACAGCAGAGTGAAACACCTGTGCCAAACCATGGAAGGAGGCACATAGGCACCTGGCAAGCTGCTATCCTCTCACCTGGACTCTTCCAACACCTGGGTGGGCAGGGTGCCTTGGAAAGTTCTTGTCCCACAGTTTGGCACTTAATGCTTTCGTTAGAGGCTTGCAACTTGTCTACTTCACTCACAGTATGATCTCTTGCACTGCACAAGACTGACTCTTCATTGCAGTGAGGCCATGGCCATTCTTGCAAACCATGCATGTTACAGCATGGTTTCAGACGAAAAGAAGCCAGAGATCACCCCAAATAACTTTAACCCCTTTGCCCATCGTTTCTTCCCCATCTGTCTGCCTTGGGAGCAAAGTAGGATTTGAGTACAGGACAGTGCCTAAGCATTCGCTTATCTTAAGGCACACAAGTAGCTGCACAGAGTTCAGCTGGATTAGTCATACACTTGAATTTCAGACTTACCATGTAGAAGCTTCACTGAGCCCTCCTTAAATGGCAAAGATGCAGTGCTGTGTTTTCCAAGCTTGGCTCTATACATCCCCAGGAACCCAAGGAAGAAATGGAGTCTCTGAAAAAGCACCAATGTGGAACTGTGGTAGGGAAGGCATAATTCTCATTCTCCCAAAAAATAACGTGCAGGATCAGAAGAGATGGAGGACCACCACAGCTTTAAAGGAAGCTTAAACTACCCTAAAAAATGGCAGTCTTAATGTACAGTGGAAAACAAGCCACTAGGAAAGATTCCAACAGACGATGTGAAGTCTCCATTACCCTTATTCTGCTCTTAGAAGTATGTTTTATATGTCAGTACCAGCTAGACTTTAACCATTTCTGTGGCTCGTTTCTGGACCTTCCCACATTTCAGATTCAACAGCATTAAGCTGCCCTGGTTCCTGAATGTCACTGTCAGAAACCAGTCTCCATACTAAGCGAGGCATCTCACTACCCGGACAAGGTAAGTACAGACCTTGCCCCTCAGTCGAGGATGATGACAATAATGCGTAAGAGGCAGGTAGAAGCAGAAAAGATGGACGGGATGGACTCTAAAGACAGGTGTAACGGCAATAAGCAGTTCAGAGTCAACTCCAGAGTTAAGTAGAAAGGGTGCTAACTTCAGTCTGTAATTACAAACAATTCCTTTCAACCATTCCTCTGTTTGATTATCAGTTATGGTTGCAAACTGAAGAGAACTACCCTGGTCTAACTGGCTTTTTTCTCCTGGATTTCAATGTTAGGGATGACATGAAACTCCCAGCCTTAGTCCTCTCCAAGCCTCAGTATCCCATCAGTAAAATGGCAAGAGTAATTTCCCTTCACCTCCGGGAAGCATTGCAAAAATAGTCACCCCAACTTGCAAATCACTCCAATGAAAGAGCTAAGAGCACTCCAGAAAAGCACAAAAGGAAACCAGTAATTCTGCATTCAGTCCTGAGTTTGAATAGTATGTAGTAAATAAGGCTTGGGGCCACACACTACACAAAAAGAAAAGAAACTGAATAGCTGCTCATTAAGTATCACCTTCCACTCTGGACACAAAGACTAGGTCCTCTGGCAATTAAGTGGCTATATCATAATACCTGATTGCAGGGGGGGCCAAATTAAGGATTCATCGATGACCTTCATTCTGGTATTTGGTATCTCCTGAGCCCTTGGACTTTGCAATTTTAATACTGTTCTTTTAACCAAGTGCATCGCTCGTAATTAACTACAGGACAGCCACACGGCTGCCGCAATCACTATCTGCTTCTCTTGGGAAATCCAGATTAAAGGCTTGTCTCAGCCACAGTAATAGCTTGAGGTATCTCTCAAGATTTGCCCAAACCCAACAAAAAGCAGATCAAGCCTCTACCTCAAGTGATGAGGTGTGTTAAATGCAAGCCAGGGGATCTCTTTCGGGGCTGAGCTGGAACAGGAACACTGCTGACACCCGGGCGGGTGAGGCAGGGGGAGATGGAGCAGCTGGAGTTACAACCACTTATCAGCTGCTAATCCAATCACTCTCCCAACCCGGCCATGGCGTGCCACACACTGTCTGAGAGACTCTTCGCTTTCATTCAGGCTTGCCTCATTAAGCCGAGTAATTCAAGTCTGTTAAGGTGAGGTAATAAACTGCTGAAACAGAGACAGCTCCTCAGGGTACGTACACACTGAAAACATTGAGGATGCACATGCACGTTACCAAGCCATAAACCACCGCAGTTGGGGTAAAATGGGCACTGCAACAGCAGCAGGACCACCTGGAAGTCATCTGCAAATCACCCCAAATTTCTCTTCAATAAAAACCCTCAAACCTCACCAAGCTGAGTTGCATGTAAGTAGCCACATTGTTGAAAAAGCCCTAGAGGAGATATTTCAAATTTGCTCTGGTATGCTTAACTAAGGTTTGGAGCTGGACCACCATTACTCCATCACGCAGTGCATGCCTACCCATCCCACTGGGCTCCACAACCCCTTCCAGGTCTACAGCAGGATACATCAGCCTCCTCCTTCCATCCATCCATTCATCCTGCCTTCACCCAGCTGGCCACGCTGGTCCCACAATAACGCAGCTAGGTCTAGGGTCCTCAGCAGTTACAATCCCCAGCTGCACAGCCCTGGTAGAGGCTCTCCAGCTGGAGGAGAGAGCAGAAGCAGAGTTAGAAGAGGAGATGAATGCATCTCCCCATAACAAGATCCACTGGCCTGAAAAAGGGAAGAGTGGGGGAGTTACAAATTGATGCATAAACAAGACCTGACTGTGTAATTCAGAGCTAACAGGGTAGTTTACTGAATGTTAATTAAATCCTCAGTGTCTGTTACCAACTGTGGAGATCAACTTATTTTTAAATTAAATAAGCAATAAATGCTTAGATGAATTTCTATTAAATTTCACCCAGTGAATGAAGTATGTGGGGCTTTTAATAGACATTAAACAAGATAGTTATAGCAAGTTAGTTGATACTTTATTACCTAAAGATAATGGCCATATTAAATCTCAACTAACTATTCCACTGGCGACACAATCATCCAAAACTTGCCGGAAGTTTGCCTGCCTTGAAACATCACTGGGCCGCAGCAGCAGGGGGAGGAAGACAACAAAGTACTGAAGGGCACCTGCTTAGAGGATGCTCAAGTGCATAAATCCACCTGGGCACAAAATACAACCCTTCCCAGCCCAATCTGGAAACCCCAAAGAGAGCCAATGGGCTATTACACAGAAACTGGCATAAGCCAGAGACCCACAAGCATCCCAACTCTCCCCACCCAACCAAAGCAATTTATGGGGTTACTGAAGAATTATGAGGTATTATGAGGTTCCCTCACTGCATCAAGGGCTCCAGAAAACATCCTCCCTAACAGTCTGCAACACTCAAGAGTTTGTATCTTTTTCTAAGAAAAGGTCATCAACAGCCCACAACTCTACCAATGTTTGTTTTCCTTTCTTGAGCATATTGCGATAGTTTTGGAGCTCTTCCGAGTGACTCACACAAGTGTCAGTCACCCACAGATCCCAACAACAGATACTGACAGTCTAAAATGACAGACTTGCTGACAGCGACTTAAAAATGATCATTTTCATGCCAGCTCTTGCGCTTGCTCAGAACGTGATCGAAACCAGCTCTTTGAGATGAAAGTAGAATCTCCACCAAGGTGTCTCTACCAGTAACCTTAATTACAACGATTAAGTGTGGGTAGCAGGTTTGTTTTTTTCACGTCTGGATTGGAAACATCACAAGACCTACCTGCCTTGCTGTGTCCAGAAGCAGGAGAAATGGAAAGTGCCAAGCCCTGTACCTTGCAAACCTCTGCTTCTTGCGCAGGTACAAGATCTCAAAAGCTTTTAAACTTTGTGGGGTTTTTCTGGTCTGTGGTTTTCGGTTTGATTTGTTGTTTTCTTTTCTCTGTTTGCTTCTATTTTACAAAACAAAAAGCTCCTTAGACTAAAAAGAGGAAAACACAGAGCTCTTCATACTGATCATCATACTGATGCTCCTTGCCAGCATCCCAATGTACACAGGATAGTCCATCACATCTTCCCTCCAGTCCCTGCTCTGGAACCACTGTTTGTAAAGTTATATCAAGTTCTATATTTTCCTACATATAACCCACACTCGTTAAAGGTACTGTTCCTTGCGAATCCATCCCTCAGATAACCCACATCCTTAGATAAGCTATGGTTTCCGCCTCCCCTGCTCCTGCCCGCTTTTGAAGCGTGGCTGCAGTTCCAGTAAGCTCTCTAGCTTTTATCAGAATTACGCTACTGTGAGAGTGAGAGCAAAGGGAGATGATGAAGCCACCGGGGTAAGAAAGCATGCTGCAGAGGACTGAAAGCAGGAAGAGCATCACTCACACGTGCACACAGCAAAACACAGATGCCGAATCCCAGGCTTCTGGTGGGTCACATAGACTTGGTATTCATCTTGCTTCCCTGAGGGCTTCTCTCCATCAAAAAAATAACATACCTAAAGGAAATGTCCATTTCTTCATCATCCCAATGCCATCTTTAAAACCTCTCCATGTATCCACAGGGATTTCCCTCCACCTGAAGGGATTACCAGGGCTGCCAGAGACTGCACAGGGAAGAGAGGATGACCACCAAGAGGTGAAACTCAGCATGGTTCAGGGCCAGCCACAGCAGAGAATGCGGATGCTGCCCAGAGCCACGTCAGGGCCAGCAGAGTTTATTAGGAGAAAGGCAGAGTTGTGTGGGTCAGACTTTCAGACATTTGACAAGGGATGAAATGCCACCGAAGATGTATTGTTCACACAACCACGATGGGCAAAGGAATAGAGAAACCACTACGGGCACCCTGAGGGTATATGTTTCCACAGATGCACGGAAACTGTCTTCTTGCAAACAATTTGTCATCCACCCAAGCTACTGCTTTTCTCCAGCTACAGTCAGCAAGAGATGTTTCAGAGAAACCTGCACAAAACAGTCTCTTATTTCCAATTAGATGTTTACGACCTAAGAGCAATCACCCTTAGCTGGTATAAGGGTGCTGACACATGCCTGACATTCATACAACCATCCCACCTCCTTTCTAGGCCTGGCTAAATTCTTGTCCTCAGCCATGTTCTGCATGATAAATGCCACCATTTAGCTAGACAGAAAAGCACTTAATTCTGTTCCTTTTTAATCAGCCACTTTGACTTTGGTTTGCATTAGTACAAGGAAACAGAAGCCCCCTTTCCACAGCACTCACTGTTTCTGTGACACCTTTCTAACATGTGCCCTTTACACAGGAGCAATCCCAAAGTCCTGGTCAAACTCCCTTGGATTTTCCAGCTCCCCACTATTTTTACTGTCCCTCTCCAAAACTGCAAACACCAGACTTCACTGATGAAAGGGATCACTTAAGTTTTATAGTCAGGCGTCATGCAGACAAACACAAGCAGAGCTTTTGACAAACAAGGCAACAGTCAGGCTTTGAAATAAAGCCTGACTCCGACCATGAAACTCCACACCATAATTCATACTATGACTAATAATTAAAAATATATACTGATGATCACATTATCTATTTAAAAGCACTCCAGCTCCACTGAGACTGTAGCTGCTATTAGATACCTTGCAAAATTTACTAGTCCAGCTCTGTAGCTCTCCCCAAATATCGGAGAGAAGCAAGTGCTTTGGCGAGGGATACACATCTGAATCTGCACTTTCATTATTTTAAAGCTTCAATTATACCACACCAGTTCCTGATTCTGGTAAGATGAAGCACATTACACCTCACTAACACAGCACAGCTGAAGATGACATTCAGAGCAAGGCAACTTGGAGATCCAATCTGCTCTGCAAGTTTCCATGAGACAAGGCAGCTAAACTGCACAGGGATTTGGGATTTTCTGTACCCTAACTGTGATTGCCAGGACATGGGATTTGAAATCCACTCCTGGTCCACCAGTCTAGAGGCAGGTTTTTGCCAGTTTGCCCTAGTTTCACGAGAACACATCACAGACAGTATTATTCAACATTTTTGCCCCCTGACGCTGAGCGACTACTCGTCCAAACAGCAACTAACAGAAAAGGACAGGACTCACAGAGCTGGAACCCACATCAGGATGAAGATGCTCACTAGCATCCTGCCCTAAAACCTAGGCTGATCTCCAAGCATGCTCCAAAGGTGAAAATCTCACCCTGGTACAACAGGAATCGGAGCTTCTTTCCCAGCTCAGTACCAGCCCCTCTGCCCAGCCAGCACCAACCATGCCAGGAGATCGGGACTTGCACGACAGAGACAAACGCTCACCAACAAAAGCTGTAACCCTCACTGACCCAGGCACCATGCCCCGTGGGGACTACTTAACAGTGATGCACTGCAGCTCAGGGCTGTGCTTACAGAACATTCTGAGACACAGTTTTAGATTAATTTTCCTGGAAGTGTCCACCCAGAAGTTTACCCAGGCAGCACATAATGGCCACATATCCCCAAGTGGAACTTGTGGATGACAGGACCATGGGAACCACAGGACACATGCATGACTAACATGCTCACAGTCTCCACATAGTACACATGCTCTGGGGCTGACTTTTGGGAAGTTTGTTAAAAATCACTCAAGTGCCCTCTCTGTGCACAAGGACATTTTCACAAGTCCAACAGACTCATCACCTATCTACTACCAGGCACCTCCCTCCAGCCAAGAGGCCTCCAGAAAGCGTACAGTGACCTTCAGCAACCCATGTGCTCCAAACAGGCCCTCCAATCACAAGGCTGGGAGAAGAGCCTACAACAACCAAAACACATCCTGATGGCAGGAGAGTCCCTGGCACCATAACTGATGAGGATTTCACATTGCCACCATCCAGGACCTGGTTCCCCCAACTTGGTAGCTTTTCCCAACAACAGCCAACGCAAGCTGACTCAGGTGGAAAAAAAAAACCCAAAACTAAAGAAAACAATTAAAGGAAAACTATATATGAAACGCAAGATTAGAGGGTGGCAGGGCTGAAGGGCCCATTAGCAGCATCAGAACCTTGCTGGAGCTGCAGGCAGGATTAGACACTGAAGGTATGAGCTCACTGTCAGGTGGCCCTATGGCCACCACCCACATCATCACCTGTTTACAGTCCATCCCACAGGGAAAAACCCTCCAACAACAGCTAAACAACTGATAGAGGGGAATAACAGAGCTAATAAATTTAGGAGTGATAGAATGAAAGGTCATGGGGCGGGCAAGGGGAGACAAAATAGGCCAACTGGCAGAGGGAAGTTTTCAACAGTAAGTCTTTATCCTCAGCTGGAAATCTTTCCCAAGGGAAATCCCATATTCCAGAGTATTATTTAGCCTTGCCTGGGCAAGTCCTGGTACAACGAGAGTGGGGATAACCAGAAAGTCCCTCAAATTCCCAAATTGTGCTGCTGCACAGCAAACTGGGCTACGCACAGGAGTGACCAACATTTTCCAGCATGAACATGATTAGTGACATACAGATGAAGTTCTGTGTCCCATTTTCTGTCTCCAAGTGTTAACCTGCCTTCCTAATGTCCCATATCTGTAATTACTCGATGACCCAGCACCTGCTGTATCACCCAGTTCCCCAACATTCTGGGACTCCCTGCTCTCTTTCAGATCTTGCCTCAAAACTCATTCCTGGAAAGCGTAAGTGCAGACTCTGCAGGTAAATGAGTCCAAGGAATCAAAGAGATTCTCAAATCTAGAGTGTTTCCAAGAGCTGGGCACTTCCACGTGAGACCTTGCCTTCTACGCCAGCCAAGGTGCTGTGGGTGTGTAGGAAGACCTATCAGCAAGCCTAATGGCTCCTGCAAGCTTTTAAAATGTTTGTGTATTAGTCTAAAAAGCCAGAAAGATATCAAATAGGAACCAAATCCCTCAAAAAAAAAAAAA
>VXBW01003819.1:874898-976194 GCA_013400375.1 Thinocorus orbignyianus
ACCCCACCACCCCCCAAAAAAAAAAAGAAAAAGAAGAAAAGAACTCAACATTAAAATACGAAGAGCTGTTCTGGATGAAAACCAGTCTGAGCTGTGGTGAACAGCAGATCAGAGAGGAGTTGTTTGACAAGACTGCTAAATAAGCCAGTGACCTTCTGGTCTCCCTGCTCAGAGGTAGTACAATCTTTTTCTTGATGGTTTTCATCTGAACAAAACTTGAACTCTCTGCTTGGCCCTGGACATTTCCATTTCCCTGAGCTTTGAGCAGACTTGAGGGAAGAAGTGCAGGATTAATGGGAGAAGTTTAAGAAATCAAAAGCCTTGTAGTTTGGCTAAAGCCAAAGACAAGTAACCTGAGTTGGATGTTCCAGGAGGACTTGGTTGGCCCAAATTTCATGCCATAAGAGAGAGGCCTGTGCAGTAGCAAAGGGCTAGATTTGCTGACTCAGGAGACGTCTTCCATGGAGTGCATCAAAATCCCTAGCCATCTCCTACAGAGGTCCTAAATAGTTTAAAGCCTCAAAGAAGCAAGAGTTTAAGATGGTACAAGGTGTGAGAATTGAGGGGAGTGACCAATCTGACACACCAGTTTGTAAATAGAGGACAATGAAGTCAGAAGGAGAGGACAGAGCTGCTGAGTCTCCAGTTCCTGGTTGCCAGATTTGCCCGTTCACATCTATGTGATTAGGCAGTCAGTATATCATAATTTTCTTTGTAGGAAACAGGTTAAGTCTCCTGCTCCACAGCAGAGCAGGTGTGGGACTTTGGGAAAGTTGCAGTTGGCCTAAGCTGGAAACAGCTTCCACCATTTGCCAATATCTTGGAGAGCCTGGAAGCTTTCCCATCTCAACTGTGACAAAAACAGGACTATCTAAACATTTTTGGAGGATGCAATGAAAGCACGCATAGAAAACAAATCATGGTGCCAGAAATGACTGAGGATAAGGGCACCATTCTGCCTGCTCTAATTCCCCATCTTGCGAGCCTCAGCTCCCAGACATGACCTGCAGTCTCCTGGCCACCACAGGAATGACCATGCCATGATGGAGGACCATTTTGGATAGAAATTCCATGCCGATTCCAAGAAAATATTTCCTAGAGTGTCTTGCTGAAATGGATACACTCCCACACACACAACATGAAAGGAATCATGTCTGACAAATAAACATTTTCTAATGAGAAACATTTCTTCAACGCGTTCTTCCTCAGTGACTCTAGAGCTTTGTGCCTCAATGCATCATCTATAAAAAGAGACAACAGCCCTTCCCAGCCTCTGGGAAAACGTACTCAGTTAATAAAGTGATGGACTCGCTAACTCTGTTAGTTATCCTAAGATCTCCATATACCTTATAGCACATAAGTATAGCCTGAATGAAGAATTTTTATAGGCTCATTATAACCCCTGTATTTCATAGAATCATAGAATGATTAGAGTTGGAAGGGACCCTAAAGATCATAGAGTTCCAAGCCCGCTGCCATGGGCAGGGACACCTCTCACTAGACTAGGTTGCTCAAAGCCCCATCCAGCCTGGCCTTGAACACTTCCAGGGATGGGGCTTCTACATTTTCTATGGTCAATCTGTTCCAGTGTCTCACCAGCCTCACAGTAAAAAATTTCTTTCTAGTATCTAATCTAAATCTCCCCTCTTCCAATTTAAAACTGTTACCCCTCAATGATCTTTAAGATCTCTTCCAACTCTAACCATTCTATGATTCTATTACTACACTCCCTGACAAAGAGTCTTTCTCCAGCTCTCCTGTAGGCTCCCTTCAGATACTGGAAGGCTGCTATGAGGTCTCTCTGGAGCCTTCTCTTCTCTAAGCTGAACAACTCTGGCTCTCTTAGCCTGTCTTCGTAAGAGAGGTGCTTCAGTCCTCTGATCATCTTCATGGCCCTCCGCTGGACCCATTCCAACAGGTCCATGCCCTTCTTGTGCTGAGAACTCCAAAGCTGGACATAATACTTCAGGTAGGGTTTGACCTTGACCAACAGCATCTCCGCCCATGGGCTATTCCATCTGCTCCAACCCTCTGTGGGACCCAGAGGCAATGCAGGGCACCCCAGCAGCTCTGGGCTCAGCCATCCCTGCATGCACATTTCCTCACACCATTGACAATTTGGATTGCTGAGGAGCCAGCCCAGCCCTGCTGCCAGTGAGGTGACAGATCCCTGGCACTGGAACTGAGATGGAGCTGCTCATAAGCTGCTTGCGGCTGGAGAGGAATGTCTGCAGAGAGCTAAACCAGATTGCTTACAGATCTCTTCCAAATTGCTTGCCTCTAATCTAGCAGACAATTTGAGAGTAAACGTGCACTGGGAGCACCACCTTCCCTTCCCTTTAGCATAATAACCCGAGAACACTGAGTTTGTGCACAGCTATTACAAGATGGCTGCTCTGGACAAACCTTAGGATCTCACTGGTCCCTTGACATGTGCATAAGCTGCCAGATCCACTGACGTGTATTCTTTCACCTCTTACAGGGGGATAAAGGATCTACATCTACTTCAGTTACTTGTTTGATGCTGTAGACCCACCACAACTACCGCAGCTGCAGGAGCACAGTAACAGGCCAAGTAAGGGGTGACACTCCATACTGAGCTTTTGAGCATGAAGTGATACACTTGCAAGTACCTGTTCTGCACAGAGCTTGTAGAAAGGGTCAAATGGCTTCAAAACCTCAGGAAGGCTGACAATTTGGTGTCACCTGTATTTTTCAGGCCCACACCTACTGCAGGGGAAGAAAGTTTTCAGTGAGTATTTCCATTATCCTGCTTATATTTCAGCCACATAGTTCTAGCATTTGCAGGACTTCTGGAGGTCCATCTCACGTGTTCAGCATCTCATCCTTCCTGAGCGTAGGCTGAAAAAATGCCACTTTTCTCCACTATTAAATCAAAAGGTGGCTACACCCATGTGTCAGCTGTTTACCACCCTCTGTTCCCTCCCTTTGGGCAGCTGACCAAGGATAATGACCTATATCCTTGAAGTATTTGTTTTATTTAGCATTACAGAGCAGGAAGGTTTAAGGAAACGAGAAACCTAAGAATATAACCGTTCCCACCCTATCTTATTACAATCAGAGAGATCAGCTTGTGACTTCTTTTGTGGGAACACAGCAGAACCAGCCAGCTCAACTTTGAATGTCCAACACTTCACCTGAGCTCTCTCCTGCTCATAGAATCATAGAATGGTTAGAACTGGATGGGACCTTAAAGATCACATAGTTCTAAGCCCCCTGCCATGGGCAGAGACATGTCCTACTAAACCAAATTGCTCAAGACCCCATCCAGCCTGGTCTTGAACACCTCCAGGGATGGCGTGTCCGCAGATTTCCTGGGTGACTTGTGCCAGTGTCTCACCATCCCCAGAGTCAAGATTTTCTTCCTGATAACTAATTTAAATCTACCTTTTTTTCAGTTTAAATCCATTATGCCTTCTCCTATCACTACACTCCCTGACAAAGAGTCCCTGCCCCATCTTTCGTGGAGGCCCCTTTATGAACTAGAAGGCTGCTATAAAGTCTCCCCGGAGCCTTCTCTTTTCCAGGCTGAACCACTCCAGCTCTCTCAGTGTGTCTTCATAGCAGAGATGCTCCAGCCCTCTGATCAACTTTGTGGCCCTCCTCTGGACTCACTCCAACAGGACCATGTTCTTCTTATGTTGGGGGCTCCAGAGCAGGACTCCAGGTGGGGTCTCAGCAGAGGGGAAGAATCACCTCTCTCGACCTGCTGGCCACACTTCTTTTTATGTGTCTCACAGTGCAGTTGGCTTTCTGAGCTGCAAGTGCATGTTGCCAACTCATATCAAGCTTCTCATCACTCAACACCCCCAAGTCCTTCTCTTCAGGGCTGCTCTCAATCCATTCTCCGCCTGGCCTGTATTTGTGCTTGGGATTGCCCCAGCCCAAGTGAGGACCTTGTGCTTGGCTTTGTTGAACTTCATGAGGTTCACACAGACCTACCTCTCAAGCCTGTCAAGATCCCTCTGGGCAGTATCCCTTCCCTCCAGCACGTTGACCACTCCACACAGCTCAATGTCATTGGCAAATTTGCTGAGGGTGCACTTAATCTGTCTGTACATGACACCAAACATGTTAAATAGCACACGTCCCAGTACCAACTCCTGAGGAATGCCACTTGTCACTGCTCACCACTTGTCCTAAACAGACTGGTTTCGGTGCGTTCCATTTAAGACCTTTGACTCATTCTTTATTTTCAGATAGGAACAACAAGCTGCTCAGCCTTGCTTTTGCCACGTTGGTGTTGTTCCGGAGATGCCTAATGAGGTAGCCACTCAGAATACATGGTAGCAAGGTGCTGACAGAGAAGCTGGATATAACAAGGAAGTGTTTGAAAGCCCTGGGACTTTGTCACAGACACCTAGAGCATTACACCAGTTAACATTGTTGGTGTTGAACACCAGCTGCAAGCTCTGCACAAGGATCTAGGACTGGTACACGCCCTGCATCAAGCCTCACCCCATGATGAGACAGGCAGGCAAACTAGAAAAATAGGGCTCTGGCCCCTTCCTGTGATTAGATCATTATAATGGGTAAATATTTTCCTAGATAGAGAACTGAGATAAAGAACTCCTGATGTCTGAAATGGAGTTAGAACAAGACTCAGAAGGAGTATCCCTATGCTGTATTTGTATGTATAAAGCTTTTACCAAATGAATGCCTTCCCCCCCAAAAAAAAAAAAAACCCTAGGAAATTAAATAGGAACTTGTTAATAGCTAAAAATGAAGATGTGGATCTCACAGAATAAATTTTTAATGGAATAGCAAGAACAACATAAGAACTGCAGCTGGATTTTAGACTATAGTCAAACTGTTCACCAGTAAGTATTACAGAACAGATTTAGTAACAGGTACCAAGGGTTAATTCCCAGAGGACATTACAGCTCTACACCATTCAGTCTAAATATTTACTGAGGTGTAGAGAAAAGTGTGTGAGTGGTAGAGGCAAAGTCCCATAGATTAGTTTAGTGAAGTCTCTTTAATGAAAGCCTGTTACTGCACAGAAAAATTATTGTGACTTCTTTTAAATGAAAATCAGTGTTCTTGTGCTATTGAAAACAGCGATAAATCATTCCCTTTTCCTTTTCTCTGCATTATTTGTGATTTTCCGACCTCTGCTCTATCCTCTCCTTTGGTGTTCCAGTCTCACCCTGAGCTTTCTCAGGGTTTGGGGACATTTGTATCAGAGAATCTGGTTTATAGGGTTGTCTTTGAGGAAGAAGTCTGACTTAAATCTCACATAATATCCAAGAATGTTCCCTGGTATTTGACCTCTTTGTGGCTGAAACAATATTCTTCAGACACAATAACCTTGGTGTTTCGAAGCTGTAACCAGCACCTGTGGAGTTTTCAAACAAGTAGGCTCAGCGTTCCTTGATGCACTCTTCTTTGCTGCTCCCACATTTGATTGCTTTGTAATTATATTTGTAAAACGTGCCGTGGGAGAAAAAAGAATAGTTCTTAAAAAAATCACGTTTCAGAATAGGAGGGGATTTATGGGAGCTGCAAGACAAAGAAAAACCCACCTTTCTTTCTTTCTTCATTGTTGCCTTTGGAAGGCAGCCACTGAAGTTTCCTTGTCAGTAATACAGGGATTTGTAAATAGAACAAAGAGCTTCCTCGCGCTGAGGCTCATTATACAACCCCAGCACAGTCACGGTGTGTCTTCACAGGCAGTTCCCTTGAACTTTGCATCTCACTCCTCCTGAGAACAGTCCTGCATGCCAGCTCGAACAGATGTGGTTTCCTTTAGGAAAGGTTTTCTGTTGGGGTCATTCCGACTTCCCTTTCAGAACTTTTCAGCCTCATGTGCTCTTTGCTCAAGGGATTACTGCAGCGGCCACTGATTCCGTGTGCTACTGTTAAGCTTCTCCTCACCTGCTGGCTGAGCTGAATGAACACCGAAATCTCTGTTCCACAGAAAAATTAGACATTTCATGTTTTCCTGAATCAAACCGGAAAGTTGCAATTTCCTTTAAACTCAAATTCTGAGAAACGTCATTTCAGAAAGAGCGAAACAGCCTCACTGCAGCCTTTTGTTTTGGTGTTACCTACAGGTTTTTATGTGTGACTTAATTAAAATGCATCACATTCCAAGTGATCCCAAATGCACCTGGGCAGCACCCACTGTTCCCCAAGACACCCAGGAGCCACAGGGTCTGCCAAGGGTGTTCTACCAGAGAGATGGAGTAAGGAGGCACATCTGAAAATGTGACACTGAGCCAGATGTGGGTTTGTATCACCCTGTATACTTATTACAGCATCGTCACTGCTTTGGTTCCACCAGTGCACTTTTACACTTTGAGCTTACAAGCACTTACATTCTTATTTTCCAGTCTCACTCAAAGCAAAGGCTTTTACTATATCTCACTGAGGATATAACTCAAAGACAGTGGGTTGTAGAAGCCCTGCATGGTATTTTTAACACATCATGCGCATCTCAAATATCACTAATTTAAAAGACTACAGCTTTAAGAAATTTTAACTAAATCAGGGCACAAGGCTGTGAAGACCCCCTTACTTAAGTATCAATAGAGAAGTTTCTTCAGCTCTGGTTGGTTAGAAAAGTTTTTTAAATGAACAAGAATAGGACATTCTAGAGACAATAAAGGGCATGAAATGCAAAAGTTCACACTGGTTGAACTAAGCTGAGATAAGTTGTATGTAGGCAGCTCTGAAGCAGAAACAATATAGCAGGAAAAACAGCCCTACCCTGTGTACAAATGAGAAAAACAAAACCAAGAAAATAGCTGCTGCTACCTGGCCTTCGTGGAAAAAAAAGCCAACAACCGAAACAACCAACCAACCAAAAATAATAATCATTAAAAAAACAACCAAAAAACCAACAAACAAAAAAAAACCACCCAACCCCAAAAGGAAAAAAAAAAAGAGGGAGGAAAGAAAAAACATACTTCAAGGCCAAAATCTCACCAGACTTAAAATCAGCATAACTCCTATATTGGAAGAGTTTGCAGATCTAATAGACACAAAGCTATTCCTTTACCCAAAAACCAAACATAAAAGTCATGGAAGCCTATCATGCCAATTTCTATGGCTGCTCTCCGGAGAAAAATCTCTTTAAATGTCACTGTTCCCTTTGTTCTGTACACCCTTTTATAATAAGTCTATCATCTGTTTGGTAAAAGATCCAATGAAATATGTAATAAGGTTATCTCACCATCTCCCGCTATTGTAAAGCCATATCTCTTCTTCCACTCATTAATTATTGTCTTCCATTTCCTGTGTCAGGTCTAAATTAGAAAATAAGGGCTCAAGACTTACAGGCTTAACAAGTAACTATATATCAGCTGAGCTGTGGTAACTCTCCATGTGTTCCCTCTTAACATATAATAAACAAACACAGTATGACTTAGTGGTCCGTAGGTTTGCAAGTCTCTGCAATTTAGCTTAACCTGCTTTTATTGTCAGCTAAGCTGACAGTGATAGTTGCCATGGCTCAACTGATGTTTCATCCTCATATTGCAAGACTTTGCCTAAAAATCATAGGAGCCGAGCTCTAGCATTATAACTTTCTGGAAAGCTACATTGATTTATGTGCTGTCAAAATACAATAAAAAAAAAAAAAAGAAAAAAAAAAGGAGGAAAAAAAAAAGGCAGCACAATTACGTGATTATCGGCCAATGCCCCTTGGTTTGCAGTTTTTCAAGCACGAACTGCTGAAACTTTGGATTGCAAAGTGATACAATCTGTTTCTGAAGTGCAAACAAGGAAAAGTTAGATGAGTCTTCTAGCAATTTCAGGCAAATATATCACAGAAGCAGCATGCTTAGCCTTTTTACTGTGCATCTGTCTGAGGTTTCCAGTAAGATTTTCCTGATATATAGTAAGAGTCAAAACTCTAATCTGTTTTAACTCTTTTTTATTGTCTCTGCAGCACTAACTTTGAAAAATGGCCTTGTCCCCATAGAACTGCACACAGTCCACGTAGGAAAGCTGTTAAAATAAATGCATTACATAAAAATATTGCAGAGGAACTCAGCTCTGAGGGTTTGGGAGCTACAACATACAGATATAAAACAGAACAGCTAAAGTATGAGTGGAGGTCATGCTCCAGGAGAGAAGAAGGGAAGTCCCCTGTCTGGCAGTTGTTGCACATGACCTCTCGAATCAACAATTCCTACTCTTCTTTCTCAGGGCTGCAGTGTTTTAATAAATGACTCTTCTCATGTTAATGTCCTCCTGCCTTCCTCCTCGCTGACCTCAATACACACCGAGCTGATTCATAAAATTTCTTCTTTCACTGTATTTGAGTGCTTTCTGGAGACCTTGTTTGTGCTGTTCTGCCTGCGAGACATCTGGCTGATTTACAGAGACTAAGACACAGTCGAGTGCTGCGTTGTCTGCCCTACCTGAATATTGTATTTCCTCCACACTGTGTTCCTATCTCATCTGATTTTAGATAGTCTGTATGTTGTTCAAAGAAGAGAACATACTTTCTGTCTCTCAGAAAAGCTTCTCAGATCCTCAGGAGTAAAAATGTGCTTTTCCACCTGTCTTCCTAGCAAAGCAGCGGTATCTGTCTAGACACTGATCATGGAAATTCAGGCAAGGAATAATGTGCAAATAAGAGCATGATTCAGTAGTGGGAAAAACCAGACAAATACCAGGTGTCTCAAAAGGCTGAATCACAAACAAGATGGTGAAAAGATCTAAGAATGCAGTAAGAGGTGGAGGAGCTCAGCTTGGTGCTCAGCCATTTATTCCAGCAGGATATGCAGATTCCACCCTCATGCCATCACTGCATCATCTCGCCTCATCAGTGCCTCATGACACAAGCCCTCTCTGGAGCACTGAGTCAGCATCATCGTGCAATCTCCTCTTGGCCATGCAAGATGGAGAGAAAGTCTGTTCATAATGGTAGAAAGCTATGACCAACCTCTCAAGAGGTCCCCAAAGAGATTAAAAATCTCATAGCTGTCTCATGAATGCTCCTCCCAGGAAATAACACTGGCTCAGAAAATGTGTTTGTGAAGCGACACAGCACTGTACTATGGTGGAGCCCCCACCACATCAGATGGAAGACTAACTAATATTGTGGGTTGAAATGAAGGACAAAGGAACACCTGAACTTAGCTCCTGGAGTTCCAAAAGAAGTTGCAAAGTACATTTTCCCTGTAAACAACAGGTACTGCTGATTCTGCCTGCTGCACTCTTCCAGAGGCCTGGAGCTGAGAGAAGTCTTCTTAAAGCATCACACTCAGCGTGGAGTACTAACCTTCTGCTCCTCCAAGCAAACAAAAGCCATTTCCTATTTTGGCAAAAAAACAAAGGAAAGAATCTAAAATCTTCGTAGAATGGTTGACTTAAAAGAGATGATGTAAAGAGCAGTTTTATGTCAGAAAGAACCCAGCAACACAAAGATTGAAATACTGGGGTGCTACTCCCGAGTCTGGTCTTAGACAATCCCTGAGGCTTGAAACACAACTCTAAAAACATACCATGCATTACCTCAGTGTGCAATTCTGTACAACAGGGCCAGGAGGAACAGCCCTTCCTGGAAACACCAGGTCCAGAGGCCAGGAGGCTCTTGTCATGTTTGCACGTACTAGTCCCTTTTGTTGGAGGATTTAGGTCACAAGAGCGTAGGAAAGGCAGCTCTGAATCACCTGGCTCTCGCACGTGTTGCCTCTGTGTTGTGCAAAGGTTTCTGAACTCGGCCTCCTCGGGAGGCGCACCCTTTGTTTGTTACTTTCTCTTAGGGCTTTTTCGCAACCCCGGCCTCTGCCAACATAAACAAGGTTGCAACATCTTCCTCCAATCTGTCTTGCTCCGCTGTGCTCTAAATGTCAACCCGCAGCATAGCTCTGTTAACTTGCTCAATTGGGCAAAATACCTGCCATTGCAGCCCTGTGTCTTGACTCCTTTCAGGAGAAAGTTTCTTGGGAATGGTAAGTGACAGCACCTTGCAAGTTGGTCTTAGTCACACTGACACCAGTAACCAAGAGTCTTGTGCAGGTAGGACACACGATTGGCTTTGCTGAGCAGCCACCAAGCTTCTCTAAGGCAGCCGGGAAGGTTAGGAAGAGTAATTATCAGGGAGCACAATGTTTTGTAGAAGTTGTTTCTAAAGTTGTGGTGCTTTCTACTTCTACGTGCACCCTCTGCAGCATGTATGATGTGCATCAAGTGCAAGGGAGAGAAGATGCTGCCGTGTAGATGGCTTTTATCAGCTCATGTGAAACAACTGTGACCTGGTTCCATTCCTAATAATGAAGATGACTAGATCCCTTCTCACTAAAGGGACACAACAACAAACACTCTGTGAGCCCTGCCTATAGTGCAGGTAGGAGACATGGTCACCCTGGAGACCCTCTTTACTCCCAAATCCTGGCCACATTAGAAAGGATATGCATAATGCACTGAAGAGAGGATATCTAGCAAGAAATCAGGAAAATTTCTGTCCAGGAAAACGGAGGCTTGCGTGGTGCCTACACACAGCTGGGATTCCCCAGGACTCCCTACGTATGGCGTGTAATAGATGTTTGCATCTGTCCACGTTTCTGGCATGGCCTCCTTCTTGCTCAGATGGAGATATTTGATGCATGGGATGGGACAACATCCTGTTATGCTCTTACCTGATGGGTAAGAGCATACCTGGACTGTCATCAGCCACCGAGCCTCTGCCCAGCCTGGCATGCCAGAAGCCAGGCTGTGGGCGGTGCTGCTCACCGGCTGGAGGCGGTTGCTTTTATCAGCAGCCTTGATCACAGGGATTTTCTCTTATTTCATTCTCTAGCTTCCTTCAGCCTTGGATTTGCATAAGATCCTGGGTTAGGACTAATCTGATCCCAGGGTGAGAGCATTGCATCAGGCCTAGAGAATCCTCCATCCTAAAGTGTCTCTTGACTAGGTGTGTTGTCACTGGAAACAGAACTGTGCAGGGATAAACGGCGGCTTAATTTTTCCTTAGTAATAGGGGGTGCCTGGTTTTGTATGTCATTTAAACTCCTGTGCTATGCGCAGGATTGCAGTGGCAACTCCCAGGCCAAGTCTCTATTTGTTTACAACCTTTGTTGCCACAGTAGCCAGGTGCTTTCCATGTTCACTCCAGGTTGCTGAAATGACAAGCATGTCCAGCCTCCAGGGCTTGCCAACAGCTATTGACTAGTAAGAGCACAATGTCCTTGGTGGGAGAAGGTAGCATCTTGCTTTATGCATTCCCTGGCAGGCAGCAGCAGTGGAGAAATAGAGATGTCTCACTGCATAAGTAAGAGTATGAATTCAAGTCTCTCTCTATTCAGGCTGTTGAATGCTCCTGGCTGTAAGTAAGTACGTGGTCATTCAGTCTGAGGAGTTAAAGAGGCTGCAATAATAGCCATGACACCTTCTGAGAGGTTGTTCACTACAGATATGTGTCTCATTGGCATTTCTACATCCTGCTGAATTAAATCCATGTACCTAATTGTGGAAGTGGGAGTGATCATCCAGGCAGAGAGGAGAACTACCCTTAAGGTTTCTGGGAAAAATGACAAGGTAGAGTCGAGGATGAGCAGTGCCCATTATCCAGTGTCACAACCACCATCTATCCTGTTCACTTTTCTGTCACTGCTGTATGGCCAAAAAGATGGCCTGAACTTTTTCCTAGAGTCTTTCCTCTAAATGACAGTTTCACTTACTTCAAGAACAATTTGGCATTCTGATCTGGAGCTGATTTCATAAAGTACCGACAGAGGCATGTGCTATTGCAGAATGTAATATGAACCTGAGGTGTACAGCCCCATGGCCTCAAATCCCTCATGACAGTGTTGTTCTACTGTAATACATCTATTATCTTGCTGCAATATAAAAAAAATATACTTCCTGCTAAAAATGGCATATTCCACTTGCCAACTAGATGCAATCTGGATCTCTCTGTCACTGCAGTATCCAGCACATGGTGAGCTAAATACTAACAAACTCTGAAACCGAAGACAGAAAAATGGCCAGTGGAGTAGCACTGATTGGGTCAGAGGTGCTTGTATGCACAAGGAAATCATCTGCCCACTCCCATGAACCATCCTCCAGCTCACAGCTGGTCCAAATGGATACAGGGTCCATCCTTGGCAGTTCAACCACTGCTATTCCATTAGCTGAAAATGTCATTATTTTAGACGTTATAGTATACACAGGCTCTGCCAAGGTGTCGCATCACAAAACTAAATCTGCAATTGTAGTGATGGGTGAAAACTCCAGTGCTTTGTTTTGTATCAGCAATGCTCAAAATCCAAGAGTGCCTGCTTGGAACGTCCAAGAAGCAAAATATCCAGTAATTTTCTCAGTTACAAGCAACACAGGGACTCTGCCTCACACCAAAATGTCCATTTCCCAACGCCGTATTTATTGGAGCGATAGGAAGAGAGAAAAACATCTGCAAATTTTTTTTAAAAGCTTTACTTTTTGTTCCTAAGACTAGAAATCTAGTGATAGTGGTAGAAGCTTTCCCACCTTGCTGCTGAGAATATCCTTTTGCATATGATTGCAGTAAGGATTTTACTCCATCAAAACGTTTTGTTTTGTTTGGGGAAGTTTTTGTCCTGATGACAATTTTGCCTTGTGCCAAACTTCCACATGAATACCTCAGTTACACAGCTGCAGCCCCACCTTTCTCCAAAGAAACATCGAGAGCATTCATTCCCCTCACAGAGAATGAGCTCTTTGCCCAGAACAACAGATGAGCCTGGCTTTCCTGGTAGCAAATACCTATTCACATAATCACTCAAAGACATGTTGGTGGCAAGTCTTTTCCTTTATTTGTTCTTTCCATGGGGAAGGACATTGTTTCTTACCCAAGTTCCAATTCCCTACCAATCAGGGTTTTTGGGGGTTGTTTTTTTTTGGTTTTCTGAAAAAAGCATTACCCCATAAAGGATGTTCGACTCCTGTTGAACCCAGATGATAGTGGGAGGATGGCATTTTGCTGTTCCTTCTTCTGCAAAGCAGGTTCATGGAGTCAAGTCCCAAGCTGTTGGCAATATGTTGCATTATGGCTTTGCAGTGTTGTGTACACTGAGTTGGCTCAAATTTGTAAGCATGCCCCACACCATAGTCGTGTACCACTGAGCAAAGGAAGTAAATGAAGAAAAGAGTTTGACAGTTTTACAGCTGCAGTGAAATGACTGTATATGGTGATAAATAAATAAACTTAAAAAATATTTATCTGTGCCTTCCCTTTGAGAATCAGACTAACAGTAAGTAAACTTCTATAAACTCCGTTTATAAAGTCATCTACATTTAAGTAAACTGAGTCATAGAGATTTTTGTGTTGGCACAATCAGAGGACAAAGCCAAGAACCCCAACTCTCACTCCTTACTTCAGACTTCTAGATGCCAACCTTCCTGCTCCCTGAGGACAGAAAAAGAAGTTGGCTCTAGAAAATATAGCTGGTGTTTACATTTTATTGAACCACTAGACATTGCTGTTGGCCACAACATGACAACAGTGCAGCAAAGAGAGCCTTTCATTTGCCTGTGCTTGGCAGAAAGTGTCGTTCTTTGGTTACTCAGCTGAAGTTGACAAGTTGCCCAGTATTTTTATTATCAGGTTGTCAGCTCAATCTCACTACTGCCCTCTTAATTTATTATTTTGCATTTCAAAATCACAGGTGTGACTCATTGCACAGCCAGAGGTTATAATGAAGTATCCCACTCATCTTCTAACTCACCCTTTGTTCAAGACAATGCAGATTGCAGAAGGTTTCTGAGGAGGTAAGAGGATTGCAAAAGAGCCGAAGACTCCTCTTTTATCTAACCAGTGTGTGGGCAGTGAAACTACCTGATATGAAACCAGTTGGGTGCAAAGGTGGGCATGGAGGTTCATTTGTCGTTATGGTGAGGGTTGAAACTCATGAGATACAGCAGCTGTAATTGAAGATAGACACACAAGCTTAAATCACCTCACCCTGAGGATGAGGCCAAAGAGGGAACCCTAGGATAACACACTTCTCTCAAGAATTCCTCTAGGGTTTAGTTTCCAACAAGACTGAAGATGAAAATTGAGCAGCCAGTTCATTTTCAACTAAAAAGTCTTACTGTCTGCATCTTATGATTTAAATTGGGAAGTGACTAAAAGTGCACGGTTTTGAAGTATTTGTTCTGCTGGCATTGTGCAAATAGGAATGTTGTTGCATTACAGGTTTGGAGATATAAAAACATGTTTCTTAGCATAAAATGATGCATCATCTGTGTTTTTCCTAGGAGCATCTGAGATGGGATGCTGGGGAAAAGGAAAACAGAGCACAGTTCTATTGGAAAGAGTGCCTTTCTGCTGACTATGAAAATGATGTGGAAATCATGGGATAAATTACAGCTCTGTCTATGTGGGAAAGTGATGGGAATACTTCCTATTGTCAACAGCTCTTGCTAAGTAGAGGAAGAGACCCTTTTATTCCAGAAGAAGAGTATCCAAATCTAGAGCTATTCTGACCTGATGTGCTCCTTTAATTTGCTTCTACATGCAGCTGGCCCTGCCGTAGAGATGCTGGGTTTGTGCTACAAGAAAGCAAACTGCATAAACTTGAGAAGATATAAACACAATTTGTTCCTAACCAAAGCAGCTTCAAAAGTCACCCTACACGGTGTCCTGGCAAGTCTTATCTCCCTTCCCAGTGGGAAAGGTGCACGTCCTATTGCCAGTCATGGTACCTTGGCACAGTGACAGGCAGGAGAAGAGCTATTGGGTTTTTTAAAGCTGCAACGTGGAGCTGTGGCAATGCCAAAAGTGCACCTAGTCTGCTCTATCTCACTGCAGGAGGAGGGAGGGGGGAAGGCAGGAATTGTGACTCAAAGGTTGTCCAGTAGCAACAGAGAAAATTACACCAAGAGCACTTGTTCAGCTCTGCCATATCTAATTTCTGTCAAGTGTAGAATAATAGCTGTCCAACGAGCTGGGACATGCTTTACCAGCATCAATAGAGCTGTGCTTCAGAGCATCCCTCGAGGTAGCAGAGAATTATTCCTATTTTATAAATGAGGTAACTCAGGCACAAGGACTAAAGCCAAAATGTTCCAACCTGGCTGCCTACTGCTAGATACCTACACCCATATTTACGCAACTTGTGGCCTCGTTTTCAGAAGGGCAGGGCGATGAAAATTTTGGCCTGAGGGATTTGTTCACACACAGTTTACTGGTAAAAATGCCCAGGATGGAAGCCCAGCCTCTGCTACCTGTCTTATGCCTTAACTACTAAGAACATCCTTTCTGCCACTAGCCAACAGTTGGCAAAGGTTCCTGCTGTCTCCACTCACCGGGCGGGAGCTCAGAATGAGCGATGCAGACTGGCTGCTTATGTGCTCACAACTAGAGACTTTTCAAGAGCAGCAGCAGAAGCAAAACTGGTAGTTTCTTTGTTTCCCTCAAAGCTCTTCAGATCCCAGGCAGCTTTTCTTGCAGTGCTTTGCTAAGACAGCAAGTCTGGTGGGCAAACTTCTGTTCTGCCTTGTGTCCTTGTACCATGTCCTACTCAGGGTAGCTCAACTGGCAGAGCACAAGTCCAGTGCAGAATCAGTAACAGACCAGTAGGAGAAGGTGAAAAACCAGCCGTGTGGATATCTGAACTGCTCAAAACCAGAAGCACCAACAGGAGTGAGTTAGAATTGTAGAATCATAAAAGAGTTTGTGTTGGAAAGGACTTGTAAAGGTCATCTAGTCCAAACACCCTGCAGTGAGCAGAGACATCTTCAAGCAGATCAGGTTGCTCAGACCCCCATCCAACCTGACTTTGGCAGTTTCCAAGAATGAGGCATCTACCACCTCTCTGGGCAAACCATTCCCAGGTGTTTTACCACCCTTATTGTAAAAAAATGTCTTCTATGTACCTAGTCTAGTTTTGTTCAAAACCATTACCTCCATCCTGTATGGATACCAGAGGTTGTCCCAACCCAGGTGTAAGAAGGACTTTGGACTTGCCTTTGTTGAACCTCATGAAGTTCACATGGACCCACTTCTGGGGCTTGCTGAGGTTCCTCTGGATGGCATCCTATTGATCAGACTTGTTAAAATCCCAATGCTCCTTCATCTCTCTCATCTACTCTCTTTCTGGGCTTTAACTGAGCTTCAAAATGTGCCCTGGCTGATAGGAAAAAAAAAAAAAAAAAAAGCCATCTCCCATTCCAACAAGCAGCAAAACCCAGGAGACAGAGCACTTGCTGGCTGGTTATAGTCAAGCTTTGCAAGTGTCCCTGCTAAAATCATCCCTCCTAGGGGCTAATGTGATGCTTGTCTTAGCTTGTTAGTGAGCCATGCTGTCTTGAGACATGCACTTGAAAAATAATGCTGCTGGTTGGTTCCTACCTGAGGGAAGGAGGACAGAAGATCTCAACTGTCTCTGGAACAGTCACTGGTGAGGGTCATCTCAAGCCTGACCTGCAATACCAAGCGAATGCTGCAAATCCACTGCTATTAGCCTCTGTGCCTTGTCTCATCTGCCATGGAGCCCCAGCCACCTCTGACCTCTTCTTTCCCTTCCCTGGGGCTGTGCCCCACACATGGGGCTCCTGCTCAGTTGCTCTGTAGCCCCCCCAGAGGAAGGCTGAGTGAGAGGAGGCAACAACCTTCGACAAAGGCTAAGGCTGGAAAAGAAGGAAGTGTCAGCTCAATCAGGTCAGCTCAGTCAGCCAATTGCTTCAATAACCCCTGTGCCCCTCATCCCTGAACTGTTCTGTGTGCCTGTGTGCTGGATCCTACTGCATGTGCAGCACTCCCTTCATCCGGTCCCCATGGTACTTGCAGCCTGCAGCATCTAGGGTGGGAAATGGGGAACAGGGGTAAGGAAGAAGTAGTTGATCATAAGAACGTCCCACAACTGTTTTCTCTCCTATTCAGTGCCTGTTGGCAATATGGACTTTGAGATAGACCTTATTTCTACTGAAGTTCAGAAGCCCAGACCTGGCACCCCCTAATTTCTTCAGAAGCTCCAGCTCAGCTCCATATTCCCAGCAAACCCAGATGTTTCGAGAAGAGGGCCATGAAATGGCCCCAGTTCCTTCTACTCAGGTCTGAGGTGCCTGTTCTGGGATGGAAGAAACTGAGTCTTGCCAATCTGTCAGCGACCATGAGGAAGCCAGGGAACATGTCTCCTGTTCGATAAAAGTTGGTGCTGAACTTTATACGGCAGCCAGTACATTATTCCACGGTGAAAACAAACCCTATTCTTCTCTGCCAGATAAACAACTTGATCCTATAAAGAGCAGCATTTCTGACTGTTCAGCAGGAGCCAAACTCACGATGGGAAAAATAACAGGTGTTTGTCAGGCACTCCTTGTTTATTCACAGTGCTTAAAATAATTGCTTAAAAAAATCCAACAGAGATTTAATTTCTATGCTCCCACATTTAAGAAACAAAAACAACGAAAAAAATACCCTAAGCTTGGCTCATAGTAGTTGAAGGCAATTCATTATGAAAGAGGTGTTCTTTCTGTTGTGGTAGCAAAGAAACCTGCTTATGAAAGCTCCAAAGGAGCAGAATAGTAGAGCAAATTCCTGCCTAGAACCAACACATCCTCGTGCTTCTCATTGAGCTCTCCAGGTGGAAGCTTTTGTTATCAAAACGTGTAATTTTATTGTCAAAATGGGACAAGCAGGGATTAAGCTTCTCCAGTCAGTGCTCGTCATTGGCCATCTCTGTCACTCTGCCTTTAGAAAAGAATGATAGCCTTGGGCTGGATTATGCCCTTCCTTCTTGTTCTGATGGTGGAGCAGAAGGTTAAGTGCATTGCCCCAGGGAGGACAGTATGTATCAGAGGCACAAACCTTGCTTCAATCACTGCGTGCTTCTCCGGGAAATAATTGGCAATGGATCTTGATCAATAGATGGCTTCCCAGCGAGGCAGGTTGATACGTGGTGATGGGGGAAGAGGAGAGAGACTCCGTGTCTCCATCTCTTCTCCCCATGCGCTGCTTGCAGCACAGGTCAGGACATCCCTGAGCCCCTCAGGAAGGGTGAGGGGAAACTAGGACACTTAACACCTGACAAAGCTGCATGCCATCTCAGTGTGTGGCTTGAGCAGAGGCCTGGTCCTAGGAGACCTCATGGTTGTGAATAGGTCCCTTCAAGAACCACTCAGGAATAAAGTGTAGTTCCAGAGAACTACGAGCTTCATGAGGCAGTGATTGTGACGGTCATCTATCCCCAGTACTTTCCCTTCCTACAGGGTATGCCTTTCCTTGAGCCTGGCCCCCTGCAAGCTCTTGGGGTGAGTCACAGTCACTTGGTAGCTCCCTGGGAACCTGGAGAGAGTCTGAAGTGACAAGAGCCCACCCAGGAGCATCACAGTGCTCCTGGTGGCTTCTGAGATGCTGGCAGGTTCATGGGTGGATGTAGTTACAGCATGTCTCCAACATGGGGCCGAGACCCCCAGAGCAGCCAGCCCAATGCTGGTAGAGAGAGCGCCACATTTCAGTCTTTACTGTTCCTGCAAAGGTGCAGGAGAGGCCACACAAACCAAACCTTCTCCCTGGGAGGGCTCATTTGTCTCCAAACAGTGAACATGAGAGGCCAGACTGCAGCTTCTGCGAATGAGGGGCAGAAGAGGGGACACAGCTTATAGCAGGGACACAGCTTGCACTGCTGCGGTCATTATCAGTATTCCCAGCTGAGACCGGGCTGTCGTGGCACCATCGGGCTTGTCACACAGCAGCCTCCAGCCTGAGCAAAAAAAGAGACAGATGAAAGTCAGAAAGAGAAACAGAGGCATCAGGGAGAGCAGTCGCTTCCCAGAGGTCAGGCAGTGGTGGCTGCTGGCATGGTGTGGGTCAGTGTGGGGCTCAGCAAGATGCCTGTCACCGCATGAGAGATAAGTCCGGCCGCGGGCTTTGATAGGGCATTTCCACAGGCAGAGAGGAGAAGATGAAAGAAGGCTGGCTGCTGCACATGGCAGGGCGAGATGAAAGGGGTTCAGAGGCCGGAGGAGAAGAAGGAAGGGACTGGCTGTGAAATCTAAGTCAGCGCACTAGAGGCAGAGAGTGGCTGTGGAGTTAGAGAGAAAGCAAAGGTGCGGGTGCAAGAGGGCAGCCAGCAGGATCAAACCCATCTGGAGCCCAGATAGGCTCAAGATGGTCTGAGCAACAAAAGACTTCACAGGTCTCAATTGCCAGCCCTGGATGCCTGCAGGGCAAGGCAAGGCTCCCCGCACACAAATGACGTGCAGCCAAATCCTGCGTAGCTGGTGCGCTGACCTGAGCAAGAAGCAAGGAGCTGGGAAAAAAGGGGGGGAAAAAAATAAAATCAAAAGGTAAAGCTTGTCCCTTTGCTTTGGTGCTGATCAGGCACCAAAAAACCCATGAAACATCATCCAAGATGGCAAAATCCCCACAAACAAGTGGCATTTCCAAGGCACCCAGTGCCTTTCAGCATCCACCCGTGAGCTATTTGTCGGCATGCCCCCACAGCAGATGTACGCACATGAATCTCCTTTACAGCGCGGGCAGTCACCAGCCCCATGCAGCATTTCATCTCCACTGGACCGATACTGGTGACTCAGCGCTTCCCCTGCAAGGCACTGCCATAGCCTTGCTCCAGCCATGGGGATTATAGCAGCAGCCCGAGCGTAATAACGGCATGGCTGAGCAGTAGGGATTTATGAGCAGGCAAAGAAAATGAGAATTATAGGTGTCCAGTCCCTATGACAGAACCACCATATATTTCCTCTAACAAAGCGTGTGACAACAGCTCCATAAATTCACATAGTAGCAGAAGCGAGCGCCAGCTCGTCATCGCAGCTATTTAAGGAGCCAAGTAGCCCTCTGTACTTACTGCAGAAGTTCACAGTTAGTTAAAAATAAGCATTAAAAAAAAAATAAAATAATTTTGGCCCCTGGCTGAATAAGGCTTTTTACTCAGGATGTCCAGCACTGCATCCTGTCTCTTCTCCTTTTATGCGTAGACAATCTCTCCTTTGCGGCACTTGGTGTTAGGCACTGCCAGCTTCCCACTGAAGTAGCTTAAGTTGGGATGTGCCATAATCAATTGTAAAACCTTGCAGTGGGTATGAAATACTTGATCCTTTTCAATTACCAGTGACTCTGCAATACGTTTTAAAAATTCTTTAGCTGCAGCAGTTAAATATCTTAGGGGAGGTTTCCTGAGATGTAATTGCTGAAGAAAATAACCCCAACATTCACAACATGCTGAATCATGGGGTTTTTTAATGCTGTCTCGTGATTAGATTATTTGCAGTACCTGTCAGCTAATGTGCTGTTTTCATTGCTAATTTAACACTCCTTCCTCAAGCAAGAAGGGGGAGAAGGTGAAAACAACTTTTCACAGTGAACCTCAAATCAAAAAATAGCTGCATGTTTTGTTGTCACTTCTGCTACTCTTCATTCTGATGTATGATAAGAAGATCTCTTTATGAAGAACTCACCTTTTAAACATGAGAAACATCAACTTTCTCTGAGTCCTGGAAAGGTCCTGGAAAGGAAAAGGCTTTTTCCTTTCTTCTTGAAGCTTTGGGCAAACTTTAGAAGAGACATCTCAGCTAGAAAGAAAAGTTAGGTTAAGGCTTAACTTCAGCAGTGATCAGAATGTAATTTTCATGTAGGGAAAGTATTTGGCATCTTAATGAAAAACTACAAGATAGGAAATGGAAATTAAGGTTTGCTGTCTGTGGAGTTGGAGCATGAGGGAGCTTGGGCCCATTCTCCCCTAGAGCCCTGCTCAGCCTTGGTTTCCCATGCAACACCAGCACTTCTGCCCGTTATTCCCATTTCCTGGGGAGCCCTTCCTGGGGTCAGAATGTCGGGTGCGAAACCTGCTTCTTGGAGGCTGATGAGGACTTAAGGTACTTGAACTAAAATTTTGCTGAGGCACATCCTGTGACATTTTCCCAGGGTCAAAATTATTCAGATTAGCAAAGAGAGAGGAGGTTCTTGTTTGGTTGGTTTAGTAAGAAGTTGACATTTTGTACAGAAATGATGTAACTTTGGAGGAAAAAAATTAAAGTTACTCAATAGCCAGGTTAAAAGAAAAGAGTTTAATGGAAAATTTTCAACCAGCCCAACTAAGACCCCTTTTTTATCTCCAGGTTTGGGAGAGCTGCTGCTCTGTTTTCTGCCATGGCTGGTGTCACATCACAGGCTCCTCCACTCCTCCAAAAGCAGCAGATTGCTTATGCATTAGTGCTTTTGCATAATACCAGCAGCTATAGTGGGCTTGGGGTTTTTTTGTTTTGTTTTGTTTTTTTTTTACACACATTGTTCGCTGCTAACAAACTCAGGAAGGAAATTTACAGTCCTGAATGGCGAGTGAGGTCTGCAAGGCGTCCCCAGCAGGACTGAGCTGCTGAACTTTGTGGTGACTCAGCCGGGACAGGAAACGTTTGTTCTGAGCAGCCCCATCTCCTGTCTGTCCCGCTCTGCTTTGAGCACAGAGTTTAAAAACAGGTCGCGGGAGTCTCTTTTCATTTTGTTTTTGGGGTGTTTTTTATTCTTTTCCTTGGAGTGTTTCACTGCTTTCTGTGCACAAGGTTATTTACGAGCAATAAATGACATTAACCAGACAATGTGCTTGGGCAGAAGGTCTTGGGAAGGGGATGCAGCTTTTGTGGCAGAGAATCTACTATTCTTGGTTGGATGCTGCCATACTGGTTATGCTAAATTAAATACCCTTTTTGTCTACCTCCATTCCTGTCTTGGAGGCTAAATATTGCATGCAAAATTGGATGGCTGTGTATAAGGGAGCTGGGGTTCAGGTGAGAGGGTGCAGCAAACAAGGAGGACAGAGAGGAAAAAGGAAATAAAAAATCAGCTCCAGGACCTGGGGTTTCATCCAGCTCTGTTATTACATTTCTGTCTGCCAGCAGCTTTTCGTGTTTGGCAAATTGACCCCACCTCACCATTACCATGACTGACATGTAATGAAAGCAATTAAAATACTTATTAAAGTAAATAAATATATAAAGGCACTATAGAAGATGGGACTGTTCAAAGCCTAGCAGCTTGTACTTGTGCATTTTTGTCTTCTCATTAATCTGTTTATGAAAGAGTTTTGATTAGTTCCATATATTCAGCTTCTAAAAGTTAATACCTTAGCGGTCTAAAGTGTTTATACCGAAGTTAACGCTGAATTTTCTCTCAGCTGCAATAAACATGTAAATCTGAACTGATTCATGCATGCAAAGCAAGTTCTAAAACTGAGTTAAGAAACGTTTTTTTGAATAGTGTTTAAAATACTTTGCTACAAAATGGCACAAGACACCTGTTCATTTACTGTGGTCAAGGAGGCTTCGTACATCCCTGTATGCATGTTTGTGTCTGGTGCAGTGAGTCACATCTTTTTAATTATTATTCTATAAGATAATTAAAAAATGCGGCAGCTCCAAAGTTCTGCTCAGCTCTTAACTCAAGCCCGTAACTCAGCCCCTATCTGTTCTGATCCTCATCTGCACATGCACGATCCCAATCTGATTACCACTACATGCTCCTCGGTACTTGTTGCAGCACAGCTAAACTTTGTCTTAAAGGAGACTCCCACTCGTATCAACACTTAAGCATGTGCTAAACTTCATTCCCATGGCTGGGGTGGGTTGGTTTGCATGCAGACGGTTAAGTGCGTGTATAAATATTTACAGAGTTTGAGACACGGTCTGCCTAATTAGGTTTCCATAGCAATTAGCCCAATATCTTGATTAGGACCTGAGGCTGCTTCTATTATAATAAAAAAATAATATAAACCTCATTATATTGAGATGATGAAACCAGAGCTCTCTTACGAGAAGAGAGTAAATGTTGTCTCAGCAGCAGGCAACGGACTTAGTAGGGGCACTATAATAAAACAAATAAAAGCAGCATTCTGCAGTGTGCAAAAACATTACATTCAAAGACACAGATCTAAAAGTCACAGAGGAATGAGGCATCTTTGCTAAGAGTGGCTATCATCACAATTTTCTTGGGTTTTAAGTCTACTTTTTGTTGCTATTTTTAACTAGTATTCTTAGAGAAAGGGTGTTTGCTCACAAGATACAGAAGTGCCTACAGCTCTACATTTATCTCAGAAATTTTTGTGTGGTTTTACCAAAGGTTGAATTCAATATTATTAGAGAACTCTCGCTGAAAGTGCAAAACACTGGGTCAGCGGAGCAATAACTTCTTCGCTGAGAGAGCATTTCATGTCTCAACAGTTAGTAATGTTGTACATGTTAATTACCACGAGCAGCAACCCATGAAGAAATTACAGCTGCATAGCAGTTGTGCTTATGCTGTGGGTCTGCTGCTGCCATTACTGGAGAGGTCACTGCTCCTGGCTGGCAGGGACTGACAGACCACATACGTGCTGGACAGACAGATGCATAGGAAACTGTAAAACTACCCTGCCTTGTCTCCCCATCCCACATCTGCACTGGAGTGGAGAGGAGAGGCTGGCACTAACACTACAAAGCTTTAGTGACATATTCCTGCTTTACAGACACTAATACCGCTTCTCACTCAAACCAGCCTTAAACCGTCATGAGACAATACTGAATATGCTTTGCCTTGTTTTGTAGTTTGGCCATTGTTATTTTTCTTTCTGTGTCATGGGTTTTCCTTTTTTCACATACAAAGTTTCAATACAAATTAGAACAGAACCTATATCCTTGGGTTCTGGATTTTTTCAGAAGGGAGATGCTGCAGAGTGTCATTAGATCCACAGCAAATCTAGATTAAGCAAAATGGCAGCTCATAAGCCTTCATGGACAGGCATTTAAAGTACTTAAGAAGGGACATAGAGGGCTGCCCTTTACATTTACTTTGGCACTAATATCAGATTAAAAAGGGAAAGGTTATTAAGTAAAGGTAATTGTCTGTTTTGTAGAGGGAATCTTTCTGAGGCACAGCCTGAGGCACTTAACTTTAAGAAGGTTAATTGTCTCATGGTGGAAGTCAAGCTATTACTGTTATTATGGACAGTTAGGAAAAATTCAGCCTGACATCCGAAGTCCAATAATGAGCCCAAAAAATGGAGCTGATTGGCTGATAGCCACAGGTCTATAATTAGAAAAATTGGCATTAGGAAAATAAAAAAGAAGCCAGCGGTTAGCCTTATGTGTGCAGATGTAGTACAGCAGCTGGAGAGCAGAGTAGCGCTGCTCCGACAGCCAGCTGGGAGCTGGGTGTAGGAAAAGCCCTTGAGTTAGGTGAATTGGGGGTGGCTGTGGGAGAGGCTTCTCAGGCAGGTACAACACTGTTCTCAAGCATAGCCAGGGCTGATGGTGCTCATTCTCATATACAACAAAACCAGGTGCTGGCTCTAAGAGCTTAAGAGGTTTAACTGGGAGTTTGCAGTTGTACCTGACTGGGGAAAAACCTCTCACTCTCATTTCCATCCTGTCAAAGAAGCTGTAATTTTGTCCAAAACCCCCATAAAATAGTTAAGGGTTTTAATCCTCCTGACTCTGATCACATTCTTCCTTCAACCCCTGTTCCAGCCCACTTGGTGCCTCTATGTTCTCCTTTCCCAATTGTTTTACAAGAAACAGCAGGAGCAAGAAGCTCAGTCATGTCTGGATTTAACTCTGGAAACATGCTGAGAGGGGAGTCAAGGCTTCTTCTGCACCTCTTGGGCACAGGTGGGGAAAACTGAATATTTAGATGTACAAAAATACCAAAATGTTCATATATGTGATTCCAGCTCAGACAATACTGCTGGCAGAAAGCTCAGTAAGAAGCCCACTCAAATATCCCCAAGAATAAAGTTTCCCTCCCCTTGCAAATATTTGATTTTGGTGGGGAGGCTTGAGTAATGGAAACTCCATCTCCCAGACAGCAAAGTGCTGGCTCAGTGGCTTTCTGTCCCCTCTCCCTGGAGAACTCCATCACATCCAGCCCCAAAGGAGAGGTTCAGTTTCCATTTCTCAGCATTTTCATTTGATTTTCACCCCCAGGCTGGGAATTTCTCCTCAGGTGCAAGAAAGCCTTTTCCTCTGTGAATCCATCTCTCTGCATTACTCAAACTAGTGCCTTACTTGGCTTTCAGCTTTCTGGGCTTAGGTAGGCAGGAGATGAAGGTTTTTACCACCAGGGTTACCATGTGGTGAAAAGTAGCAGGGAAGAAAAACTGTGATGTATGCAGCGCTGGCAAAGAGCTATGGGGTGTTTTATGCCTTAAATCCCTCACCCATCCTGGAAAAAGGCAACTATTTCTTCTGTGTTTGCATCAATATTTAAACACCTCAGCACATCCTGCTGACAGCTCAATGGTAAAAGTCAGCTTGGATGTTTTCCCTACCCCAAGCTAATCTTCATCCCCCAAAGCATCCAACAAACATCTTCGTTGATGTGGCTGGGAGGAGGAGCTGTTACCAACCGCACTGCACAGGTAAGAGCAACAGGGGGACACAAATGCAAATGGCTCATCCCCAAAACCTGTGACACAGCCCAGAAGTAGGACATGGAGCTACACTGCAACCTGATGTTGCTGGGGCAGCCTTCCCTGTCAGAGGGGGCTGCAGCCCTGAAAACGGGGCATACAGGATCAGAAGTGGCCCTGAGGCTTTTCACAGCAGCCACAAGGAAAAGAGCAGCGAGACAGGCTCAAGGAGAAAATAAATTAGTTACATGGGTTAGACAGGACAAGTGGTAAGGCAGGGTCTGATTTCGGAGTGAGCCTCCTGGTCCTCATTCAAACACTGCAGTGTGCTGTCTGGAGTCTGGCCCCCAAGACCCTGTCTTTTAAACTGTCTGCAGACAAACGGGTAAGGATGAGAGGAAAGCAGATGAATGTGCTTTGGTGACACAGCTTGATTCATGCGGAGACGTGTTTCAAGTAATCACCCTAGACATGGCAGGCCAGGTCAGCAGGATGGCTGCACTTATGAATAAAGTCCTGGAATCCAGACTGCAGAAAGTGTCTGGGACCCAAAACTCTGCATTTCCTGGGAAAGTATTGCGAGCACAATGAAGAACAGTGGGAAAAGAGGAGCAGAGACTGACACAGAGTTATAGCTTAAGGAAGTTTGTGGAGAGAGGGACGTCCGTTTGTCCTGTGCTCCTCCAAATCCTCACTTGAAGGTGGCCCTTGAGCTACACCCTTGAGCAGCAGGATGCCTGACCACAGCCTGCACCTGCCTGGGCTGGCTACATTGCACTTGCAAAGCCATCACTTGGCAAAAAGAACAGGAAAACAAACTGGAAAGGATCTTGGGAAAGGCTCTCTTCTGGAGTAGAATGAATTCTTTGAAGGTCATTCCTGGTTTACTTGTCCATTACTTAAGAGTTTTGTTTGTTGAGTTTGGCTCTGTTCTGGTGAGAAATCTCTCAAACCATCTTCATTGTAGCACTGCTGAGAACATCAGAACAAAACCACTGTGGTTATACGTTCTTGTTTTGTAGTTGCTAAGACATGGGCAAATAAAAAAAAAAAACTTCAGGATACCTACTGATTGCAGCATTTATTGAGTTGAAGAGCACGGTCTCACACAATATCAGTTTGTAAGTTGAATCATAGTCTTATTATACCTTTGGCCTTACTGCCTGTTCTATAGCAAGGTCCCCAGTGGCTGTCGGGGCCAGGTGAGTGCTGTGGTGATCTGCAGTGTTGTCTTCCCTCAAACTTGAGAAGATATTTAGTAATTAATGGAGCTGAACCTCATTTTATGTATTTTCTCCACATTTTTTGTTAGGATAATTAAGCCACTTGAAAAGAAGAGCACAGCATCTAGGCAAGATCCTCCTGCGTACGAGATCCAATAGTAAATATTTTCACTGCATCGACAATGCTGATTCATAGCAGTGGAGGGTCTGCCTCAGCAATTCTGCCTGTAGAAGTCAGCACAATTAATCCTTTCCACTTTAGCCCCTGAAAAGTGCCTTTCATTTGTTAACAACATTGGGAAATGTAATTTTGCTGCTGGGGAAAAAAAAGCATGAGTTGATGCAATGATTTCTTGGGGACCTGAAACTTTCTCACAGCGCTACCAAGGAACAAGGGCCAGTGCATGTGTTGAGGTGGCTGGTGTAGTCTCTCTTGCCCATTTAACCTGGGGTGATGGCCACGTCTCTGGACTTGCAGTCTAACTCTATATCCAATAGACTGTGCTTCCCTTCCCATTGTTCCTTCTCAGCCAGTTGATCCTCTCCCTATCCCTGCAACTGCTCTTCCAAGTCTGCTTCCCCTTGTGCCTGCAGCTGCACAGCCAGGACCTCCATCTCATCTCAGGAGAATAAGGGCAGAATGAAGCCATGAGTGGTAGGTAGCAGTTTCCTTGCAGCATATTTCCTCTGCCAAGGAGAAAGAAGAGATGGGCCCACGAGCCATGGAAGTTGGCAGAGTCCCTGTGAGGCCATTCTGTACTGGCCAGCCTTGATGATATGTTGTAGAACAAGAACTGGCCAGGACCCATAAGACAAACCTGCTGCCGATTGCAGGAGCGCTTCAGAAAGGTTAAAACACTCTCCCCATTTCACTTTGACATCTCTGCAGCCCCTTCCTCCAGCCAGAGCTCCACTTAATAATTAATTGGAAAAATATACCCCTTACCAAAGAGCAACCAGAACATTTAGATCCTCCCGAGAAAAGCTTCGTCTGTATTTCTGTCATGACTGGCAGCAGGAGATACGAGACATTTACAGAAGGAGGGTGAAGCACTGCCACCGCTGAATCAGACCATCGACCTATTCTTGCCAATCACTTCAGGGCTTGGTGCAGGGAATTTTTCATCCCTGCAGCATTTGCTCACCACTGAGCTGTGCTAGTAACAAGGTGCAGGTTACACAGAGCTTGTATGGAGGTACCAGGAAGAAGTCCTTTCCTGGAGGGCCAGAATAGACAAAGACTCAGGAGGCTCAAGCAGAAGTGGATCCCAGGTCCTAGCTCCACTGCTCTATCATGTTCCTGCCTCTTGCCCTAGCAGAGAGGATAGAATCAGAACCAAAGTTCATGAGATTTTTAGCTCAGAGAGAATCAACAAGTTTACCTCTCAGATCATTCCCTTTCCAGGAAAACTACCCAAAGGGTCCTCTTTCCTCTCCCTTAATCCTTTCACATGCCATACAGCTGGACAGTTCTGGCACTGCTTGTGGTACCTGGTCTGTTCCTGTGCTGCTTTGAAGCTGTATGTGCTCACAGACGTGTATGTAACCACATCTAGTCATGTACATCAGGAGGCAACATGGTCTGGTGAGGAGGACCTCACACTGGATGCACAGGGAAGTGAGGTTTATACTCCTCTGTGTCATATGAAATGGCTTGTTCAAGTCTCAGGTGTTCACTGTATCTCCCAGATATTAATTTTCACTGCCAATGTAATGTGAACAAGAAGAATTCCTTACAGAAGGATCTGAGATCTTCTGATCAAGCGCATTAAGTGTTATTGTCATACAGTTGACTGAAGTAGGGACAATAGCAGTATGATTAGTTATATTTATGGCACAGTCCTTATCATAACTCATTTCACATGTGCTTTTCGTACCAATCCATATTTACTGCTTGGAACATTTTAGGCCCTTATACAGCCTCATAAATCCTAGCCAATTTTAATTCAAGATGGGCAACATTATGTCTTAAGATAGTAGCTAAGCTAAAATCTAGCAAAGCCAACTACAAGAACTTGCTTCTGATGGAGAACATATAGTTCACGCACTACTCTATGTGCTGTGAAAAAGTACGATATTCAGTAAACAAAGTAAAAAACTGTAGTTAAAGCTGTGTGGAAGTTTGTATGCACAGTTTATAGCTTTTTAATTGACTGTTTAATCAGTAAGTTAGAAGAATTCAAAGTATCCCAGTCCAGGTGCTAGGAATTGCCTTTCACAATTTGTATCAGACTTTCTACTCAACCAGGCCAGATAACAATGACTTTCAATGTTATTTTAAAACCATTGTGGACAGATATTCCTAACCTCCTTTTTCCTTTTGCAGGTGTTGGGCTCAGGGCAACTAAGGACCCTGAATTCACAAACAGTAGGATAAAGGTTGAACTAAATGTTGCAGTGAAAGCTTCCAGAAACAATATTATTTTCTGGCAGTTGCAAAGTATTAAAAATACATTAAGGCATAGGGAAGAGGCTATTGATACTTGCTGGAGGTGATCTCATGGGTATAATGGAGGTCACGCCAAGTCATGACAAGAAATTGCACAACAATGCCCAGTCTAATTTCTCTGGTACAGGCTGTGCTGAGCTCTCACTGTTCCCCACCTGTACTCCTGAAATGTCTTATTTTGCCATGTCATTTGCCACCAAGTAGCCCTGAGGTCTTAAAACAGAGATACTTTCTCCACCCAAAGGCACAATGGCTTTCACAGCTCTGTGGTGGAAAGGGGTAAGAGAACAGATCAGTAGGAAAACAGCTGAACTCTGGGGTGTCTTTTTCCTTCAACCCTTCCAGAAAGTTGGAAACACTGCCCAGAAGTCCCTGCACACTGCTCTCCAGCAACACCTCTCTGTTTACACTGGAATGATATTAAGTACTTAAAAAGACCCATACTCCCTCTTTCAGGCAGCTCAGTCCTCTTTGACTACATATGACACAGTCAGGAGCCAAGAAACCCAAGCCCAGGGTAGATCCCAGCCTCCTGAATGTCGGTGCGGTCCCACAGGCTGAGATTTCTACTGGAGTGAGGAAGCCTTGGCTGCTCTCAGTTATCACATGAAGAAGAGGCACTTCCCCCCACGACTGACCAAAAGACTCTCTTGTTGTAGCAAAGAAATGGTCAGTTGATCCTTTCAGACAATTGTCTTCTCATCCAAGAGGTTTTGCCTGTGAGCATCTCCTGATTTACACACCACTGTTTGTTCTGTTCCTGAGTGGGGAGGGCTTGTAATCAGCCCTCTTGTAGGTGACCCAGCTTTTCTCCATGGCTACTCAGCTTATCTGAACAGTCTCTCCCTGTGTTTATGCATGACATCTACCAATTCATTTCTTCTCTATGACCCAAGCCCTGTCTGCTACACTTAGCACATCCTGCAATCCCACCATACTTCTAAACCCTACCCATTTTCCTAATCTTATTCTGGGCTCCCGAGAAGCTGCCACCACCTATATCCAGCTGCAACATCATTTTACAACACAGAGAACTCAAGGACGTGCCAGCACGGATGAAACCCTTTTTTTATTCAAGTCAGGTCAACTTTGTGAGTCTGTATTTAGGATAAATGGCTCACAAACTGACTCACAGAGTATATTTTGAAAACCATCATGAGCTCCATTTCAAAACAGACTGAAAAGGGAAAGTATTTTTCATTTAAAAACCACCAAACTTTACATACTGCTGTCTTATTAAGTAATTTAAGATGCCTATTGTGGCTCTGAGGTTCTGACTTCTGATAAGTAGCAACTGGGACGTTCCTGAATACATTTCAGTGCTGGATACATTTGGTTCCTTCCTTTCTTGGATGCTTTTGCTTCTTCGCTGATAGCAAAAGCATTCCATCTGAGGCATTTTATCCAATTTATCCTTTTCTCTTCCAACACCAAAAAGGACAAAAAAAATTACTAAGAGAACATCGTGACTGGGCTGCTGTCCCAGGCTGGCAGTCCCTACCTCTTATGTTTCAGGCAACAAGGAGATTTTCAGGAAGTCCTTTCTAGGGGAGATCCTCAAACCTGTAGTCCTCACCACATGTACTTTTCCTTCAATCCTTTACAGGTACCTCTAATGCCTTCATAAAAGATTTGGGATCAGGAGCCCTACTTCCACAAGAAATACCAGTGTATTGCTCCATGTCCTTGCACCCCGTCACATCCAAGAGGATTTAGAATTATATGAGTGTATTGGCAATGCAGGCAGAGGAGCAACAACAGCTCTGGTGAGAACTAATGTGCTACCTTTAGGACCACCAGCAGCAAAGACCTTGGTGCAGGCAGAAAACCTGCCTAGGAATCCGAGCAAGTATTAGGGCAGCTGGAATTGAGTTGCCAGGACCACACTGATGTCAGTATCCAATGCAGCAAGCCTAGCACCAAGCGTTTTGTTGCCAAAAGCTCTGGTTATGCCACACTGCAGAAATAACCACCCAGCACAGGTCAAGGGCTGTACCGCATGGGCTGGATCACAGTGTACCTGTGCATTGGCTGAAGTTGGGTCACAGCATACAGATGGGCAAAGCAGAGCAGAAGAAAGAAAAAAAAGCCTGTATTTCACAAATAGGGGAACGGAGACACAGGGAAAATAGGCAGTTAGAGTATGGGAATGCTGAGATAGAACTGGCGATCAAGCAAGTTCTCCAAAGTCAAGGCCCAGCCATGGCATCAGCCCTACACGCATACAAACACACAGAGCCTCTCTGGTGTCTGCCCTGAGGGAAGCAAGAAATTTAATATTTATCTCTTAAAGACTTTTTCTTGGCAGATAAAATTATGAATATCTGTACAGCACTTTAATAGCCTTGAACAGAAGGCTCCATCAAAGCACTGTATTAATAGTTTGTTTGTTTTTGAAAAAGGGAACAGATGGACAAAATCTTGGAAAAAGAAAGAGAGAAACAAGATGTGATTCTATGCTGCAAAATCCCTTTGCCTCTTCCAGAAGTGACTAACACCCTCTACTTGGTGCTATTGTACAACAGAGATAAATGGTAATGGGTTTGCTAGGTTTTTTGGGGGGGTTTTGTATGCATTGAAATCCCTTTATCAAGCAAAGCTAGAGACTACCGACCCTGCTATCCACTGTTTTAATGAAAACTTGATGTGGAGTTAGTTGCCAATTGATAAAACCATTTATGGCATTCTTTTATTCCCTTATCTCCCTTGTTCTTGGGGATGTGATGAGGCACTGTCAGGCATGGAGCGCCTCGATGCTGGATTGCAGGGGGGCACCTCATGGCAGCTCTCTATGAAGATAGATTTCCACTGACAGATCATTCTGCACCACTCAAGATAGACTCAAGATGACATGCTTTTTCCTACGCTTCTTGAGGCCTTACTTATTTCAGAGTACCTTCATTGTGCTCCTCCCTGTGGATATTCCCAGAAAGCGAAGACAATTTGTCCTGGGGTTCATCACAGATTTGCTTTTAGAGCTGCAAAGCAACCTGTAGCACTAAACTTGGGACATGACTTCACCTACAAATTATCTTCTGAAACATCAGGGCAAGCAATGGTCACTTGAAAGCACACAACATGAGCAGGAACAGAGTCAAGTTTTCCTCCTTCCATGTACCTGTGCTTGCAGTGAAGCAGTTTCCGCTTTGTGTTTCCTTCAGAAATAGATAAGCACTTTCAGTTCAACATAATAGAGTAGGGTTCAACAACAAGCAAATACCTTCACAGCTATTGAGGTAGCTCTCATTAATAGCCATATAGTTCCTAACAGTCTCCAAGACAATTTTTAAAGTCAGAAACCTGCTTCAACCCCATCTAGCCCTTTAGCAGAAAGGTGAGCTGTAAGGTAGATGCAAGATGCACATTCAGTTCCACGGGAGATTTTGAAGTGTTACAGCACAGCATGGTTTCAAGCCAGAAAAGACTGAGATAACCTCCAGAAAAGAAAATTCTAACCAGCTGTATTTTTTCATTGCCAAATATAACTCATACATATGAGTGTGTATTTATACATATGTTTATATATAAGGCCATTGCAACTGAAGTGAAGAGGTTTACATTAAAAGTAATGATAGCTAGGTATTGTGAGAGCTTCTTCCTGTATAATAGCAAAACTGAGATGCCAATGAATAAAGATACAATTTATATAGCTTTTCAGTTCTTTCCAACACAAGTCTCAGCTGCAAATGCAAAAAGCCAGTATAATTCCTCAAAACAGAAAGGAGGAGACACAAACACTTGTTCTCTAGCAAAGGGTACCACAGAGCTCCTGATGGCAAGAGTCCTGACTCTGAGATTTCCCTTAAGCCACCAGTTCATACCAGGGGCTGGAGCACAGCACTGACTGGCAGATAGACAACCATCACTCACATCTTTCTACAAGACAGTGGATTTTTAGGAATCAGCAAGTTCTTGCTGCTGACTCAAGAAGTTTGATCAGATGTGGCTTGAGATTGTGCAGCTGGGTCTGAATGTTTTTGCTGTTGAATATATTAGCTGGAACACAGAACTAGATGTCCAGATGATACAAATCACCTGCCTTCACTGAAGCACATTAGTTACCCTTTAAACAAGGCTTAAGCACCACATCAGTAGGGGCAGAATCTGCCCGGTAGTACCCAACTGCTCCAGATTACAAAGACAGGCGTTAGATTCAGGCATTGTTCAGGAAGGCCAGAGCCACAGAGGTGCTGGGAAAACTTATAGCCAGAATATCTTCATGTGCCTCAGCGCGATGATAGCTGGTACTGGGTACTGTATGTCCCATCCCTTCCAACCCCTCCTACCATCCCCACAGTAGCACACAGCTTGTGCAAGGAGCATCCCTGATCATCGCAGGCTCTTGTGGGCACACTGCAAAGAGGTTGGCATTGCCATTGCAAATCCCTTGGGAAAGGCAACAGGAAGAGCATAACACCACTGCTGGGCACTTAGGAAGGAACTACATGATTTAAACAGGGAAACATTGAAAATACTCAGAGCAGTGTGCCTCTGCACATCGAGACCTTAATTTATTCACAAGCACAAGGAGAGAAGCTGTGGTCCTTGGCTTCCCCTCGTCTCTTTGCAGTGCAAGGCAGCGCAGTCAGGGATAAAGATTCCCATTTTGGTGCAAGAGACGATTCCCTCTGAGGCGGCCAAGGAGCTAGTCTCGGAAAACAGGCATTTCTCCTCCAGCGGCTGCGAGAAGCAGTGCCGAGGGCCAGGTGTTCAGCACCAGCGGGAAGGGGAAAGCACGGCCCGCAGGCGGCCGGCGGGAAGCGGCAGCTTCAGCGGGCGGGGCTGGGGCAGGGACCCGGCCATCCATCCCCACCAACAGGGGCCAGAAGGGCAAAACTCGGGTTGCTGGAAGCAAACATCCTAGGAGTTTATCAGGTCCATCCCAAGACTACTTCAGGTTGTCGGGTTTTGGTTTGACAGGCTGAGGGAGCTGTCAAACCAAAACTGTTCAACCTGGAGAAAAGAATGCTCCAGGGAAAACTTATAGCAGCCTTCCAGTATCTGAAGGGAGCTACAGAAGAGCTGGGGAGGGACTCTATTAGTAAGTGTAGCAATATGATAAGTGGTAATCGTTTAAAATTGGAAGAGGGGAGATTTAGATTAGATATTAGGAAGAAATTCTTTCCTGTGAGGGTGGGGAGGCACTGGAACAGGTTGTCCAGAGAAGCTGTGGATGTCCCATCCCTGGAAGTATATGGGGCTTTGAGCAACGTGGTCTAGTGGGAGGTGTCCCTGCACATGGCAGGGGGGTTGGAACTTGATGATCTTTAAGGTCCCTCCCAATTCTAATCATTCTATGATTCTATGGCTCTGTTGTCCCGGTAGTTCTGATGGGAACTGCTCTCCTGCTGTTTTTCCTGGAGCAGCACTGCTGAGGTCAGGACAGAGCAGGAATGCTACCCTGACCCCACGCTGTGTTCTAACACACAGAAGCAATGTTTACACAGAATACAGCTCAAACTGCATGTGTGAAAGGAGGCAAGGTGCAAGTCAACAGCAGATCTTCTGCCAAGACAATAGAGCAAGAAAACGTCTGAGTCGGTTGCACACATGGCAAGGATGGGATGAGTATTTCATACACAGCTAGTCACAGATCCACTTCTGTCCATTCCAGAATCTAAAGTTTATTGTACAGAGTGCTTTATAAAACATAGATGCAATGCCTGCTCCAGAGCACTCATGCTCCATGTACAGGTCCCCAGAGATACTCTGCTGTGAGGACAATTTTGCTGTGCAGGCTGGAGTAAGTCACCCATCATCTGTGTCAGCAAAGTGGGGATTGCTGTACTCCAAGATCCTTGGACGAAGATCATCACTCAATACCAAATTCTTTGCAGTCCCGTTTCACCATCTGATTTCTACAGCAGCCAGTGCTCTATATAGAAATGTCATTCACTTCATCTCACAAATCCACTGATGAGCTGTTACAGGCCCAGATGTCACGCTTTACAGCAAGGGGGGAAAAATAAAAAAAAAAGCATTAAGGTATTTATGGTAGTTTTATATTTTAATATGAAAATAAATTAGGCATTTCTCTGTTAGAAATGCAAAGAGAGCACTGAGCTAGTGGATGAATCTTCTCTAAACAGATTAAAAACACCTATCCATACCAGCAGAAAATAAATGGTTTTGTTCTTCTAATCAGCAGTAGGAAGGAGGGGGTCGGGAGACCTCACATGCTGGCATGTCTGGAGGAGATGGACACAGCCACTGCAGTGTCTGAGATAAAGCACTGTCAGCCCTAGCCTCACAAAAATCATGGGTTAAGGCACTAAAAGATTTTGAAATAAAGGAAAATACAAATACTTTGCCCCAGCTGGTGTTGTAATCTTATGTGTGTGCTTTTCCTCAGTCACAATAAACATTAGAAAAGAAGCTTTAATAAAGGTATTTATCCCCTATATTCCAGGAGAAGGGTCCCTACAGGAGACAGAAGAGGGATGATAAAGTGGCAGGAACTGTGTTTGCAGGGAGGTAATCTTACTTCACTCAATGTAGCAACTGCCAAGGTACAATAAAAGCAGCAATTAATTATGATCATATTTTTTGAAAACTTCCTTTTGCTTTGAGAGTTCACTGTTAGTAAAGGACCAAGGTTTTTATTTTAAGAGTGTGGCTTTTGTTTTGAAGTTGCCCCGTCCTGACCACATGAAATCACCTCTATAACAGGGGATGTAGCAGGGTATGTGCTGGAGGTTCTCTTGCATAGATCCAGATTGACCTCCCCAGGTGCCATGTCAAATCTCTGAGCAGATATTTTCATTTTCCCAGCACAGTCCAAGCATATGTGAAGGGGTGGGAAACAACCTCCTGTTTCTTCTACAACTGAGTGCAGCGATATAAAAACCTCATTCTCTCTCTTTTTATGTTGCCCATAAAGCTCCAAATGTTGCTCTTAAACAGAGTCCCCCTCATGCATATAATTGAGTGATTTCTCAGCCACCTGCATTATGATATTACTGGGCCAAGTATTGCCTGTTTCTTATGTTAAAGCACTTTTTGCTGAGTTTTCAGCTGCTGCTATGCATGAATTTTCCAGAGCCAGAGCAAGCATAGACATCAAGCGGTGTAGGACAATTAATATTTCTAGTTAACCTCATTAACTTCATTGTACATCAAGTAGACAAGAATATAAGATTCAGATTGACATCTCTTGCTGCTTTCTTAACAATCCTGAAAATCCAGTGCACTCTCCTTTTTCTGACAGCCTACATACAGAAATAAAAACCCCAACAGATCCAGAGTTAATTCATTAGTACCACGCTTGAGTGAATTCAACAACTCCCTGACAGTGATGCGTAGGAAGGCTGGCTTCCTCTTGCTACTTCCAGCCTGGATTTGCTGATGTCTAATAATGCAGCTGAGCTCATTTTGTGACTTTAGCTGCAGTAGGATTTCCCTTTCCTTCACAAAGCAGGTTGCAAACCCAAGTAGGAAGTAACAGTGTCCTTTACTTAATTTTTGCATTATTTTTTACTTCATTTATACATATTTTCATTGATTGCTTATTAAAATGTCACATGAGCATCCCTGTCCAGCTTTTGAAGATGTTGGGAAGGCAGAAGAAAACCATAGCAATTTCTGTTCTACAAATTGGGAAGCTTCAGCACCAAATGGCCATGAGACATCCCAACACTCAACTCACAGATCACCAGAAACAGCTTAAGTTTTTTTCCAGTTTGTTGCTCTAATGTACCAATAGCTCCATTGTCTGATACTTAGGAAAAATGTTATAAAATGATGACAGTCTGAAATCTGTGGAAAGATTACATTTTTTTTTCCCCCTGTTGAACCTAATGCTTTTAGAAACAGTAAGGTGCAAGTATGGAGAGAAAGCTGGAATTCCTCCTAGATTATTAAAACTGAAAGCTGTATTAAAAAAATAATTTTGCAGCATTTCTTGTAAAGATATGGATTTAAGTTTAAAGCCTGCTGTTAGTTACTAAATTGTTTCTAGGGGTAAAATTATCAAACGAAGAACTTAAGCAAGGGGTACTCTCCTCTTTCATACACAGCCATGCTACCTCTGAGACACACAACCCAAAGCAAATCAGACCAACTGCACCCGCAAAGGAAAAAAAAAAAAATATTGAGGCCTGCATGCAACAGCTGATCACTCACTTTTCCTCTGTCCCTGACAAAACTTTGGTTTGCAGGGACACTGAAGAATGGGGGGGTATCTCTTCCCCTGATTTCCAGCTGGAGTGTATTTCCCACTATACAATGCAGTCAGCCCAGGGGTCCGCACTGAAGAAGAGGCCAGAGGGTCTCAATAATGACTGGGATTCACCCATGAGCCCGCCTCAAACAAGACTGCAACACCCAACCTTTGCGCCTCCACAAGCCTCTACTGCTCTTCCACAGGGAAAATATTTTTAATCTGAAATGTTTCAGTTTAATTTCTACCAACAATCAGCATTTAGAGCAGATAAACAATTTTTTAGTCTGCTCTGTCTAGCTGCATTTTTATACTTCATCACAATTAGCCAAGCCACCCTCAGTACATCATAACCATGCATTAGATAATGATCTAGCTGTACTCATATTTCGCTGTCTTTCTGGCTATTTAAATGGATGTTTTGATTCCTGGCAAATTCACAAATTAGTGGCAAGGGGTAAATATGCAGTACTTAACATGCAAAGCAAAATCAAGGACATGTTGATCTTGGTTTGGCTTTGCATTGTGCAGTGTAAACAAAGTCCTGCAACTTCCAACAAGGAAAGCTAAAAATGAAAGAGTATGACCTCTTTTTGTCCAATAGAGATTTTGTGCCTTACCATGCCAGGGCTTAACTCCTTCCTGTTGCTGTGTAGACAATTTCTTCCAAGTTCAATAAGGTTTATGGCAAGAGCTGTCACCCCATCAAAAGTGATCTACTCTCCTTCTTTCAGGAGAAATAGAGCACAGGTTACAAGAAATAAAAAATATCTGGTAATCCTGCCTTATCCTCTGCCTGGTGATGCTGAATTACATCCTATAATCTGTCTTCCAGGGCAGAGCCTACTATTTGAAGAGACGGGACACCGAACAGATGCTACAAGTTTTTGTGACCCAGCCTGCACACTGCCCTGGATGTCAGGAATTAATTGGCTGCTACAGATAGTTTATTCCTTTCCCTCCTGGAAATTGCTACCCAAGTCCTGCATGGTCAGTAGCTGCTGCTTCTTAAGCTCGTGCAAACTGTCTGTGAAAGGCTGGTTAAGCACTCCCATGCACACAGTACCTGTAGCTGACACCAGTCAAGAGTAGCTGATTCCTGTCCTGGAGCACCCTTCTCTATATAGTTTTCTCCTGTCCTATCTAATTAAGGAACTCACTGAAACCTTTGACAGCTTTTGACCTCAGCTTGGGATAGTGACTTCTGCAGACTAATATACACCCTTCCACTAAACACCAAATCTTTATTTTAGACGGTAGAGAAATTGTTCTTCCACAAATAAAACCAATTTTCTCTAGCTTCACTTTCAAAGCATAACACAACACAGCAGACACTTCCACTGTAATTCTTCAGCTATAGCTCTAATCCCCTCTCTGAGAAGCAGAGGGGCATCAGTCCCAGCTTTGGTAGGGGGTGCCAATGAAGGCAGTTACTGGTTCAACCCCAATAGAGTTGTGTCAGAAAGGGGCAGTGAGGAGCCTGTGCTTGGCAAGGGTAGGGAGCAGGAGAAACAGGAAGTAAGATCCTTGAGGGGTAGAAGGTTATTTGGAAGTAAGATCCTGTTAGGTGACTAATAGAGAAGAGAACAAAAAAGGTGTAATTTTTGTTCTGTGGTGACCTGAGACAGGTAAACCAGAAATGATTCCTCCTACCAGAAAATGCAATGAGGACAAGTAGAACAGGAGCACAGCAGAAGAAAGAGCAACTTTTACCTTGGGATAAGAGTGAAGAGCGCAGGGGAATTTTCATGCATGGCATAGCACCCAGGGTGTGACTAACAAGCACATCTGAAGATGAAGAGCTAACTCTTGTCCTTTCTCCCCATGGTGAGGGTCAGGGCTGGACAGAAACACACAACAGTGGTCATGTTCATGACAGAGGAGCAGAAGGCTGCAAGTGTGCATGAGGGCAGTTGGGCTTGGCACCAAGAGCCATCACTTGGTAAGGAAATGCTGTTTGCAATGAGCAAACAAAGGCAGGAGCTGACATTTGGTGCTGCCTGTTGAACCTAGCTCCTCACCCTTCATGCAGGGTTTGCAGAAAGCTGGAACAGCCCCCTTTGCAGTCTTCATGTCATTTTCCTTGGAACAAAGTGTCAGGGCAGCCAGGAGGGCAAACAGGGAAAACAACTATTTACTAGTAGTGTTGTGCCATGATTTTGTACCTAGCTGATCTGGGCAAACAGGCACCAAGGGCAGTTGTTACTTGGAAGTTTTTAATTAGGGGAAAATAAGGCTGATTCGTGCAACATTCCTGAATGAAGGAATCACAAGCGCTTGCTCCATCCCTGCTCTGCTTCTCCTAACAGTGGTCACTAGCCATCACCGTCTTTGCACAGCCACCTGGTGGACCCTGGCACCTCATGTTTTAGAGAATAAGGTTTAAAAAAAAAAGGACAGAAAATAAAATTCTTTTTCAAGCAAGGAACAGCGGCACAGCACTACATGTTACTCTACTCTGGTGTACAGCAGCCCAATTTAGCTCCTACAGCAATATCCACTTCTACCATAGCCTGATGTTTTCCAAGAAATAAGCCTTATTTAGGTGAGAATTTCAGCTCCCTGTGGGGGGGTGCATGTAGTTACTGAGTTTTGCTCTTTATTCACATGATGTACCAGAGCTTACAGCAAGCTGGAGGTAAAGCCAGACCTGACCCCTGTTCATGTCATGCTCACGAGGTTGATCCCCTTTAGTACTAAAACAGTCCAGTCACACTGACCCCAGCTCCTGTTCCTTGCCATAGGTGTCCAGGTCAGACTTGCTCCCACAGTGTGAGCAAGGCTGCCAAGAGCCTCACTGGCAGACAGTCCTTGAGCTGCGCTGGGAAAGCTCCTGCTGAGCTGCCTCACCTTGTGCATGAAGGGACAGAAACCTCCTGCAGTGGACAGGAAGAACAATATGAAGATGAGAGGTCTAACCCACACTGGCAGCTTGTTCCCTCAGCCACCTCTAAACCCTGATTTGATTTAACTACCAGATTTCTGCCTTAACCACAACTACCAGATGCACCTCAAATGAAACCCGGACCCTCATACAGTTTCCCAGCAGAACTTCCTTCCAGCTCAGAAACCACTTCACTCAGTGACTCCCAGGTCACCTGGCGAGGGTACCATGAAATTACAGTTATTACAATCTCCCTGTTCCTTCCTGGCCATCTAGTCCAGGCTACTGCAAGTTAATGTCTCCAATACATCCTCATATTACATCCTCTTCCTGCAGCTTAAGTGTGTACACCTTCCCTGCAGTCTTTTTTCACCCCACCACTATACCTGCAGTAAGGAGACCTCTGTCCTGCTCAGCAAGACCCCAACAGTGACTGTGCCCATCCCCAGCTCTTCGTCCTGCCTGTGCCCCATCCCTCCCTCTAGTCTGCCCACAAGCCACCATCTCCTTCCCTCTCAGCCTGCTGGGCTCTTACAAGCCCAGGACAACATGCTGGCCCATGTGGGATTTGGGGCAGTCTTCAGCACCAAGAGCTCAAGTCACAGGACTTTAATCTCTAGCTGCTCTTTACCTGTCATATCCCACCTCTCAGTGAACAGCAGTCCCCACCTGTGGAGATGGTTGCCTGCCACCCTCTCTTTTGGCAACATTATCAGAAAAGCAGCAAGGCTAAATAAGTATAAGCATCAACATACAAGTTTCAAGATATGTAGAGCATGTAGTATATCCTTTATGGGAGAAGGTAGCCTGCTTTCCAAAAACACACTTCCACCTCCCCGTATGAGGAGGAGCTGAGACACCCCCAGGTTTCATGCTTTTTCTGCCTCATTTTTCTTCACCCTAGTGAAGGGCCTAGCTGATTTCTGTCATTTGCCCACGTTTGTGGCAGTGGGTAACACCAACCCTTAGCAGAGGGGTGAGGGAAGCACAGTTACTACTTTCCCCCCACCACATCTCATCCTCTGCCTTCCCTTTGGGGCACACTGTGGTGTTGTGTTCTGCCCTGGCATGGATGGCTGCCTACAGATGCCACTACTGTCCAGATAATCAGCAATTATTACTATGACAAGTCTCTGAACAGGAAAATTTGGGATATTTATTAGGCCACAGCAGTTTCTGAGAGCACAAACTGGGTCCCTCATACCCATGGTCCAGCCAGGAGGAGAAAGTAAGTCTCTTGTACCTGTCAGTGAGCCCTATTGCCAGCAGAGAGGAGCTGTGCTTGATTTTTATTACTTTTTTTTAACAGATCAGTAGATCATGTCAGCAGACAACAATGTGCTCACTCCACAAGACACAGAATTTGACAGGCAAAACAACCTGCCAGTTACTTATCATTAGTGTAAATGACTGATTTCTCGGTTCACTGGCAGTTCAGAATAATCTGAAGGTTTTATTCTGAGTCAAAAAGAAGAATCACTTTTTTTTCTGAATTTTCAGCTCACCTTGATATTTCACATTTCTGCTCCAACCTCTTTAAAAAAGAGACTTTTTATTCTTTTTAAAAAACTGCAAAAAAAGGGAATGCCTCATTTGATCCAGAACTCTTATACGTTTAACTTCCAGCTGAGAAAGAGGAGATTCAATAGCAGGTTTTGCTTCCAGTAAAGAGGAAATTCTGGTCAGTTGAAACCCCAGAATTTTCTTGGACACAGTCCTTTTACGAAAATTTTGGAACAGCCTTAGTCTGGCTTCCACCCCCATCAACTCCCAGCCCCATCATGCTGCAAAGACCATCTCCCACATCTATCTTCTGCAGGCTCAGAGATCACCAGTCTAAAGGGAAAAGGCCGTTCATTTTTCATCACTCTTTTTCCTCACTCCCATTGGTGTCCCCAAGACCTTTTGTATATCATCGGAATTCCATTGTGCCTCATCCCTGACTATTTTGGCTGTCCAGAGCCATCTTTATGCCATCCACTGGCTTGGAAATAAAAACGCATTGAAGAGCCAACCAAGGGGAAGAAGAAAAAAGAAAAGCAGTAGGTGTACAGGCCAACCCTGCAGGTGCTTCTGCAATTGAGTCTTGGCTAAGGGCTGTAAGTATTAGTGACTTTTAATTTCCTCTGTCCCCAGGCATCCTGGATAATATCACTCATATAGCACTGATTCAACTCCTGACCTGGCAGACAATGCTGGGTGTCCCACCATGCTCCATTGAGTACAGCAAGCTTCGCATAAGCCTGCTAAGCCACTAGGCTAGTTTGGCAAGTCAGTTAATAACATGATTTTCCCTACAACTTTGCAAGGAGGGAAGGAATCTACTGCCAGGGGATTAAAGACCCCCAAACAAATTTTAAACACAAATTGAATTTTTTAATTGGACTGGAGTGCTGAAGTGTATTCAGATCTTGACCTCAAATCATATCAGAAAGGAGAAGTAGGAAGTCAGTTGGCTCTTGAGATTTGTAGGGGGCCACAGGTGCCTTTAATAACTGATTCTGCAAGTTAATAGCTTGGTTAGGGGTGGGAATAGACTAAAGATTAAACCAAGGAGTTGAAGTTTTAGTCCAGTTTGCTTTGAAACAAGAGCTAATATCAGAGGGATATCACAGCTGGAAGAGGAGGTTGGAAAGACTCAACAGTTAATACACTTAATCTCTTGCTATTGCAAATGTTTTCTTGTAATTCTGGCAATTTTGATGTTTGTCAAGCCATATGTTTAGGCAGGACTTTCTTGCATTCGTTCTTCCTACCGGGAAGCAACTGTAGAATCTGAAGGTTAGACACTTTCTGCTAATTAGCAGCCCGATACTCTGTTGTCGGCAAATAACATCCTCCTTTAACTTCAACAGCTATTCTTCTCATCTTTTTAGGAGCAACCAACCAAGAGGTTCAGACCTGAATGGCAACAAGGATAGTTGATGCCCATCAATCAGTTGTTGGTTACCCTGAACAAAGTACTGAACTATGACTTGATCCCCAGCTGCCCAGAGCAGCTCTTTCAGCTGTAGTTTTCCCCAGTGAACCAAAAAGCCTACATACGGCAGATTGTAGGGTGGGTACCAGTTATTACAGTGGTCCCACTACTGTTCAGAGCAAGGACAGGAGGTAGTGCCAAGGAAGAATGGGCTTCACAGGTCTCATTTGTTACCTGCTCAAATAGCTACAAGCTGAGTTGTCCCTGCCTGGCAGCCGCACCACAACCTTGCACCATCTCCCATTTCATCCTTACGTTCTCTGCCTTGGCTGCACATGGGTGCACATTTCCAAAGGTGTCAAATGGAGCTGAATCAAGCTAAGAGTTTGCATGTGGCTTCCTGGCGCTACTTTGAGAATTTCAGACTCCAGGCAGAATTTCAGATCTATGCCTCAAGTTTAGCACTTTACCAAAGGATCAACAAGAACATCTTTGTGAGTGTTGAAGAGTCACTGAGTTGCAAAGTGCTTAAGCATTTGGCTGCTGCTGGGAATCCTACTCTGATGTTTATTCAAGTCGTGACCTGAGCACCCACAGCTCCAATTCACAGACAACAGGAACCATGAGCAGACAACATTTTTGAGCATCTTTGATCTCTTAACTGACATTTTCTGAAGATGAAAAGCTTTTGGGTTGACTGCCCAGGAAAGAAAGCCCCCTGCTCCCAGCCAGATCCTGCCTGGGCCTTGGCAGTAGTCCCAGACAATGTCAACAAGCCTTGAGCCTGACTTATGGCACTACCCGAGACAGTGAAGAAAGTGAAAACTCCCATGACACCATTCACATTCAGGTCTTGTTAATGAAACTACTAGTTGTTAAAACCAGTAGGGATTGTTGGATGGTTTGGTTTTTGTTTTTGTTTTTTTGTTGTTGTTGGGGTTTTTTTATCATATGAGCTTCAAAATTCACATCAACAGCCAGAGTACCATCTTGCACGTCGCTCCTCAGATCACCTCCATGCCACAGGCCTACCCCTCACACCCATCTGGCAGCAGGCTGGCCCACAGCAAGGCATGGCTTCCTCCTCATTTCATCCTCCTCCAACACTCCCATTTGCGTTTTGTCCACTTGTTGCATCCTGTCTAATTCCTGTTCGGGCATTCATCAGGGAGGGGAAGGTTGTTTTTGCTACTTGTCTGTGCTGCACCCAAAGTAATGAGCCCAGAACCTTTATGTGATCTCCTACCTGATACTCTGATTGAAGCTGGGACTACAAGGAAGTTTTTTCTTTCATCCCCCCATCTCGACAACCAAGTGGAAAACATGATTTTAGCAAAACAAAGATAATTAGGAAATACACTTCATAATCTGTCCAAAACATGTAATTTAACAACTCCAGCCCCAGAATTTTACTTATTTAACTTTGCCCTTCCCCTTTCCACACTTTCAAACAGAAGTTCTGCACATAGAAAAATATCCTTTTGAAACAGAAGTCAAAACACTGTCTGCAAGTTATGGGAAAGTGTTTGATGTCAGCATCCCTATTCTTTCCTTGACCAAAACTCAAACCATATTTAACAGTAAGGAGCAAATAGGCTGGGCCTTACATAAGCAGTTTTTGGGCAAATTTACTGCTCATTCACAAACTCTTACCAGTTCTCCATGCAAAGTAATACAACCATGACTTCAGGTCATTTGTGACCTTGGCCTTAAAAACAAATGAGAGCCTTATGCTTTAAGATTCCAAGTCCTAATTCCCAAACATCCAAAAACTCACTTTGTTTGCTCAGTACTAAAAAATAAGGGGTTTTCTTTCTACCCCCCTTTACAAACAAATCCTTCCTGCCTTTAGACAAGCTGACATTGTATATGTCCTTGAGTGTGTTCAAAAGCAAGGCAGAGTGTTCCATTCTCATTACATGGCTTGGCTTATCAGCCCAGCAAAGGTTTGGGTTTCAGGTGTGGCTCCATGCCAGGTGCGATTCACACAGCACAGAGGCAAGGGTACGAAGTATACATAGGCTTACACTTTATCACAAGCACCAGAAAAGCATGCTTTCACCTGCTGATCTTCACAGACAAGCAATCAGCCTCTAGCCCCAGAAGATGGATCAGGAGGAATCAAATTATATTTAACAGGTTGATTGAGATATATTGTGTTCTTTGCCCACTGAAAGCAGGACTGAATTCTCAGCTGTGTTTCAGTTTCACTGCTCTATGACCAAAATCCACAAAGAAGGGCTGATAAAATGTTTGCTTCTTCTCATGTATTATCAAGAGCATTAATCATAGAATCATAAAATGCAGAGATTCTACCTCAAAGTAGACTGGAAATTATTTACAAGTGAAGGATCAAAAAGGAACAGTTTCTAGACAGGGTGATGAGCTGGTGTAATAGATAGTGCCACTGTAGAGATAGGTCACATCCTAAGTTACCCATAAAAACATGACCACCTTGAATCCATTGAGGTGTCCTGTTACTGCAGACAAGCAACAAAAACTGGTAACTCAGCTTCCACCTATTAATTTGCAAACTACCTACTGTATTTACATATAAATGTAAAATACTCTACATGTGAACAGTTTTCATTTATGCCTCGAAAATGGACTCTGGATGTTCAAATCCCACAAGACCCACGATTCTTTCTTGTGCTACTTTTCATTCACCTAATAACTCATGAGGTTACTCCAGAGGTTACTACTAGAATCATTCAGAACATGAGTTTGTAATGAACAGCCCATGTCTCTCTTCCACCAGCAAATCATTAGAAATCATGCCCTAGCATTCTTCAGTTGCAAAAACAGATGCTTCTCTAGCTGGGTAAAGTAGCCAAACCATCCTTTCCCTGCAGTGGATTGAAAAGTGGTGCCCTTGGCCAAGGGGCCACCTCTTCTAGCAAACCAACTCTTGCAGAAAGGAAGGAGGGATGGAGGGAAGAAGAGGAAGTTCCTCCAGAGATGTGGTGCCAGTAAGGTGATTACAAGATTTGAGAGGTCAGTGCAGCCAGTGGTAGCTTATCCAAGTTCCTACTAACCCTTGCACTTAATTTGAGTTAGGTGTCTCTCTACCCTGGAGAGGTTGCAAACACTTGCAGGCTCTAGGTAATTCCCAAGCAGGCAGTTTTGGCTAGTTAAATATAACCCATAGCTTCCCTTTACTCACACTGAATTCATAGCCCTGAATTAACAGACTAAATTAATTTCCCTGATGCAGAACCTGGACCAAGCTCTTTCAACAGGGGAACCTTGAGCAGCTTGTGCTTCTGGTGCAACTTTGCAGGTGTCATGCCAGTTCCTCAAAAACTTCAGGATTTGCCAGTGTTTTCACAGGAGGCAGTACGGAGCACTCAGATTTCCTAGTCCATCCCCACACCTTGGGGCAGGTTCAGCACTCCTAAAACTTTTCCTCAAGTCAAACCATTCCCTGAAGCATTCAGGAGATACAAGAGCTCGAGTCACTTTCTATACAGTAGATGCTGGTGTGGCTGTCCTAATCATCCAAATACAGTATCTTGCAGTCTTAGAGGTGTTTACGATCACAATAATCCCACAAGTTAGGGCAGTGCTGCAATTTCCATTGTACTGCTAAGGAACTGAGTCACAGCACTGATGTAACTTGCCTGAGGCAGAAGATGAAGTCTGGGGCAAAACAGGGAGCTGAGCACGAGTCCCTCAAATTCCTGGCAGGCACTCTAAGCGTAAGCCATCCCAATGGCCAGTCACATTTATGAAAACATCTGGCAGGGCTTTAGGTGGGGTGTCGAAGATTTTAACTTGCTTGAATGTGCATGGAAATGGCAGCCATATCTATCTGGGTGAATCTGCTGTAGCAGAATGGGATGCCATTGCATCACAGCCCAGTAACATTCTGCAAAACCCTCAGGAAGAGAACCTGGTGCCAGGCACGGGATTGCCAGGCAAACTGCGGGCAGACGAGGAACCTCCAGCACAAGCAGCATCACGCAGCACCTGATTCAAGGCCCAACAGCAGCCATTGTCTCCAGCACGCTTTGAACACACTTGTTCAAGTGATCACTCAACACCAGAGGTATTTGTGAGAGATCTGCTTTTGTGTGTGGTAATGTCCGTCTGGCAAGAGATAACTATTAGACTTCTGCAGTGCCCTGCACCCACTCCAAATCAAGCAAACCCATAACTTAAAGGCATAAATCATAGCACGGTGTTTTCTTTCAAAATTAATTTTAGTTCTTTTAAAATCCAACTTCAACATAATGCTTAAAGGTGCAGAAGCTACTTAACAGCTGAATTTCACTAACAATCCCTCTTGAGACTTGGAGATGCCCCCATCTGTTCAGAGAGCAGTTGAGAGACAACAATGCTCCACCTCTGGCTCACTTGGGGCATTGTTTCCTTAGGACAGTGGTTAATGCATGATGAAAACTCTGTTGAAAATGATGGAAGGCACTGACCACACTTTGGCTCAGCTCTACAGCAGCAGGATACTAGCTACTAGGCACTAGGGTGGGCTATGACAGCTTTTAGTTTTTATTTTACAAAGATAAAAACCCTACCTGGAGTTTGTTCAGCTGGAGGATGAATGGAGTCACTGCACAAAACCCACCCACCACTGGCAGCAGTAGAGATAAAAGTTTCTAGATTTTGATTGCACCCATTATTAAAACTTATCTTTCACCATCTCTCTGTCTATTGATTTTTAGCCAACTATTAACTAGCAATGGCCTTAGTGGCTTGAAAATGACTGGGGAAGTCATGTAAACAAAAGGGAACCCAGCTGCATACAAAGAATCAAGGTATTTACAGAGACCCTCTTTGCTTCTGCTCATTGCAATAAACTCATGCTGCGTATTTTTCCAGTTAAACATCTGAGTCAATGATCCAAGAAGCTGAGGGTGTGGACAAACAACTGTGTATACAGAGGAACAGAAGGAAGGAATAGGAGCTAATTGTAATTGTGTCCAGAGCCTTGAATTAAAGTAATCTTAAAGTCTGAAGACAAAGTTTCAGGTTTTAGGAGCTTAGCTCCCCTGCCTAAGATTTCTGTATATTAAGCAGACGCATTAATTATACACGTCAATTTGACTTTCTCAGGACATACTAGTATACAATACCTAGTGCCAAAGAAAGACACCATGTTGTTTAAGAACTTGATGAAAACAGACAATAGAAGTTATTTTAAAATGACAAACCAAGTATTTCATCATACACATACGTTATCATGCAAGCTCTTCCAGCCCTCTTCATTCCTCTTTTCATGATCCAAGAATTTATACCATATGTCCTTTCACTCCACCAGCACATTTACCCTAGCATTCCACACAGTTCCCTTTCTACAGGGCTCTGAGAGCCCCTCTGCAGTCCTACTCCTTTTCCAGCCCAGCTACCGATAGCATCCTTGAAACTTCCCCCTTCCCAATACACTCAGCTCCTTCCCATGTTCTGTCACTGTCAGCTGGGAAAGCAGCAGTATTTGCCGTGGCTTGTTTCAGGCTATTTGGGCCCTGACTGACAGTCATCCAGCTGACCAAACAGTACCTGTAACTTTTGAAAATCACCAGAGCCTTGTATGTGGGGCACACCATTGCCTGATCATTGATTTTCAGCAAGCTTTTAGTAACAAGGTTATTTGAGTTTTTGCTTCCCTGTTTAGATGGGCTGAAGATGGTCACTAGGTTCTCAAATTTTTGAAGGAATAGAATAAAAATACCAATATGGCTATTTTGGTAATAAGTAACATGTTCACACACCACCTTCTGCACTATCTCATTCTTGGCCTTGCTTAGAATCATGGTGTGAGCAGTAGTCTAAGAAACTCTGGGAAAAGTTTGCAAAAATGTTGCAATGTATAAGTTTGTTGATTTAAATCCATCCTGGATCCAGTAGCCTGTGTCTGAAGGAAGACTAAACATGTCCAAAATTGGTCAATTGTGGTGACCATACAGATCAAAGTGGGAAATTCCAGAGAGAATTGGAGAATCCATTGAGTTTCAAAAGTCAAATGTGGGTCTGTTTGTCCTTAAAGGAGAACAGAGTTGGGGGCATTCACATATCCAAGTTCACAAAGGGCATAATCAGCTGTCCTGGAGCAAGAAAAACCAATATCTCTTTAGTCATAGTCCCACACTAAAGAAGAAGCTCTTGCAAAATTCTGGTGCTTCCAGTTTGTGGGGAAAAATCCTTTAGAAGAACTTTGTATGCATTCTCATCTTCACCATAGGCAATCCAGGCCTGCAGGGGCAGCATAAATAAAAGTCATTTGAGGCCAGAAGAGAAAGCTATCCAAATTCTTCTGAATTTGAAGCCTAACTCTAAATGTGTTGGCAATACAGCCATCCACACAAATGATTATTTCTGGACTGACACTCAGATGATCCTCCAGACACCCATTCTCCTCAGAGAACTTTTGAGCCTTCTGATTCAATTTGGTCACATTTGAAAGAGCGGTAGAACTTTCAGCAACAAGAAGCATCCACAGGATTTGGGAGAACCCATGGAGGAGTGGAGGATGGAGATCCAGACGAGTTCCCCACTGTGGAAAGGCATACAGTGCACAACCCTTAAGAAACAGCTGTCTGGCCAAACAGCACGTGTACTGTGGCTGGTCAACTCGCACTTGCGCAGCTCTGTCCCAGCTACGGCATTATGTTATCTTCTGTGTGGTAGAGTCACAGGAAGAGCAGTGTGAAAAGAGCTGGGGTTATTATGGTAGAAACAGAAGTAGAATGAAAAGGCCAAAGGACAAAAATCCACAGGAGACTTCAGTAACTCCGGTGTTCAGGAAACAACAAGGCTCTTTCCCATCCCTTCATCTTCTTCCTGTGAAGGGTGAGATTAACCACCCTAAAGGCAGGAAGACACATACACCTCCCTCACCAGAAGAGACATGGTGTTATAATAGCAGGGCTATTTTTTTTCCTCAGGAAAAAGGATGAAATCAGCTATTTACACTGGACAAATTACAAGCTCAGGAAAGCACATGAAGCACACAAAGAGAGCAGTTGGATCACAAATAAATATATGGTGGGAGGAACTTATTGATTAGCTTTGTAAACGCCGTTGTCCAATCAATAACAATTTCTGGAAATGCCTGGTACTTATTTGGTGCAGCTTGCACAATGAGGATAAATAATAAGAGTACTTAAGGAGCGTGTCTTCTGACACCATTGCTGAGCCCTGTACAACACAAAAACAAAACATTGTACAAAAATTGCACAAGCCGGGACTAATCCTCTACACCTTAAAAAAAAGGAAAAAAACCAAACAAGCACAAATGCAAACACAGCCATGTTATCAAAATAAGCACCTAGATCCCAAAGGAATCTGCACAAATTCCTGTTGACCTTGCTGTAGGTTGACTGGCATTGAACCCAGGACTGAATGAAACTCACCTGTTTGCCATGCCCAGCTGGACAAGCCATGGGTCCTCCTAGGATCCCTGTTGTGTAGAAGCACACAAAAACCACCCCTCCTCCCCAAATGACCAGACTTCTGTAGGGGTGTCCCTGAGCACAGTAAAATCCTCAATCATAGGGGAGGAAAAAGGCAAAAGTCAGGATGCCAGAGCACTTTGCCTGCCACAACCACTCTGTGCCAGCACCAGCCCCTGCTGTTCGCGGCCCTCTCCTCTTTGAGACTGGGTTTTGACATGCTGGCTTCTTCCCATGCTCTCCAAGGTGACGCAGCCAGGCTGGGGCAGGGTCCCAGTCTGGGCAGCAGGACCCCAGAGAGAGCACAGCATGTGCTGCTAGCACAATGGGAATGCGGCAAGAACCACAGACAGCAAGCATCTCACCTGTGGGGCTGCAGGGAACCCCTGGTTAACCCTGACCCAGGGTCCTGGATATGCCACAGCCCTCCACCAGAAGTAGCACCTGATGGGAAGGAGGGAAAATCCACCTCAGCTCCCCAGGGACTTCTCTGCTTCCCTTCTTCACAGATAGGAAGTCTGCTCACATTGTGACATGAGATCATAGCACAGGAAAGACTAAGGAACCAGACGCTTGTTTAAGCTACAGCTTTTTTACTGCAGCTGCCAAGGATAATGATGTTTGTATGAAATGTGTTTACAGATATCGCTCACAGCCCTCCAGTGAGGTGGCCTGTGCAAGAGCCACTGGCCAGCTCATCACAACAAAGACTTTCACCCACACCACTTACTTTAACCAACTGCATCACTCCAAACAAGCCAGGACAGGCAGCTTTCCATCCACATCACAGCACCCAACACTGCCCATACAACTGATGGCTGGAGGAAGAGGAGAGGGAAAAGTGCTTGGCACCTAATCCCTCATAGAGTTTTTGGTTGCTAGTGTATTTGCATGCAGATTGCTGCCATCTGGGTGGTGATGGGACAGGACCGCCACTCTTTTCACTGGGCACATCACACAGGTGCTTTACCTTCTCACTTAGGGCCCTAATGACTTTTCCCACGTGCGCAGTCTTCCTTGAGAGGTCTCAAGACATAGGTGTCTGTGGCAAATACCAACAGCTTGTCTTCCCTGCAGAAGTGTCATTTAGCCCATTCCTCAATGAAGGACTCCATGGAACTGTACTGGTTTGTAAACCACAGCAGGATGAGAGGAGTTTGTGTGGAGTGGAGTGACTCATTTTTTTGCTCCTAAAACGTTGGTATTACTCACCAGAAAACTCCCCACATATTCTGAGGGATTTGAGTGCTCTTTGTCTTTCATTAACAGCTCATCTTGTTTGCTTCCTCATCACAGTATTCTCCTCGTAAGAACTTCCTACATCCTTTGTCACCACCTCACAGTACCATTTCGTCGGCCAAACAGCCTGTGGAGGCTGGAAAAGCCATTAGGCAGTTAGTGATCACTTTGTCACTTAAAGGAGTCCACGTTAGCCTCCATGACTTCAGCCAGCATTCACCAGCACCGTTAGACACCGAGGCTGTGGATTGCATGGATTTTCCTTGTGACTCAAAGCAATTTTCATTTATGGTCTAGAGCTGAGCACGAATTACCAAAGGGTGCATAAATGAAAGCCTTCAGGCTTATGCACAAATGGGATTTGTACCCTTCCTTGAATTCCTGCGTCTCCTAGGAAAGAGTGCACACACTCTGCTTTCTCTAGGATCGTGGCAGAATCAGTATGGAGAATTAAAGACAGTCAAGTTATTTCAGCTGTCTGTGCCCTAGTTTCCCTAGCTGTAAAATATATTTCCTTTGTATTGACCTTGAAGCTAAACATTATAAATTTCTAAGCCTGGAGCTGCTACACACAAAAGATCATACCAAAATAAAGACAATTTATTGGGGACCTGGAAAAGAGAGAAAGGGAATACATTTAATTTAGGACTGTTCTGGTCAATGCCTCCCTTTTAGTTTCCCTCCATCCTACAAAATCTTACAATTGCTCTTCATGCTTTTTGTCGTATGAAGTGCTGACTCATAAGTCTGGGGCTACAGGAAAAGAAACTTTGTTTCTTTGTTAAAAATTTAATTTCACAGCCTAGGCAGCTTCCTCCAGGGCTGGCTTGCGAGGCCTTGGCCACATAGCAGGCCCTGCAAACTCCAACCACCAGCCAGCGGTAGGATTTCACAGATGGTGTGGTCCTGCCTGTCTGTCTGCAGCAGGGGAACCCAAATGCTGCCCTACCAGGAGTATGAAAATCCCATTTCAGTGAAGCAGAGCATGGTGAAACTCCCTTCTCTGGGTGCTAACACAGAGGTAGGGCCACTGGGTCTGCCAGGTCGTGCTCCCCTGTGCATCGTCCATACTGTGGACGTGGTATATATGTATGTATGTATACACGTGGGCTGTTATGCTCAAGTAAGGGGAGTTTCTGCTGGGGCTGCAATATCCACAAGCTGTCCCCTGCCTATAAACAGCAGACCAAATTTTGGCCTTCCCCCATTATTGCTGTGCTAAAATAATGTGAAGAATCTCCCCAGAGCTCAGCTCAGGTGCTCGACCTTGAGCACGCACCACTTCATTCCTCAAAGACCTCACCATATAAAGGAACAGAGGAAATATTATCTGTACGTCACAGGAGAGAAGATGCTCAGATCCTTAAATTTTTTTTCAGCACCTGACCTACACTCATTTCCACAGCAGTCAGGCACTCGCACTCCTGCAATGAGCCACATGGCAGTGACTCACCCAGTGACAGACAGAAAGTCTGCAGCACGGCAGCAAAGACAACTTCACTCTTCTGGCGCTTACAGAGACACTTCTAGCACCCGGGGTGCAGTGACACTTCCCCTGACTCCCTTCAAGCAGCATTTTTTCATCATGTCTGCCAGGCACAATTTGCTGCTGGAATTCAGTACTTTTATCTCTGCTCTTTGATGGACACCCCTGTGGCACGTTTGACTCATCTTCTTTCTAATATTGTCGTGATAGAATTCAACACCCCCTCCATTCTCCTCAGACTTTGCAGGAAAGGTGAATTTGGAAACTTCTTTCTCAGAACAACTGATGATAGCAGCTCCATGGTGCCTGATAAAATCAGTCACAGTCTGTGCCTTCAAAAACCATAGGAATGCTGTTGCTATAGCTGTGCATTGTGTTGGCTATGGCTGTCCAAGGTGCACAGTAGGGAACCAGCCTCTGTCCTGCAGAGCTTGAAGTCTTAACAACAATCCATACACTGAATGTTTACTATATAAATATTTAGCTAAACAAAGCATCCAAGTCACATGAAAGCTCAATGGATCAAAAAGGTCAATGGAGAAACAAGTTTTTCAGGAGACTGGGTTTATCCATAGTATGGCAGCTTAGAGAGCTTCCTTGTCATATTTAGAGAGAAGTGAAATCTCATAGGGAGAGAACAAACCTTGAGATGTAAACCATATCTTGTGCAAATCCTTCCTAAGTAAAGTCTCCTCCACGTGAAAAAGGAGAGAAGAGCTCCAGAAGTTGAGCATCATCTTCCTGTGCAGGGTTGATTGACCTGGGAAGTGCTCAGTTCCTGGGGTACATGCAGATATCTGAGAGCTGGGTTATAAAGGGAGCTATGCTGGCTTTAATTGCATATATTAGAACAGATTCACTGCTTGAGGATACTTCAGCAAGTACAGATGCTGCTGGGTATATTTATATGTAAGACATAAAGAGATGACATGGTATCACAGGCAGCTTTAAGAGAAAACCCCAAATCCTACTCTTTTATCAGAAGAAAGATTTCCTTGATCTCTTGATGCTAATGGCAATGAAGAAAAAGTGTTTCTCTTTACTCTTGAGGAATGCTTTCCTATTTAAATAATAACCAGCTCTAGAGTGAAGAGGGATGCTCCTGTGCAGAGCCTACACAATAGCAAGCTGGGTTTTTTTTGTACAAGCAGAGTTCAAATCACTAGAAAGTGCTTATGGTGCTTCCCTTTAGCACTCATGCTACACACTGCAAACCACTGAAAGAAAAACAAGGACTCTTACGAACATGGAAATGGGGCAGGTTCACAAACCTACACCTACTTTAAGGGCTCTGAAGGACCACTGAAGATCCAGCATCTGAAGACTGTGAGACCACACTGTGGCTGGGCTGGAATTCCTGCTCTTCCTCCATACTATCTAAAGCCCACCCTCTACAGCTGCTTCAAAGGGTGGTGGGAGCCAACTGCAGGATCCAGCAACCACATCTTCTCTGTGGTGGAAGGATAAGAAAGACAGATGCATGATTGCATAACGGGCGGGGGGGGGGGGAAGCTTCATTTCCTCTTGGTTTATTAACCAAAATGCTTGGAGAAACTGTGGGTATGAGCTGTGGGCTTGGCAGTGGTGCGAGGGACTGCCTGAGCAAGTGTTCAGGTCTCTGGGGAACAGCAAAAGCCACAAACATATTTTGTGATTTTCAGCTATGCCACAGATGGGCCATGACTCTGTCCTTCAGCTTCTGAGGACCAGAGGTATTTGGTTGTGAGAGCTGGCCAGACTGTCTTGGGGAGAACTTGTATGTTCTTCATGCAAGTGGTAGCTGGGTCCCATGTGGAGACCTCTGCTTCCTGAGCCAAGGTATGAGGATTGGTCTCCAAAACATGCACCCATGCAAAAGTGTCTGTGTGTGTGTGTATAAACATATACATGTTCAGACATACATATATATGTGTGTGTACCTATATACACATGTGCTTTACCTTTCACGTCACCTGGGACACATGAACTTGAGAGCAATTTATCTCCTCCTGTTAATTTTTACAACCAAAGAGAACACTTCACACAGTTGAGCACCTCATATATCTTTGCTAAATTTACCTTTTGGAAATGCAGTGAAGAACCAACATTAAGGCATCACTGTGCCAAGTGTGTTTCAGTAAAACTCAAGTATTTTTCCCCTGTCCAGCTGTGGCGTGGCCAGGCAGAGCTGTGCATTGGATAACATGGGAATCGGGTGACCGATATGACTCTTGCTTCAGCAGAGGAGAGACACTGCCAGATGGGCATGTGAGCAGCCCTGCCTCTCAAGTTTGAAACAAGAGTATTTCAAAAGAGAACATGTATTAAATATTTTGGGGTTTGATGCTGTTGGGTTTTTAAAAAATTATTTATTCTTGCTGGCAAAGATTGTGGTTAGTGGGCTTTTACACTGCCTTTCCTGTCTTATGATCTGTGTTGTTCCTACTGTAAAATACCAAATGCAAGATATTTAAAACCAAATTGTTTATGCCATATTGTCAATGGCTGTTATGACATTGCAGCCTCCTTTTCAAATTGTTCACCCCCATCCTGTGAAGCCTGGACGCATGAGACTTGTGTTAGGGAGATCCCAGTCTTTCAGTTCTTCACTGCACTTGGGATTACCTGGATTTATAACACACTAGTTTTGTTTTCACCCATGTTATGCAAGATTTTTTGAATAGACTCTTCTGGTCAGCATCAGACACAGTGTCTCTTGGTGGGTTGTAAATTGTTCTGTACAATAGAGGAGAAAAACTGATGGTTTAAATACAGTAAAGGCCAGGAACCAGCATCCCTGGTATCTGGCTTCTGAACAAGTTACTGTCTGTGTTGGTGTCTCACACAGAAAACTTACACAAAGGTCAGGCACCTCCCAACAGCCCCTGGTGGTTGCCCCCCTGGTAAATGAAAAGGACAAACAATACACTATCAAAGTTTACCCAATAGCACTGCCAATACATCACACCAGCAAAGCCCCTGAGACTGCTAAAGCCATGTACTCTTCACTGGCTGAAACTCAAAAAAGCAAGTAGGACCTACAAAGTTGATCTTGGCAATTCCCCTTGGGTTCTCTGTAATTAATGCTGCTGCTCCTCACTCCCACAGCTCCTGAAAGTACAGAGCACATACAAGGACCATGCAGTGCTGCGGGGCACCTTAGAGGTGCCCAGGGAGCTCTCGGCCTCTGCTGCAGAGTGGCCTTGCTATGGTGTCCAGACACGTTGGTTAATACACAGCCTGTTCCATCTTGCAGGCTTCACGCAGGCTTCCCAGGTTGCTGAATGCTGTAGGTATGTTCACTTCACAAGGCATAGATCGGTATTTCAGATGTTTCTTACTAGGCAGAACTCACTGTGTCTAGGTGTTTTCAGAGAAATATATTGTACCAAAGTGTTTATATTACTGGATGCTCCCCTCAGACATGTGTGGCTGCATTCCCAGCACCCCACAGGAGAGGTCCCCTGTCTCAGGGAGCATCCAGGCCAGCAGTCCCTATGGTGTGTGCAAACATTCCACCTACGGGAAACACGCTGAGCTACTGAACATGCCTCCAGTTATTATAATGGCATTGTAATGATGGGTAGTACACTGCAGCTTCGAATCAAAGCTGGAAATCTCACCTGGAGACTGCAAAACATGTGAATGCGTCCTTTTGCTAAGTTGATGCCATTTGTGCCCCACTGAGAGCCCATGTGACTTGGGCAAATCAAACCACATCTGTTTCCTCCATCTCAGCAGAGCTGCCTGATCTAGAAGTGCTCTGAAATGCCTGGTGAGGATTTGAAATGTGTAAATACATGTGTACTTCTCCTAAGGAAAGAAATAATACTCTTGAAGATGTCAAGAAGACAAGACTGCATATCACAATCACGTAACAAGGGGGTGGTGAAATTGTCATTGCGTTAGAGCTGAGCGACTCAAGACCGCTCTGTCCTGCAAATGTTTTCAATGTCTAAACATTTTTCCTTAAATGCAAATATAGGTGATGATGGGAATATTTACAAACAAAGTGTGAAAAATAGCTCAGTGGGGGCAATCAACACTGCTTCACTTTGATAACTTTTAAGTGTTTTGTGTTCAGTCACGTAAAAAAAAATAACTCATTAGCTTAAATTGTGAAATCAAAAGTAATTTTGAATTAAAAGAATTTTTCATTTTGGAAATGACAAAGGGGCAATTTTCAACCTTTAAATAACAATTCAAATTGAAAAATTTGCCCAGTACAACCCCTTTAAATAAAAATGCTTCATTTCTCATGTATTAGCATTTTGGGGTGACGATATGGTTCATCAAAATCCTCTGCGCCTCAATAATCTACATCTAGGCTTCCCCTGATTGCATGGTGACTGTGTGTTGCCTAATTGTGTGTGACTAATACAATTTCATGTGCATTTCCGTGCACTGGGGATTCATTGTTGCCACATACTACCATTGGGAAATCGCTAAGCGTGTGTCTATGAAACAATGACAGGGAGACAAGAGTACCTCCTCCAGAGAAAAGACCTAGGAGGAGGCGGATGACTGGGAGCAACAAATTATCTACTCAGAACAGACAGAAAATAGAGCAGATGTGCTTTCTCCCTGATTTGTGGAGCACCAAACCTCCTCTATTGAGCAGGACTTACCAGGACAGTGTTTAAGAGGTCCTTCTTTGGTGATGAGGGCAATGAAACCTAAACAATGCTTGAGAAAGGCAGGGAGTGGAAGAGAAAACTCCTTCTCAGGGAGAAATATCCTGCATCCAAAGAGCCAGGTGGACCACAAGTACTCAGCAGCATGAGGAAGGCAGCTTAAGAAGGACCCCTTTCCCCAGGGGTAGAAAGCCAGAAGAAGGGTATGAGCAAGCTCCAAGCAAGCTACTGTCCTCAGCAAGAGCTTACAGCAAATAGTTATAGTAACCCTTCATCCAAAGTTCACTTTGAATGACTGCTATAGAGAGTGTGTCTCCTCTCTATGCCGGGTACTCAGCCTTGCAAGTTGATGGTCCTCTCTGACCCCTCTGTGCACAGCAGCCGCTGAAGAGGCGGCTGGAGGACTGGTTTGTGAGCTCATGATACAGGGCTGCTGGTCCCACACCTCCATCCTCTGCTATAAACCCCACTGTACTGATGGAGGTATTCTGGATACCTAAGTTAAAGTGGGCCTGGGGCTCTCTAGGGAACATGTGGGAGCCTCAGAAATGGGATCCAAACAGACAGCTTCCTGAAGAATAAAGCAATGATGCTTGAGGAGTGAGCATGGTTTTCTGGCACTGAATATAAATACTTCTCCATCCTTCTATATGCATAGAAGAAATGCACCATGTTTGATACTGGAAGGTGATGCACTTGAGTTCCTTAACCAGGAGGCTGAAGTGAGTCACGATTTCCCTAGGAGAGCCAAGGAGTCAAGCCCAGACAACCTATAGCTTGGCAGTGGGGATGAGTTCCAGTGTGGGGGCACATCCTATAAGTGGGTTGGGTAAGTGAGAGGGAGCACACAAACCTTGTCCCTAAAAGGGGAGCAGCTTGTTTGGTGCAAGGCTTCCATGTGCTCAGAAAACATCTAGAAAGTGTCCCGCTGGGAATTAAGGCGTTTCTCCACCTAGTTTCAGGATGTTGGAGGTGTAGGCTGTGCTGTTCAATGCAACCGAGAGCTGACTGATCTGCCCCTGCAGGGGCAGAAACAGAAATGTGGGTGCCTCAAGAATTGGAAGCTGTCAAAAAACTTTGGGCTGAGGCATGGCTAAGGTTAAGTGGCACCTGAGTAAACTTCTAGATTTAAGTTTTGGAGTTGGTTGCCTTATTTTCAATTCCATGTGCCTGCACACATCTCCCTGTGTAAGTGGGCTGAATATGAGGATAAATCCCCTAAAAAACACAAGGCATTCAGATGCTGCAGAGAGGGGAGCCCTATAAATATCTGGGAGCGAGGGGATGAAAACAGCCAACTCCCAGGGGAAGTATGTCCTTTTTTGCATTGTTAATAAAAATGAAAATAAGTGAAACCAGCAAAAGTCCCGAAGAGTCCGCCATGCACTGCTGCTGAAGGGAAGGGGCAGGAAAGCCCTTTGATGAAAACTTTTGTGAGCGTGACAAGCTTTCTCTGCCTGGCTGCAGTCCCAGCCAAGTCCCCCCACAGCTTGCACAGCAGGCTGTGGGATGCTGCCCTGCCCTGCTGGTCCCCTCTGCTAGCCACAGTGCCCCAGGGAAGGGACATCTCCCTGGCCCCTGCCTACATCTTGTAGGCTTAATGGGAATGCAAATAATGCATATGGCAATAGAGATGCCATTATTGTAATTACTGCTAATGTTGCCTGAATAACAAAGAATTACATAAGTAATAAAATCTGTTCTGCAGACAAGATGACAGGAAAAGGCCTTTTTAATCAAACAAGAGGGACCCATCCCTTTTCCTCTTATAGTAGTCTCTGCTTTGTTGCCTACAAAATTTGAATTGTCTCCATTTGGTGTTCTTTCTTTTCCTTCCCCATGCACTTGGTATTTACTCCCTCCTTTCTACTCATCCCAAGCTCCCGCAGTTACATGGATTGATTATCACCCTCTTGATCCCTACAGCCTTTTACTAACCACTTAAGTGGTTTCTTGCTTTTTAAATCGCAGAGTTCTCCAAGGCAAGGACTTCCCTTGCTGAGGTGTCTACATGGCTCCCAGCACATAGCACCCCCAACCCTAACACCGATCTTATTGTCTCCAGCATCACACAAAGGGGGTTTAGTGTTGGCCAAAATGGGCTGATTAATGAACTTGTTGCTACAGCTGGGCTGGTCTCCTGAGACTTGTGTATGTGGAGGGAGTTCTCTTCACAGGAGTGAGGATACACAATTTTGGATTGAATACAGTGCTCCAAAAAGGAAGGTGACTCATTGAGCCTAATCATTAGGGTGTGTGATGATATTATCTAATGAGGAAACGCTTGATGATGCTTTTAGAGACTGCAGAGAGCAGCAAACTGGCTGTAGAGGAAATCAGAATGTGAGCGCTTTCGACATAAACAGTGTTCAAGAAATGGGATCTGAAACGTCTTTGGGGAGAAGAACAGAGCAATTTCAACACCCTCATGCATGCATCAGGGTGTGTTGCTGCTTCTGTCTAATCTTGCTTGTTCACATAAGTCTCTCCTTAAATAACCAGCTCTCTAGAATTCAGGATGAAGAAGCCTTGCCTGAAGAACAGATGTCATCTTATTTGTTTTCTGAAGTTGTTTTTTTGTCATTGTGTTTTTCTCTAAGTTGAACTGCGGATGAGGTTTTAATGAAAGGAAACTGTCAGGTTGGTGTAGGCCTCAAATCAAGGTTTAGTTAAGTAAGGGGTTTTTACAGAATCTAAGATAAAGAGAAACATTTCAGCTGTTGCTCTTTTGTTTTGCTGTGGGGTTTTTCATTTGTTTGTTTTTTAAGAACTCTGCTTGAAATTGTTTGCTTGGCTTCCTTTAATGAATTTGTATCTTTTTGCTACCTCATGAGAACCGGAGAGTGAAACTGTTTAGAAATACTGAGTGGTAGTCCCCATTCTCTTTTTTCTAAGTTGAGAAAGATGAATGAGTTATCTGCCTGACTTGCGTTTCTCACTCCCGTCACTACTTGTCTAAGGCATCTGTGATATAGCTGGGCAGTTTTCAGTAAGGGACTGCAGTAGTGAGTATTATCATGCCCCAGTAAAATCAATTGAAAGAGAAGGCTCTGAACACCTCAGGAATACCTACCAGAGAGAAGCCTGTTTTGTTGGTTTCATCAGACCCCAGCATCTGATCAACTAATGTACTCATAAAGAAGAAATATTGCAGTAAAAACTATCACAAATCAAAACTAGCCTCATCCCTTAAAATAGTGAGAAAGGTCTGCCCTTCCAAAAACTACATCATCATCAAATTAGGCTTTCTTTGCACACAAATTTTACTTGCACAAAAATCTTACTTAAAATCCATTAGATATAGAATGGTTTAAGCTTGCTCTTCATGTACTCAAATTAAACTAAACTGACAGAACACCTACAACCTTTTGCAGCCCTTTGACTAGGTGATGTTAAATTGGTATAAGTAGCCTTAGATACCTTTCACAAGCATGGACCGCAACCATTGTGGCTCCGGGTGTACATGAGACTTCAGCTCTGCTTTTAGTAAGAGAAAATGAAATGAGTAAAATCATGGCCAGATAAAGGCTAAGGTCTTGTGTGAGCACTGTGGCAGCTGTATCTCTGATGCAAATATCTGTAGAAATACCAGGAAACCCTGGTGCAGGTGTTTGGGAATCCAGACACAGTTAACAACAATTTTTTTTTCAGGTTTTATTTTTCCTTTGTTCACTTTCTCCTGCTCTAACTAAATACATCCCTAGGCTTGAAACCACTGTGTGGGCTAAGGCCAGGCTGGTCTTATGGCTGCAGCTGTGTGTATGTGCATATATATGTGTGCATTCCTTCTCACTCTTATAAATGTGCAGCAAAAGTGTGAAAAAGAGCAGCTGGCACATTCGAGAAAGAAAATTGCAGAGGAATCATGGCATATTTTTTAGAGCTTGGATACTGTGAAATAAATCACGAGAGCTCCCCATCTTCCTAGGAAAGACTCAAAGGTCAAGTAAAACAGAACCTGGCCTCCCGATGCTCCATGACCCCAAGGCCAGTGACATACTGGGGTGTTCAGAAGGCATGGGCTGGTGTGTTTCTCTTCTAATTGATTAATTCTGTCCATTCCTCAGACATTTTATTGTTAATGATCATGAAAAGACAGATAATTTAATGAGAACAGCGTTTCTGAAGAAGAGGTGGCGATTAAATGCCTTCTTTCCACAGTGTCTGTACAAGACTTTACAAAGTTCATTTGATGTGGCCATCAGGAAGGAATAATGTGCTTTGGAGATGTTAGCTGAAAACTTAACAAAACAGAAGAGCCAGTTTGAACTCTCTTTATAGGAGATTCTTCTCCTGAGTGCAGCTGCACTTCTAACATTGATTGGCTGAGTCAGGAGAGCACATAAAGAAAAGTGGGAGCTCAGCTCTTCAGCTAATAACATGATCACATCCCACATAGAAGAGGACTACCTCCATGCAGGTGCAGCACAATCTTCCACTGCCTCCCTGCAGTTCTCCCTTGTAGTCAGGAAGAAGAGACAAACTTTTGCAACACTCACCAGGGAAACTTCACCAAACAGGTCAGCTTAGAGCAGTGTTAGAAACCCGTGGGATGCTTGCTTCATCAGTGAGATTATAGACCTAAAAGTTTCACTTTACTTTATAACATGATAAAGCTGGGCTCACTCAAGTGACTTGAGCATAGCCATCCTCAGGCAGTTTTGCAGGAAAGACAGCATCCAACACCTGAATACAGCCCTTCTTCACTTCTCCAGGTCTTTATCACTGTGGAGTTGGTTACTGGCAAACTGGAGGACAGTGGAGGGAGCAGGGAGGGTCAGAGTCCTTTCTTACTCCTCTGTCCCAGATCTGGTGTTTCAGGCAAGCATGGTTTGGTGATACATGCCCAAGCCCAGGAGACAGTCTTCAGGAAGGTACTCCTGCTTTGGCATGGGTAGAGAGCAGCAGCCACGGTGTAGCCCCTACTGCATCACGATGAGTCACTTCGGGCCACCCTCTCCAATGCACTCCCAACTGGTATTCACCAAACCATTGCCATCCCCTGAGCTTCAGGTAATCTAGAGGACTTTGTGAACTTGCTACGTTCCTCTACTGGAAGATGCTACATCTAAGAGACCAACAACATAGGATCAGTCTTCCCAATTAGTTGAGGGCAGCAGATGACTATGTACAAAATAATAATAATATAGTTAATAGCCTCTTATAGCATTCCCTTCCTCTGAGAATGTGATTCAATGTTGTTGTAGAGAAAATAGCACTTGACAAACCTGATTTAGTTCTTTGAGGAGATCACAAAATTGCCAGATAAAGGTAACTACGCAAATATGCTATACTTAGATTTTTTTTTTTTCAAGGGGATTGAGCTAAACCCATGACACCCTGCTTAAAAAATAGCACAGAATAGTATGAACCGGAGGATATGTGAGACAGATTGAGAGCTGGATAACTGACAGGTCTCAAAATGTTGTTGTCAGTGAGGACTCATCACCAAACAACAAATTCCAAGCAGGTTTGGGACTCAGCCCTTCTTTATCCTATACTATTTATCAGCCATCTGGAAGATAATGTAAAACAAAGGGCATGGATGACCCAGCTTCAGTGGGTTGAGTTGGTTGATAAGGCAGCCACACCAGGGGACAGTGACTGCTGGGTAAGCGGGGCTCACTTGAGATGTGTTCCTCAGCTGATGCTCCAAGGTACCTGAAAGGAAGAGGAGAAGGAATGGGGATCGTCCCTTCCAAGCAGGACTGGCCTCATGTAGCAGAGCTCCCGAATGAGGGCTGGAGATCATTGCAGGCAAGTGGTTCAGTGCAAACAGCCCGCTGGTGTGCTGACAAATGGGGGCAAGAGCTGCCTGGGAATGAGCACACGGGGAGCGTAATAAGCAGGATCAGGGAGGTTAATTTGCCTCCATATAAAGCACTGTGACTGAAGTGGATAAGATAACACATCCCGGCCTGGGGCTCACATTTTAATATTCAAAAGGTGGTTAAAGTGAGGGGAGGAAAGAGCCACAGAAATGAATTAAGGAGTAGAGAAAATGCCTTAGAGCAAGATACTGAAATTGTTCGATCTGTTTCATGCACCCAAAGGGGGAAGGAGAGGAAAATTGAAGGGTGAGTTAAGTTCAGCATATAGGTAATTTCATCGGAGAGAAAATAGTGAGCAGGACAGTGTTTTTTAATGTAGTAGAGAATAGCATAAACACAAACCGCCACTGGCTAGGAGCTGAAACCAGACAAATTCAAATTAGCTGCAAGGTGCACGTGTTTAACAAAGAGGTGATTAACCACTGGAACAAACGACCAAAGGGAGGGGCAGCCTCTCCTCTTGATATCTTCAGATCGTGACTAGACACCTTTCTGGAAGAAATGCTGTAGGCAAGTGCAAGTTGCGGAGCACTGGTAAGGGGCAGCGAGGTAAAAGCAATCTGTCTGCACTCTACAGGTCAGATTACCCAAGTCTAATGATTCCCCCTCACCTAAATCCTCTCAGTCTCTGGTGCCAATCCACTCTGCATGTAGAAATGCCTTGTTCATCTGCACAACACACTTTGTCACCCTAATTAGCATCCCTGTTGTTTAGTGAGCTTACATAGGAAGCCCATAGCAGATTTTGGTGTAGAATAACTCCTATTTCCCACCTGAATGTGACTTCAGACACTATCTTTCCTGCAAGAACCACAAGATCGTATCTAGGTCATGCAAACTTTCCCCCAGAAACAGCCTCTGGGAATGACAACAGTGTGGCAGATACAGCATCAGATCATGCATTAGTATATGTGTTTGTAAAGGTTATGCCTCCAAGGCATCAGCTTGGGCTGGGAAAGGAAGGTTCACTCCTCTCCCAACATGGACAAGCAGCAGATTGATAGGCTGACCCTAAGGTCTGTGATCTGTCCCTCATCCTGTATCATTTAGGTAGTTCATCCCGTACAGCATTATGCAAGCTTTGTGATCTGTCTCTCAACCTGCACCATGTAGGTAGTTCATCCTGTACAGCATTATACGAGGTGGTCAAGAACAAAAAAGGAAGAAAACATGCTGTATTTTCATGCTCACAGCAGGGCTGGGGGGGTAACTGGGGAGAAGGGGCTTTACATTCAAGTTCCCCTTGAGTTACTCACACGTGCATGCAGTCTGCATTACTGCTGAATCACTTTTTTATTTTTTTTTAAACCCAGCACATTATATGTGTGAAAATATAGCACTGCCACAGTCTATAACAGGTCAAGGTCTCACCAACACATGCAAAGAAGGGGCAAGTTGTTCATGTAGCCATGAAGAATGTTTTACCTCCTGTATCCTGTTCGGTTAAATGGAGCCCAGAATGGGTACCAAAGTTAAAAATATCTATACAGTTTATATTAAACATCTATATATTTTTATACATGAATTCAGTCTATCTCTTCTATTAAAATACCTTGGGCTGATGCCCCTCAGCAAACGGCCCAAGCTCTGACAGTCTCTGCCTTCCATCTCTCCTACCCCAAAGAGAAAACCCTACAAGCCCAGTAGGCAAGCATCCTACAGTTTTGGATTCTGTCTCCTCCAACCCAGATGTGCTGTTTGGACCAGTGACCATAGGGTTTTCTTGAACCCCTCACTGCCTGGTGAGCAGTGCGTGGGTCAGCACATGCTCATGTCTGTGCATTGGTTCTGTTCCTGAGGAGCCTACAGTTTAGGGCTTGGGTGCTGGTGTCTGCATTCATGATGAGTAAGCTCTAAGTCCCCAGCCAGCTCTGCTGGGTCCACAGGCACTATGCTAGTTGTGGTATCCACTTCAGGAGTGAGAATCGGATATTCAAACTCTTCTGTGTCGTAAAAAAGAGAAGCCCTTTGGTGCTTTTCACCCATGAAACCCAAAATGTGTATGGGATACCTGCTACAGTCATAGTTCACTCAGTTTAGGGCACCTGGTTTAGCTGAAAGTCAATAAGACCAATATTTCCCAGCCACTCAGGCTCTTCCAAAGATCCTAGTTGACGTGATTGCACCACACAAGCTGCATGTGCAAACCATACTTCCTTACTAGGAACTTTGCTGAAGAGTCATCAATATACAATGTCGGTGCCTATGGAGCATATTGCCATGAGATAGATCCTATTTGGTTGGGTTAGACTCAAGTAATTTTGGGTCTGACAAATCAGAAACCTCTGATTCTGCCTGGTAGTGGATGGCGAAGACATCAAAAGGGTGACCTAGGATAGAGATGATGAAACAGAATGGCTGCTGGTGTTTCTGGTGAGTCTGAGTTTCCCTGAGACCTTCTGTCCACTGCCCAGACACCCTGTGCCCAGTATCAGGGCACCCAGCATGGCAGAATATTCTGTTCTGCGGGGGAATTTTCCTCTGATGCGGTCATGCAGGATCTGGGCCCTTCGTCCCACCTGTGCTTGTGCCAAGGGCCAGAGCACAGCACAGCACTAATCCAAGGCTGGTTTCTGGGACAGATTGTTCAGCCAGCCCCTAGTGCTTAATGCATGATCTCACACAATGGCCTAGTTTCTCCAGTGATAGTGCTTTTCAGGAGCTTTGCAAAGCCTTTCAAAGCATCTAAGGGGTATCAAGATGTGAATCCATCCCACTGTGGCAAACCCAAGGGCCACAAAAACATCTTAGGCATGAGTAAGTGGCAGTAGCTAATCTGACCTGCCTGGCAGCTCTGACAGAATAACACCAACAGTTCAGCACTTGAGCTCATTAGTCAAAATCTGACTTGCTAAGGTTGGGCAAACATCATCCTTGTTTGACACAACCACTGTTGTGGGGAGGCACACAGTAAAAGAGCCACAGCCCCGTGGGCTGGGGACGGGAGGGGAGAGAAGCCGAAGACCTTGCCTGGAATCTCACACGCTGCTGCCCCAGTGGAGGGAGGACGGGCATGTGGCATTTTCCGCTGGCATGCAAACAGCTGAGCCTGTCTGATATCTGGCACACAAGTGTTTGGCCTGCTATTTACCAGCTCATAAACAGATAAAGATGCAGAGGGGGTTGCTCACAGCTTTCCCACAAAAGGGAAGAGGGAGAAAGAGAGAGAGACGGCCAAAAAAAAAAGAAACCCAACCCAAAAAAAGAGAACAGGAGCAGGAGTGAGAGTTGTCGGTGCCCGCAAGCACTCGCTGGAATAATAGCAATAATCACTGTCATCCGTAAGAGGCTCTTGCGCCAGGTTCTGCCTCTCCCCCTCCCTCTCTCCCCTCGCCTTGCTGTCTGAGTCACTGGATCTGAGTCACACTCCTGTTCTATTCCTGTACCCTTCCCTTCAGCTGGGGATGTAGATTTGTTTTGGCTGGAACGATCTGGGCACAGGAGGGACCATCTGCTGCTAGTTCTTGCTTGCTTTGCTCTTGTTTCTTTCTCAGAGAAGGGAAGTGAGTGCTGCCATTGCAATAATTCACAGAGAGCATGTTGGGAACACACACCCCTCACTGTACAGCCAGGGACCGCCATTTGTCATCTGAAGGCTCGTTATCCGTGGCTGACCCTGAGCGGTTGTATTCACGTGCTTGAGAAGGCAACTCCGACAAAATCACTTCCCCATGTATCAGCTCTTCCCAAGGAGAGTGGTTTTCCTTTGGTAAAACCCCAAACAGTTTTTCGGGGCAGCAGGATCTCAGTGGTGGTATCCAGGGTGGTTAGCACAAGGCTCCTCATTGCTGTGATGAAGGAAAGGAGCACAAAACAACCTGACAGCATGCAGAGACTTGCTGTTAGTACGAGTGGAGAATGTTATGACGGAAGAAGTGCTCCCTTATGGTTTTCCTGTCAGTAGCAGCAGCCAGAGTCAGTGTGTGCGCCTTGTCTTTCGCTGCAACACTAGTAATTGGCAGTGGTGAGGAAATGCAAATGACTTAATGTCTAATCCACCACAACCAGTGTCTTGGCTGGTTCCTGCATCCACATCCTGAATAGGAAAGCCAGCAGAGCAAACGTGCATGGGAGAAGGATCCATAGAAGAGCTGAGCAAATGGTGGGTGGGCAGGTGGGGCTGAATGAGCAAGAGCAAAGGTCCAAGAAAGAGCAAAGTCACACTGCAGGCATGCCAGGGTTTTTGCGAATGACCAGACATTTTTGAGGCTCTGTCTTTGGAGTATGTCTCTTGATGGATCTTTGGAGGCTGTAGCTATCAGCGACCTGTTGCTCAGTGCTCTCCAAAGGAGGGGCTGCTCCTGCAAGCTCTGCCCAAGAATTCCAGAAATAGACGCCCCACAGTGAAGAGTTGCCTTTGTGCAGCTCAACCGTTTGCCAGACCTGCTTATGGGAGAGACAACAGAAGGGGTTGCTTCGTGCCTGGAAGAGAACATAGCTGTCTATTCAACAAGAAATCCTGAATCCTGGCCCCTCTGGAAAACCAAACCAACAAAATCAACCTTGTGCTTTTCATTGGCAGTCCATGAAGGCTTGTGAACTTAACCTAAGCTCACGAAGCCCTGGAGCACTCTGTGGGTGAGTGGTTCTGGAGGCCCTGAAGACACATTCATCTCCAGTGATACCTTTTTCAGTCTCATTCTTCACTGTTCCTCCTGAACAATTTAGACTGGATTTCCCAGAATCCCAGAATTTTAAAATGCTTTCAGTGACCCATCCCAGGGTGGAGAGTACTCAAATGTCTGCAGATCAGGGAACCCTCAGCACAGACTGACTGATGATAGCCACCACGCTAATGTCATCCCCCCTGTGGATCAGGGTTGTCAGGCAAATTGATTCTCAGAAGAGTGACCTTAGCTCTAATTTCAGCACAGTGGCAGCTCTTTTTGACGTAAGGATGCTCCAAAAGCAGTCTGGTGACGGGGCATTGCTCAAAGGGGCTGGATGTCAGTACACGCAAAACAACCACCTCCACCAGTACATGGGTCACATCAGTGTCTAAAGCATTTGTAACATTAATGTCTTTAATGCACAAGGAAATCAAATTAGCAAAAGGAGCTGACTAAAAAGGTCTGGGCCAAATTCTCTGCGGGTGGAGAATGGCTGCATCATTCTTAATGGAGCTACAACAATGTGATTTACTCTCCCCAGAAGTGATGGCTAGACACTCACATCACACTTCCACTCAAGCTAACTCTAATTTTCTCTGGGTCTGACTCATCTGCCCAGCCAGAGACAAGATGCTTCATCTCCGAGTGGCTGAGACAGGCACACATTTGTTAAGGTTTGCCTTGCAGGTGTGCCTCAGCCAGGACCCCTGGCTCTGAAGGCTGCCAGCAGAAGCCACCAAAGGATGGTCCCTGCCTCAAAGGCTTTGTTAGTGCATGCAAATTCCACAGCAGGTGCTTCCTGACTTCTCTAGGGGCTGGACACAAGTTACAGCAAAGGCAGCTGCAGCCTAGCAGGAGAAGTTAATAGGAGAGATGTTAATCAGCCAACCCTTTCTGGAGTGCTGGATTATTATTTTCAGTGCTCTTGTTCAGTCCCAGATTATACAAAACCATCCTGTTCCACTTCACCACTGCCTGCTGCTTCTATCCCCGCTTCCAGCACACTCCTGTCCCAGCAGAGAAATTCTGACCCCATAGAGCCTCCGGGATTGGCTCTGCCAAGCTGACCCTCAAGCTCAGACTGTCTCTCCCACCTGGGATTTAACCAAGATAAAACTTGTGTTTTCCACAGCCTTTTCTGGGGGAATTCACTAAAAAGGATGATGCAGGACATAGCTCCTGATCCCTTGCTTTGGCCATATCCATTTGAGATGGTCACCCATTGCAGTTGTGCTCACTCCCAGGGACGTGGCAGGGGAGTTTTGACTTATGCCATTTAAAAAAGGCACAGTAATTGCTGTCTGTTTGTGTTCCTCCTCTTTGTGCAGGAGATATTTCCTGTGTGCTCCACTATGAGTTATTCAGCAGCAAGGACACACAATTGCTCCCAAAGATACAAGAGAAACCAAAGACCAGTCTGGGCTCTTTGGTGACTTTGTTTTCCTCTTAATGCTCCTTTCTTTCTTTTTGCATGCTATCTCTTCTGTCCACCTGATTTTAGCCTTTCCACATGTCCGAAACTTGAAGCTGATTACAATCAGCCCAAGGCAAAGTGTGAGCAGAGACAGCTGATATGTGCTAGTCGGCATTTCTGATCCCAAGCACTCTAAGGGTGACAGCCTCTGCATTTCTCCTTTTCCCAGGCATACTTTGGGACACCCTGGCATTGCAGTACATGCTGGTCACTGAGATTTACAGCTCAGCAAATTTAACCTTAGATTCTTTGAATAATGTTCACGCATCTTGCTAAAACTGGTGCATTCAGTGAAGGCTTGACATACTCTCTTATGCAGCTGTATTAAAAAAAAAGCACCCGTGCCACTTCAGCCATAATAACCCAGGCATACATTATACCTCTAACCACATGTCATAGCCAAGTGCTATCCCTTAACTGTAAACCCTCCCATCTGCAGATCTGCCGCATCTACAGAGTTTGGGGTGTTTCTTACTAAGATAGCTCGAACAGCACATGTAAGATGGGAGGCTAAGGCAGGGATTGCAGGCCCAGAGAGGTGCAGGCACTTAGCAACAGCCTGTATGCCATGCGTTTGCTTCAGAATTTGCAGGAGACAACACGTGTTTACTCAAAAATTATTATTGTTACTGCTGGCCCTAACTGTTCAAGTGTAAAGTACACAGCCTGCTTTGCCCTTTGCTGAGCTCTCAAAGCCTCACTGGAGAGAGCTCATCCTGGCAAAGGGCAGTGCATTGCACCAGACCTTTGCCTACCTATAGACAGTCCTGCCAGTTTTGTCCCCCAACTCATGGGAGTAAGGGGATCCTATAAGAAAATGTTTCATTCTCTGATGCTGTACCCTCCAAAACCCAGCCCTGCCTCACCAAGGCTGGACTCACCAGAGAGTCCAGAGCCATGAGACTTTTGCAAAATATGTGTGAATCATCCAGTTTGCACAAGCATTTGTCACATCGAAAGTGATAATACGCAGGATCAGCTCAATCCCTAAGAACAAACACAGAGATTTGTGCCCCACACAAAACTTATACAACCAGGGCTAAGGTTTCTCCCCCAGAATGGCACACCATACTGCTCCTGGACACCTATATTCATGTATCCTGTGAATATTGCCAAAACCTGGTGCACAAAATGACTTTGAGAATCTGTGAAGCCCAACAAGAGGCTCAGACCTGGGGACATGGGAGGCAGCCCAAAGGCAGCTCTGGCTTCTGCCATGCCCAGGCTCCTCATCAAAAGCAAAGAAGTATTTATCCTGATGCTTTGCCATCTAATACATATTAAAAGGATAAATTTGATAGCAGCATTCCCCTGGACTTGCACAGGATGCTCAGGGTTTCATACTGCAGCATTTGTAATTTCATCCGTCCAAAGAACAGCCCACAAAGTGACTGAAATTTATTAAAGCAAGATTAAACAATAATAAGTTTTTAGAACAGCCTGGGTGAAGATGAACACACTTGGAAATCTTGGACAGTGCAAGTTGTATCCCCAGTATCGAAACAGCAGGACTCAGGAGTAAGTCATCCAGTGAGACGCAGTGCACTGCACAATCTGATGCAATTAACCTCTAAGGTAGGATCGATGCTTGGGGATCGGTGAAATCAGACCCTTTGTTACTGAGTGATGATATCTCTGAAGTTTTAATGTTTGTAGAGAGATGTTTTCACCAAATATGATACACGGTGATTAAAATAATGAGCTGGAACAAGAAAAAGTTATAATTGCTCCTTTTCCTCCCCTCCCCCGAGTCGGTCTGAGCGCTTCGTTAACTACCTTGATGAACCAATCAAGAGTTGGCTAAATCAGAGAAAGAGCAAACAAACCCTGGGAGACATCGCTACAAGAAAAGGCATAATCTGGACACTAAGCTTTGAAGGCAAGCTGTATAATGAGAGCTGACTGTATCTCGAAATCCATGTTAGCTTGAATGAACTTATGTAATAAACATTTATCACAGAACATATGTCACTGAGCACCTGCCAGACTTCAGGAGTGGAGCCAACGCAGCTTGAATCGTATATGTATTTAAAAAAAAAAAAAGAAAGAAAGGAACTTGGCGGCAGGAGGCTGGCAGACGCTTTTACTAGAAAAATCAGAAGTGATTTTGAGAGGAGTAGAAATTTCCTGAAACCTCTCTCACTCCGTGTGGGAATATTGTACTTGGAAAAAGTTAGAGGCTGATCAGCTCACATGGGGTGGAGGAAATGGGATGAGCTCCCCTGCTCAGCCCCTCCAGAGCATGTCCTCACATCTCCATCACCTCGGGCTCCCTGCACATGCTGCTCCTATGGTTGTGATGGGTTATGGGAAGCCACATCATGTGGAGTGTGGTTGGTATCTCGCGCCTCGCTCTGCCCAAACAAAGCGACAGCACCGGACAGTGCAGGGCTGCTGCAGGGAAAATGGTGAGCATAAGGCTGAACAGGGCTGGAAGGTAAATATTTGGTTGTGCAGAGGGCATGGACAGGAGAGAAGTAAAGCTGCTGACACAGGGACAGGGGGTAAGGGGACGCTAGCACCAAAATCAAGCAGAACAAGGTGATAGAGGGACAAACAAACTGTGAGTACAAAGGGGGTTCAGAACAGCAGCATTCAACAGAAATCAGAACACCAGAAACCAAACTGGTTTTAGGACAGGCAAATACAGGGCAGGGCAGAACATGGGCTTGGCCAGGGCAGGATGCTCCCAGGGAAGTGGAGGCAAAGCAGCAAAGGGCCTGGGACAGGAGATGTTTCTATCTGACATGCCAATGTCAGATGCTGCAGGCAACCCTGCTCTTCCCTGCAGCTATAAATGAGAAACTGAGCCTTGGGAAAGATAAACAGCTGATCCCAAATCGACCCTTTGGACTGCCGACCCTAACTGGAGTGACTGGGGACTTGGCACCTGATTATTGACTAACCAGCTGCCCTGTGGGGAGGCTAAAGCCAAGGGCTAGCCACCAGCCCAGCACATACCCAGAGGGATTTTGCCCAACCCCATGCATTTCGGTGGTCCTACACTTAGACCAGCTGGGGATCCAGCCCACTAAGTGCAGATAAAGGAGAGAGAAGAAAGATGGGGTATTGAGTGTGCAAGAGCATGGGGAAGAGTGTGGGAGGGCAATGTTAGCGCTGTCTTTCTGTGGGGAGGGGCTGGCTATTCAGAGGAGCCTGAGGCTGAACAGGCTGACTCAGATGCTCAAGGCATGCATGCCATTCATCTCCCCAAAAGGCTGATCCCAGCTGCTCCACAGGAAGGCAGGAGACTATCTGGAGAGAAAACCCTCACTAACCACCTGATGGTACAATATTGATGATAAATGATTCATTGTTATTGCAACTCTCTCTGCTGCACTGAATCCGCAGGCTTTCATTAACATGGATGCAAGCTGGCTCTGCCACAGGTGTGCAGCGTTCACCTGGGCCACAGCTCGCTTGCTGACCTTCAGCTGCTCAGGGTTTGTGTCCCAGCGTCACATCACTTGGGTTTTTTCACTTGTTTTTTCGCGCCATCTCTGTAGAAGGTCCTGTCCATGTGCCAGATTTGGAATTGCTTCAATAAAACTTGTCTGAAGCAGAGCTCTGCTCACTGTGGTGGTTCTCGGTTGTGCATTTCCTCCCCAGGTGTTGAACACAAGCTAAGATTTGGCATTAGTACCTGCTTAGATTCAGGGTCTTCTGCTTTTAAAAATTAGTTTTTAAAGAAATAATTCTTGTTGAAGATTTGTGGAGGGAAACTATGCTTTGAACAAAATAAAAAAAGATGGTGTAGAGAGGAAGATTTGTCTGAAAAAGGTTCAAGAGACATCCTTCTCCTTCTCTCTCCTTCTCTCTCCTTCTCAGCTGCCAAACTCCATTGTTCCCCCCCAGCTCTCCCCCATTTTTGGATGAAGAATGTCTGTTTTGAGTAGCCAAAACTAAACACAAGTTAAGCTTCCCAGGTGGGAGCTGGGTTTCCTCAGTGGGGAGCTGATGTCACCCAATGGCCCCTTTCAGCAGTGCCCAACTTTTACCATTTCTGGAATTGAGTGATTAAAGGGTAAACCCTCCCTTTCTGCAGTGCCGTGCAGTTTGGAAGATGTTCTACTCATCTGCCTAACTATAACCTACATCGTGATAATTAATGAGTCAACACTTCTTTCTCCATGTGACAGCGACTGGCTGGCGGTGGCTGGAAACAGGTTAAGGCGACCAGATAGGCAGGAGGGTGCCAGCACCCACACAGACACCCCTGGTTCCCAAGGCTGACTCTGCACTCCCATCGCCCTGAGGATTCTCTGCTGGGGGCGGGCAGATCTTGCAGTGTGAGGGGGACACGCAGCTCATCCACCCACTATGACAAAAACACCCATCCCATCAGCCTGGCGGGGAAAAAAAGAGGCATGAAAGTGAGAGGAAGTGGAAAAGACCAAGGCGAGAGTGCAGGGTGACAAGCTCACCACCGGAAAACAACAAAAATAAATGCACTCAGAAATAGCATAACTGACATGCAAAGAAGATGAAAAAAGGCCCTCAAAACAACCCCCGGGGGGGGGTTGGGATAGGATGGGGTATCTGTGGTGGACACTAAGGAATGCGCTCTGGTGACAAGCTTCTGACCTGCAGGTCTCTGGAGGCTTCGGTCTCTTGGGAGATGGGGAGCGCATAAGACGCTGACAGTAGCTCTTGGCTGAGTATGGAATAGGGATTCTGCTGGAGGCACGAGAACTATTCTGGTTTGTCCCAGTCCTTTTTGCCCAATCATTCTTCTGGTGCAAAGAAAAGCACTTGGGTCCTGTTCTGCTTGCATGTCAAGTTTAAATCAGCAAAGGAACTGGGCAGAAGGGGAAGGAGAATCCAGTTCTCCAGGGTCCTGGAAAGGACAACTGCTCTCAATTTATGTTCTTAAGAGTGCTAAGGTCTTAAGCTACTGAAGCATTTAAGCATGCTCTGACCTTTAAAAAAAGATAAGGCTCCTGAAGTCAGCATTGTTTAGCAGGAGGTTGCATTCGTGCTTAGAGCAGAGCGGCACTTAAAGACTTGCTTGTATTATGTTCTAGGCGTCTGTTTCGGGCTGCCTTGACCATGGCACCAGGTAGCAGGACTAGGTCCTGCACGTCCATCCCAGCTCTGCTGCTGCACAGCGGAGTGACTCTTAGCATGCAACCAGCTGTGCTGCCTACCTCCAAGGAGGTTTGGTGTCCTGAAGCACCAAGTACAGCCTGGATATCACAAATGGGGCACTGTCCCACCGCAGGTCCAGGATAATGCATCTTTCACTCCTGGCATGATAAAAAAAAAAAAAAAAGCAGAGTAATCATACCAAGCATGATTGTGTCTCCAGAGGAGTCCTTTGGGTTCATCTGCCCAAACTTGCAAGACCTGGTTGCAGAATTGCTGTTGTTCTGGCAGCTTTCCAGTGCCTTGTGAATCAGGGAACACTGTGACTGCCACTCAAGGACGGCAAACTGTTTAAATCATAATACCATATTCCCATCTGGTGCACTGAAATGCATGAATGCGCATGGTCGTGTTATCCTTCATTCCTTCTATAATAGAGCATGTGATACAGTTTTCTCCAAGGAGTAGTGGGGTGAGCAAACACAGACAGGGAATGTCCTTGTGTATCTTGAAAGTGTAAAGGTATGGCTAAGTAATAAGGATTAATTATTACAGCTGCTTAATGAGGCTAGGGATTTTTAATATTATTATTTCTGCGTGTTATCTCAGCCAAGGCCATGGCAACAGGAAGACAAGAGGACCACCTGCCTGAGTCATGCTGAACGGAGGTTTAGATGTTGTTTACGAAAGGCACAGGGACAAAAAGCTGTAGAACGTGGGTCCTGGTTGGATTGGGCTTCATCTTAGCTGGCAGCAGGGATCTCCATCCTCTGGGTCCAGAAGCAGTGCAACAGGGCTGGGGGGATTTCTAACTCTAATGTAAAGCAGGCTGCTCTCCTTCAAACAACTAGCCAAAAATGGCCAGTCTACAGCTCTGGTCCTGCAAAGACATTGTTTGCATCAGAACGTTGACACCACTCTTTGTGTGCTTAAATTTTGGTGTCCTGGGCAGCGAAATGCACACAGAAAGAGCTGGACGCTGCCTACTCTTGCTCCTTGAATACCAATTCATGCTGCAGTAAAGTGGAACTGGAATGGTTCTGAGTGTGAAAGGGCAACAATATTTTTGGTATTAATGGCTTCACAAAGCAAGAGAGAATTTTGGCCGTGCATTGAAGGAAGTTTAATAAAGGCTTAATTAAGTGCCTCCATCTAGATTCAGATGTTCTCACTTCTGGTGTTGAAGCTTGAAGCTGTTAGTCATTAATACTCATCTCAGGTAAACTCCACCACCCTCAGCCCCTCACCTGACGCACACACTTGAGAAAGATTGCTGATATCCTCTCTGTAAACTAATGAAATCACAGTGTGATATTTTGATTTCAAGGGCATCAAAGTAATGCAAAATAATGATGGGATCAGGAGGCTCTGATACCACCACCACAATGCAGCTCTTCTTGTCTCTAAATCTGAGAGCACTTTGTGAAGGCTATCCAAATCATTCCTCCTCTGTTCAGGTCAGAGAAGCAGAGGCACAGATTTGGAAGAGATGCAACCCACAGGTCTGGGATAGCATCCAGGCTCAAAGCCAGCTGTCCCAGCCCTGGGCTAACGTAGCAGCCATTGATAACACTTGTCCCTAGAAGAGAGAGATGGGATCTGCTATGGACAGGAGACCTCTATGTGTGTCTGTATTTGTGTGTTTGTCTGTCTTTAGCTATACCAGACAATACAATAACAAACAAAGAAGAAATCAAAACTATGGCCAGCCAGGGAAGCAGGTCCTGCTTTAGCTGGTTGGAGTTTAAAGGGCATCAGTGGGCACAGGAAAATGCTTTGTAAGGGTTGGAGTGGAAACCAGATTTTTCCCTGAGATTATTTCACAATATTTGTAGCTCTTGTTTGCTGCACAGGAGATTAGGCAGAAAGGCCCGATTGCTTCTTTGCCCTTTTTAGCAGAGGAGAGTACTCCAGACCTGCAGATGGGGAGAGCCTGTGGTCAGGGTTGCTGCAGTAATTCACAAAGTACTGATCTTTAGCAGAACAGAAAAGAGAATAGAAATTATTCTGAATATTTTAAAAGAGCCTTGTGGAAAGTGGAGGGATCATTAGCAAATCTTCTCCATGTGGGGTTGGCAGTTTACTGCTAAAGAACAGAAGGCACAGGTCTCTTGAGGTTATTAATAAAAGCGGTGAACATTTCCTCTGCTTACTAGTATAATACAATGTCTAGTTTTTGTTATGAGAACAATGCCATGCCCTGATGAGGGTTATTACAGGGATCACCTATACATGCAGAGATCTCACTGCACCTGGGAAAGGCTTGCTCACTCCCCAGAGATGCTCTGGTATGGGTAGTGGAAACGTGAAGCTCAACTAATCAAAAAAATCACTTTACTCCTTCACCTTTCCTTTCAAAGCTGGTTGTGAATAAGTGCTAGAGTATGCCTGGCAGCCCTGGGACCCTCACCCAAAGGCAATTGCTCAAGCTGGGGGTCGGGATGCACTGCACAGCCCGGGAAGAAGCAGAGCTTGAGGGAGGTGCACAACATGAAGTGCCGCACTGCGGTCTCAGTAGCTGGTTGTCCGTGGGCTAGAAGCCTCTCTGGGTATCACAACAAGTCTCTCAAGATGACTGTGCTGGTAAGAAGTGTGATATCAAGAGCTGTGAGGCTTTGCCCCTGGAAAGTTGTGGGCATTAAGGCTCTGGGTTTGCTTCAGAGAGCTCCTCTCCTCTTGCCTCAGGAGTGCTATGACTGAATCAACGTGAACAGACCCAGCCTCTCAGCTAGTTTGCTGGCAGGGAAAATGAGGCACGAAGAAAAGTGACTCACTCCATAGCTATCTACCAGTCAGAAACTGGTCTAAGAGACAGAAGCCAGGAGGAAAGTCCTTGCAAGAAAAGTTTTCCTCCAAAAATGTAACCAGTTTTCTTCAGGTACTCAAACCAGGGGTAATCCCAGTAGCTTGCAAAAATTGTCCTAAGCCCACAACCCCACCCTGAGCCTCTCCCAGCCAACATGGCTGTGAAACCACCCTGCATAAAGGAAGAGGAGTGTGGAATGGTCTGGAGACTGCTCAAAGCCCACAGAGCAGGGGGAGGCATGCCCAACTCTGACAATGGGCACCCAAAACATTGCTCACTCTCTGCAGCCCTGCTACAAGCAAACAAGCAGTGACCTTGTGGGAGTGGCTCTGCAGCAGAGCAGGAACCTACCTTCCTCATGTCCCCATGGTCCTTGCACCCTGTCATGGGTTTCAAGGTCACTTGACATCCATCACTGAGGCCAGCGGTGTTTTGGTAGCCTGGGTCTTATCTGCAAGGCTTTGTTTCTTCTTGGTTTTAGTGCCAGCCCGAATCTCCTCTGGTGCCAAAACCGACACCAGCATGAATGCTCCACTGCTGCTGATTGCCTGAGGAGCACAAGCCTCAGGCCTTTTCCGTATCAGTTCTGCTGCTAGATCAATATCTGCACTTGAACAAGAGCAGGGTGTTCAGAGATACATCAAATACAAACGGGACCCTTGCCAGTAGAAGAATCCATCACGGCCCTCCAAGGCTGTGCCAGTGTTTAATTAAGTCTCCTGATAGAAACACACCTTATCTGCATTTGTCTGGCTTCAGATTGTGTCTGCTGGATCTTGTTTTACCTCCCATAGCCAGGCAGGCCCAGTGTTATTTGACTCTCATATTCCATCACCTCACAGCAAGACTTCCCTGGTTCTGGGTTACCCTGGACATCCTCTGCCCAGAAATGTTGTCTGGGTGGATAGTGAGGCCTTCAAACTCTCATTTGACATTTCAGATGCCAGGCAGCCCTTTTGAAACTGTGTGGGCATGGGTAAGGGGGCTCACACATGTTTCCCCAGGGTTAGACTGACTGTGGATGGAACATCCTGTGGATGTATTGCATGTACCCAGTCCATCTTCAACACCTCGGACATGCCAGACTCCCCATCCAGCCTCTGCAGAGGTTAGGACAGAACCAAGGATGCACTTGGTGTTCCTTACTACCTAGCTTCTCTTTGTCTTTTTTTCTTCTCTGCACCCTCCTGAACTGCCTTCTCCTTGAGGGATGGGAAGTGGTACCAATCCAGGGATTGCAGCTGCTTGGCTCACCTTCACTACCAGGTCCAGCTCCTGTTACCCCTACATACCCCTCCTGACACCCTGCTCATCGGACTGGCAGCTCCTGCCTCCTGTTCTCCCTGCATCCACCTGGCTTCTCCCCTCAAAAGGCATTTCCCCCTTTGTCTTCCCAGTGAGCTTGTGTCCTTGGGGGACACAGGCTGCTTGGCAGCATGTGTGCCCTGATGGATTGATTCAGTGTGACTTCCTCCCGCATATTTAGTCAGGTTTCCTAGAAAGCCTTTTTCACTGGAAGCTTCCTGAACAAAACAGGTGGCGTGTACATGCATGTGTGTGTGTGGGTCTGTGGGGGAGAGTGGGTGGGTGAGGGCTGAATTACTGGCCCCTGCCATTACCCCCAGCACTGTGATGCACTGTGCCGGCTCCGTGCATCCATACAGTGAGGGCTGGAGGGATCTCGGCATTTGTGGAATGAGCATCTGGGAATGTGCATCTGATCCTCAGACCACGTGAATGGGGGTCTAAAAATAATAACCAACTGCCGCTCCATTTCTTGGCAGCATCTGGGGGAGTTTGTGTAGGGAGGAGCAACCATCAACCCCTAACACCACCCAGCAGCATCCCTCTGTTTCACAGCCTGGGTTTGTGCATATAAAAGGGGTCAAAGGCTGCAAACTAATTTTTTTGTAAAAGTGTTTCTCTCAGGGAGGGCTATGCTGTTAGTTTTCTCCTACCTTACCCATCTGCTGCTGACCTGCCCTATTAAAAGATGCCCTGGTTTTGCACTTGAAACCTCATTTGCCCTTTGCAGATGAGCTGACACAAGTGCCCACTGCAGCAGGGAGAAGGTGACAGTGTTACAAAGGGAAGGCCATGAAGACTGTTCCTGTGAATAGGGGTGGTGACCACACTTTGAGAGCACTCAGCGCCTTCCCCTGCATCAGAGCTAGGCAGAGTCCAGCTGTAACTGGTCTGCAAGATTGCTGGGTGGGAAGCGTTGCTGCTTTGCCAATGGATTTTTATACTTCTTTCAATCCTTGGCTTTAGCAGTGCCACTCTCCCTCAGTGGCACTAACCTACTGTGGGCGACAGGGTCAAAGAAGAGGCACCTGTGGTGATAGCTTTGTTTAAACTTACTTGTTCTGTAGGGTTTCTTTTCCTCTCTCTTAATCCAAAAGTAGCTTTACCCAGAGATTTATTTCTGTGAGGAAACACCATTTCCAATGAAGGAAGAGCAGGAGCAGCAGCATATGGATCAGGTGCTGCACATCTAGGTGAGAAAAACCCATCAGAGTCTGACCCAGCTCACACCTGGATTCACTTTGGTCCTCTGCAGGGTCTGGGCAGATCTGGAAAAACAGCGTATGGTTAAATCTCCCTGTGTCTGGTTTCTTTCACTGTGGAATCAAGTTCATGTCACTTCCGTATCTCTTGGTGGAAGGCTGGGAAATCCTGTCAGAAGGCTGAAGGCAGCAATGCAGTCTGGTTGTGGCCCTTGCTTGATGATGGCTCAGCCCCACTCAGGGGTTTTGTCTTCCCGTTTTTCGTCCCTCAACTCGCTCTGCTGCTCTGGAATGACCAAGGGCTGAGTGGTGAGCAGTTTCTCTCATGAGCTACAGCTATGAGAAACAGGCAGGTTGTGGAAGCTGCTGAACAAAGGGAGAAGAGGTTCCCACTGGTGCCAGTAGGAACAGGAGTGAGGAACGTGTCAGGGAACGTAACATTCCTGAAACAGCTTTCTTGCAGGTCTTCTTACTCCCCAGATCTGGTACTCTAGCATTTCAGGTTTGCAGATGGGGTAACAACACCAAGGCTGGGCAATTTGTGGCTTGTGGGCTGCTTGTGGTTCTCAGGCTGTTTAAAGCTGGTTCTTGTGCCAGGTGAGCAGCAATGGCTGGCAAGTGGGCTACTGTGGAACCTACATTCCTGGCTGGGAGGCAAAAGGAGTGAACCCACCAAACCCATATTTGCTGTGGCTATTGGATACCTGTCTGTCCTGCGTCACTGGAGAGGCAGAGGAGCCCTGAGAGCATGAACTTTTTTCAGCATTATAGGCATGGTTTGGCATCTTTGGGATCACACCATTTCCATGCAAACAAATACAAAGATGTCTCAGCTGTGGCTTGGTTTCTACCAGCAGCAAGGTCAAAGCAAGACTTGCTCAGTTGAGTAGAGATGTGCCTGGTGGTGAGAAAAGTGATGCATTGCAAAAGGGAGATGAGAACAGCAGGCTGCCACATTTGGCTTTCCCAGTGGGTAGGAAAAGGTCTGGCTGGATTGAAGCTGTAACTACCACCAAGATGTGGCAAGACAGTCCCCGAAATCCTTGTGTGAAATTGGGTCTCCTGGAAAGCCAGCCCAGAACACAGGGTATATAATGGCCTGCCTGCCTGGCAGCCCTGGCAGGTAGTTGAGCAGCTTGAGTCATACCTGGGCAAGGTGTCCCCAGGCTGCGATAGACTCCCAGATTGGGTGGGTCAATATGCAATTGCCAGGTTCTGTGCCCCGAATTTTGAGGCAGGCCTGGATACATCACTAGCAGAAGGCTATGTGGGGCAGAAGACGACAGCTAGCAGCATGCTGGAAGAGACCCGGCTTGGCAGGGAGATCAAGGCCCTGGGAGTGGGAAGGAAAATGAGAGGAACCAGGAATGAGAATTGGGCTGGGGTGGGGTGTGGGAAGCAGAGCTGAAAAGAAATGTCTGGGAGTCTTTCTGTGGGAGGATGAGAATTGGTTTCTCCTGGAGTTGGCAGACCCATTGAGCCCTGCTCCAGACTCTTCCCGGCAGGCCATGGAGCCTCTAGAGCATCCCCACCCCTGAGCCTTTCTCTCAGCAGTACCCAGAGGAGCTGGAGAACTGCAGCAACAGCTCTACAAGCTTCAACACCTCCTGGCTGCTATGAAACCCTGCGGAGGAGAAGCCCCATCTACTTGGCAGTTTGCCATGTATAACCTTCAATCCAGTTCCTGGATGGTGGCCCCTTCCTTTACATGGGGCTCCACCGGAGGGTACAGCCTGGACAAGCACAGGGAGTACCTGTGACAGTGGTGGGTGCAGCAGGGATGGGAGCAGAAGGGCTGCTAAGTGTAACTCTGAGAAGGGTGGTAGACCCTGACATGCTTAATTGCCTCACCTGGCTGGAGATAAGAAAGGTGAGCTCAGGATGTGAAGGTGACCCTTGCATTTCTGCTGTGTGTGATCAAAAAAAATTGTGTAGTCCTTGGTTTTCCACCACTTTCCTCCTTATCCTTCCAGCCACAGAAAATATTCACTTTTTATCTGTAAACGTAAATCTCTCTGAGTTGGAAAATCTGCTGCCAACTCTCAGATTGGAAGCCCTATGTCCTTTTGTGCTTCCTGGGAAGTGGGCTCTCTGTGCATGCTATTTCCTCTCCAATCAGCTGTGGTCATCAATGGCACCACATGCAGAAGGAGAGTGAGATGCAATTACAATCCCCAGGGAGTGTGGCCATCTCTCTATGCTACAGCTTTTGACGTTTTCAGTTGTTCATTAAAAAATCCCCAATTTCCTATTGAAGGAACAAGAGGAAAACTTCCAACTACACAGTTCCTAATCTGTGGCCAGTCCAAAGGTTTGCTGGTGCTTCCTGGCTCCAGACTCAAGAACCTGTCTAGCAAGGAACTGGTGCTCACAGCTGAGCCTCTGGAGGTACCTCACGAGGTTAGCCCAAAACATGGCCCCCACAGCAGCACCAGGCTGCTGCATGCTCCTGAATCTAGCTCACCCAGTCCCTCCCACCATGCACACCAGGAATGGCTCCGCAGAAGTGAATGGAGTTACATCTCTGCACAACATGAATCACATTCAGTGAGTCTTGAGCTGACCCTTGCAAGGAGCTTCTGAGGCATTGTGAGAAAATTATTTATGGGTGGTTTTTATTGCCTGGAAGAGAATGTAGAAATCAAACAGCGCCCTTGTGGTTTTCTTCTGTCAAACTATTTTGCTGCCCAAATATTTAAGTGTGAGGCAGAAATCTTTACAAGGGCTACCACATTCCTTGGGTTATCTGTATTGCTCCTGCCTGGACCTATAAATTCTAGAGGGACTACCAAAGTAAATAATACATTTGCCAGCACATATGTTGCTCCAGGGGAACTCCTATTTCCCGTAGAACAAAGGTCAGTAGGTCAGGGTCCTACTTGCAAATCAATAGAAAATTACCTTTCAAGTGACACCTGCATTAACCTTTGACTCTTGTTGGTCTGGATAAGGTTAAGGCCACCAGTCCCTACAGGGAGAGTCCTCCATTGTATCTATGATTTATTTGAATTATCTGTTTTCCCTGCTTGATCTTTGGAATTGCTGGCACAGTTCCCACACAGCGTGCAGGGCCGTTTCACTGCTCATTGGTCAGGGATGGCACAAGATACACAAGGCTGTGCTTTTTGCAGACAGGTGTCAGAAACAATAAGAAAAATATATATATTTGGAAATGAGAAAAAAAACAAACACAAAAACAAACAGCAGAAAGCAATTACAAAACCCTCTGTCAACATAAAGCTTTTGTATCTAAAAGATGTGTCCTTAGCTCAGTCATTAATGATACCCGTAGGTCATGAAAAGTGAATGAGTTGAAAAAATCAAACTCACTTGCCATCATATCTGGGCTGGAAATAAAGTTGCTGGATCCTACAGTCTCCAGACTGGTGTGAATCACTCCTTGTATTCATCAGGGGCTTTTTCACACTTTGTATTTCTTTTAAGTTCCATGAGGTAGTCAGTCCGGTCACATCACTCTGCTTGTGCCTTTTGGTCTCCATTCTTTGCACTGTTGCAAGCCAGAGCTGATCCACCAGGAGCAAAGCATCTAGGAGAGCACCCCTTGCTCAGTCCATCTTTTATTCTCCCATGGCAGTGATCACATGTTGCCAACTCAGTGTCGCAGCTCACCTCCATCTCCCTAGCCAGGGCTTTACTTAGGAAAGGGGTCATGGTCCTGCTCAAGACCTGATAAAGGGGTTCTCTGACTCTATGGTGGATGTTTCCCCATAAGGCAATTAACATAGGAACTGGGCCGTGACTTCTTTCCTTCTGCCCTTCCATAAAGATTCATAAATCTCTTTTCTAGATATTACTGAGTTTGAATTGTCACACAGGGACTCATGAGCACAGATCTCTTTCCATCACTTCAGATGCTGTTCCTTAGTGTATAAGGCAACTACGTCTTTTGTTTATTTCTAATTCCTCCTTTGCACCCCAGAGAAATGCTGCTCAGTTGCTCTGCTGCTGGTGAAAACCCTACCACACCCTCTGAAGCAGGTAAGGGATGGGATGATCATCGGAAAATAGATGACATATTCCAAACGGCTCCTGCAAAGGGATTCCCAGTCAGCCCAAGCAATCCTGCCACAAGTGTGCAAAATGCCCGGTGGTCTTTAGATAACACTGAGCAATAGTCCACTGGCAAGATGGCATTATATTCTCAAGCCCATCACGCTGGCTTGCCAAAAACCCTCTGGCACAGGCCATCACCCTGCCCCTGCCACCCTTCTTCAGGCCCTGAGGATGCCCCGTGTACAAGGGGCCAAAACAGCTCTCTGAAGCTGGGCCTCTCATTGCTCCAGACATGTGCATTTTTGGCCACCAACTTTTGATTGTCACTTTGGACTTGTGGGTGCTTCTGGAAAGCAATCAACAGCCAGAATTTAAATGAGCAGACCATAGGACTTGGCACATTGCAGTTGGCAAATGCTCCCTACCCCTCTGGCTTACTTCAAGCCCTAAACCTTGCTGATTGTATCCTGTTAACAGGCTTTAGTTCTGGATGCCGTTGAGAGTCTGCCAAGCACAATCTGTAGGATGTTTTAATTGGAGTAGAGAGCAGTAATAAAAAGACCTTTGACCAAACCCTGCAGATCAGGCTAACAGGAGGAAGGTCTGTGCGACTCTTCGGTTGCTTCCCTTGAGTTGTCCTTGTTAGAGTGAATGGACCCAAGGTCCAAATCTGCTTGCCAGCTGTCCCGTCTGCCCAGTTGCTTTGTACACAGTAGAAATGTACTCTGATCACCCAAAACTACTCAAGCACAGTAGCAGCGAGCAATTTGCTAAGGCTCCCCTGAAACAACCGTGGTGTTGGCATTCCTCACCATCTCACCTGGGAGGCTGAGGTCATCTGAGGGTCCAGCACAGGGATGGAAGGTAAAGACACTCTTTTCTTATGACTAACTATCACGGGAATAGGTATCAAGAAGCAGCTGAGGGGAAGCTTGCAATACAATGCCCTCCACACCCCAGTCACATTCAAGTGATTTCACTTTTCAAGGGGCTTTCTGGGAATCCGAGGTCAGGATCTGTTCTGTAGTCTCCACTCTCAACTACTCAAAGCAGCAGCATCTTCATATATTTCCCATTGTCTCAGCTGAGCCCTGCAAGCTGGGCTTTGCCATGGTGGGATGTTACCACTTGTTAGGTTTTTTGCAGAACCTCCCCTGCCAAGCACCTGAAGTGACCAAGCTGCCATCTCTTTATGCAACTTTTGGAATGCCCACCCATACCAACTGCAAGCTGAATTGTGGAACGGGGCTTGACAAAACCTATGCTCTGTCCCAGCAGGCAGGATGATGGTTGTTTCCCAATGAGACTGCTGATGTGTAGCTTCGCTGGTAAAAGCTTGAGCACTGGGACTGCTCTGCCACCTGGGAGCCTTGGCAGGCAGTGAATGTTTCCTGCTTTCCACTCTCCTTTCCTTTTAGTGTCTACTCTGAGCTGCTTGGTGTCCTTGCTGTGCAACACCTCTACTCTGCTTCAGAAGGGGCTGCACTCACACAGATGTGGGGGGATACCCCTCTAATCTGCCTGTCACTGTTTTTCAGTCAGTAGGAGAACATCAGAGGAGAGCCGCTTTGCAATGGCAGCAATAAAATCAGTGCTGCCACAGATTCTCAAGGAGCTACGTTTGTCAGGCACCACCTTGGCCACAGTCCCTTGAGGATTGTAGGATTCAGTCACCAGGGTCACCGTGTCCCCTTTGGGCTGGAGACAGGGCCAGAAAGAGATAATCTTAGATGATACGGTGGCAGATCAAAAATCTTGGCCCTCCTCCCATAAACCAGCCCTGCCTGGACATCCCCTTTGTGGGCAGCACGGGTGGTCTGGGGCCAAATGTGACTGCAAGGTGGGAGCCAGTGTGGGAGCCCAGCTTGCAGCATCCCCACCATACTGATTGAAAGCACAACGTCTTGGCCGCTGTCGCGTGCTGACACAGTGGGACCATGCAGGCAGGCTCCCTGTCTCGGGGGCTGCCGAGGGCGAGTGTGAGGGGGGGCGGGGAGAATCTTGACTGAGACCTCAGTTTCACTTCCTGCCCTGTGTGGGGACAGATCATTAAAAATATCTGACTCAGGCAGTCGTCTTTGTTCTCGGTATTACTAAGCCCTCCCCGCTCCCCAGCCCCCTGCGACGGCAGCGGTGTGGGCAGAGCTATTTCACTTTCCCTTGGTTTGCAGACTCCCAGCTGGGCAGGCAGGTGTACCGCGCTGCTGGACTGCATCCTCCCAGCCTCTCCCAGTATCACTCGTGCACGATCCTTTCTCCAACAGACCTGGGCACTTTTCCCAGCATCTCAGTTGGTCACAGCATCTTAATCCTTCAGATAGCTCTGGGAACACCAAGGCAGAGTAATGTGGATGATGCTGAGGGTGACCAGATGGGGATCATCAGGTCCTGGGGATGCTTAGAGCAAGGGAAGGTTTGGGTGCCCGCTTGCAGGGCACAGCAGAGCTGGGCTGCACCACTGTCTCCTATGCGGGATCGCAGAGAGGGAGAGCTTGATGATCTCAGGCTTGGCTGCCATCAGGTTTATCATAAATTGATTTCCTCTTGGGTTGATATGATTACCATAAAAGATATGAGCATTTTAATATCTGCCTCCACAACTACACTATTGGTTTTAATGGCCATGTTGACTAATGTGCACAGTACTTTACAGATCTGTAACATGCCTTTTCTTGCCAGAATAGCTTGCAGCCTAGTGTACATACAGATATTGCAGCTTAGAGGAACAGTGGTTTGTAATTTAATGTATCCCCTTTCACATGCATCAAGCCTTGTGGTGCAATTAGATGCTCCCTTTTGCAAAGGCAGTAATTAATGCTTCTGCAGTAGCCTGGGAGCTGGGAGTGGGACAGGGCATGTAAGGTAAGCTAAAGCCAAGTTGCATTGGGCTGAATGGCTATCAGAAGCTCATCTTCTGAGACAGCAATAGTCAAGAGTGGTACAGCAGCTGGAAAGACTGTTTCTTCTGGTTTTTCCACTCTTGCCTTACTAAATCTTTTTCTTGATTTCACTGCAGATAAAGAAATAAACGCTACACCTACATGGTCTGTCATGGAGGCCCATGTTTCATTCTGTTTCTAAATTCTGGGTTCACTCTAACTCTTGGATAAGATCATCTTTCCTCGTGCTTATTCTGCCTATCTCTGGTGCCATTCTTCCAGCTGGACTGGTGATCTCTACGGGAACCCATCAGATATTGGATGAGATTTCAAAATGGGTGAGATCAACCTTGGGCAAAATATCCACGCACCACTTAAGCTCTAAATCCCATGAGTATTGTTGCTACAGAAGATCTGTGTTTTCACGCTGTTGGTGCAAGCAGGTGGCAAATTGGCAGGTGATTATCTGCTGATATTAATACTATGCTGCAGGTAAGTGGAAGCTGCCATATCTCTCCATCAAGAACTTGAATGGCATTGGGTTCTACTTCTGAAAGCTTGAGCGAGATGGCATTCAACCAGGAGACTTGCTTAGCTCTGCTTGCATATAACAGTGAGGGCTTTGCTGCACTTGCGTTGGGAGCCCTGGAGTCAGCTCTGCTGTGACCCATTTCTCCATCAAGGTATTTGGGGTGAGCACATGGTGGATCATCTACAACTAGCATGTGGAACCATTCATGGAGACAGATCCAGAAGCAGATGTGAAGGGTGGATGGAGTTGACCACCTGTGTGACTCTCCCCAAGGGTGTGGCAGCAACGCTGAGCACGGCTGATGCGACCTACCACCTCTGTGGTGCTGGGTGTGCCTGTCAGGGTAGTTCCCTGCCATGCCACCACTGCTGTCACTTCACATGCAGCTAGTGAGACCAGGATCAGGACTAGCACCTCATGGTAGGGTACTGTGGAGGAGGCACCCACAGTATTATTACTTCACGGTAGCAGAAGCAGCTGATGAATAAGCCCAGAGATGCCAAGCCAAGGCCACTGTGGGGAAAAGAAGGGTATTTCCTCCTTTTTTCTAGCAAGATTGACATAGCAGATAGCAGCAGTGGTGGAAATGCTAGTCAGATATATTATTTCCTGCGCAGGTGGACCCCTGAATTTAAAATCCTTGGGACAACTTGTTTGGGAGCTCCTGCTGCTGAGCAGGAGCTGGTGCAGCCAGAGCCTTTCAGAGTGAACATGATGCAATGCTCCCCTGGAAATTAAATCCTAACTGGGATGTACCCTTGGAGGCTCAGGGAGGACACCTCGTGCCTTCAGCAGCAACCCCATCCTGTCCTGCACAGGCTGTTCCTTCAAAGCAGAAGACATTTGTCACAGTGTGAGGCCCATTTTTGTACAAAGTAGCCAGGAATCAGTGAAAAGTGGGTATTTTTAAAGTTTAATTTAAAAGAGATGGGGAGGTTTGTGTATGATATCATGAAGCATGGGATAGGCTTTCCTTAATAACACAGGTTTGTAGGAAATGCGAGGCTACGTACGCTATTTCCACCATCCCAGGGTGCTGCAGGTGTGGATAGTGCTTAGGATGCTTCACAGAGGAAGAAGGAGTGAGAGAAAAGCTTTTGGGATGAAGTGGTTTTTCTTCAGCTAATAAAAACTCCTTGCTCCAGGCTGGAACAAAACAGCCAAGACCTCTCCTTTTTACCATCACCAAAGGAGGGAGGTCTTGCCTGGTTGTTTATCATGTGGGTGGTTGCAGGTTGCTGTTACTCTCTTGTCAAAGTCTGAAACCCTGGGCAGTCCCTTTCTCTGAAGCAACACCCTGTGCTGGGCAGTGCAGTTCCTCAGGGTGCTGGGGAGTGTGGTTCCTCAGGGTGCTGGGGAAGGGCATCTGTCAGTGAACACCCACCGCTTGCCAGGTTGCCCTGAGCAGGAACTACCTTAGCTGGTGGTGTCCTGGCTTCCAGACCCATTCCCAGTGCCAGAACCCATCTCCCAGGCTACCCCAAATCTCCAGTACTGACTAAGGGCACTTGCAACCTGCTCTGGACAGGAGCAGCTGAGTGTGGCTGGTTTTGATGAGCCCTGAGTAGCAGTCCAGAGGCAGCTGGTCCATGTAGGAGATGCTGAAACAGTGCACCGTCACCTCCTCCAGCCTTTCCAGGGCAGCAAGGGTGGGAAAAATGGGGCAAGTGAGTGTGAGTCTGCATGTACAGTTGTTCATATACGTCTCTGTGTGTGTTTGTGTGGGTGTAGGACAAAACGTAAATAGAGGTAAAGAACGTGCTGTGTATGTGAGGATGGAGGCTGGGAAAGGAAAAATTACTTAGCCGCAAAACAGAACTCCTTTACCTGTTTTTCTCATAAAGCAGCATGAGGATGTTTCTGCTAAAGCAGCCTCCTCTCACAGCAGCTGCATTATGAAATGAATTCTTTTTAACAAATCCATCTGCCTGCTTTTTAATAAGCAGGGCTTTCCACCATTGTATATGTGCGAGGTCTGACCTTTTCATAGGAAAAAACATTCATAACCAAAACCTATAAATAGAAACCTTCAGACTGGAGCAGATAAAGATGTAGGTTATGTGACTCTTTTAAAAAAAACCATAATGTGGGAGGGAAAGGAACAAGCTCTTTTAAAAAGTCATAAATTTCTGTTATTGCCTTAAGCTTTCTTAATATTTACTGAAACATTTAAGGAAAAACTTCAAACAGTAGGGCTTACAAGACATCTGTATCTAAGCAGGTATTTTTACAAAGGAAAGGGAAAAAAAGATTAGAAATATATTTATTTTAGGAAAAAGGGTATTTCCCCAAACTACGAAACAAAAATTTTAGACAAGGTTTGTATTTCTAGGATAAGTTTTATATTTTGTTCATGTTCTGATTCTGCAAGCTGTCATATATACACGTAAATTTGCTCATGGGTATAGACACTTAGCCTTCAAAGGGACTACTCATGTGAGAAAAGCTGATCATTCATTATTTCCACTTCAAACCATATTTGGACCCGAATTTTAAACCCCAGCTGCTGAAGGCAGGTGATTACATGAGAATCTCAGCTATCTTTAAAAAAAAAAAAAAAAAAAAAAAAAAAGCGTAGAAAAGTAAGTTTCTAAATCTTGTGGTTGAAGAGAAAGCTTGAAAACATGTCTTCCACGGAGCTTCAGAACCAGAAGGCAAATAATATGAAACTAATCTTCAGTCTAAATCTGCTAATCACACACATTTCTTGATTGGGAGCAACACTTGTTAAGTGTACAACAACAGAGTTCAAGAAAAGGGAGTAGGAAATGATCAGTGTAATTGTGGCTTATCTGAGCCACGTTGGCAAATCACTAGTGCCACATGCAAAGACCCTTGGTGGCTACTGGCTCACAAATGCTCTGAAGAGCTTCACTTAGCAAGCAGGCAGGTAAGTCAAAGTGAATCAAAAGAAGGCTTTGGTTAAGCATGCATTTAGGCCATCTGCTGTATCCTGTGCCTCATACTCTAGGATATGCTTATCTTTCCTGATATTTAAGACAGCACAGAAAATAAATCAACTTGCTTGGTGCTGTCAGCGTGGAAATAAAAATAAGCTGTTAGCTGTAGCTAGTGAAGGATGCAGTGGTAATACAACACTTAGAGTCTCTGTGTTGCTTTTTGATATACTTCAGCAGTACAAGAAACAATTACACTGATCCATATTTCATCAGGCGTTGCAGTCTGAACATCTTTTACAAATATTGTGTAGCTTCTCAGGTGCTTCAGCTTCCCTAGAGAGGTATCTTTTTTCTGTGGGTGCTGAATGCCAGGCTCCTTTTTCCTAAGGTGCAGTATCTCACCATCACTGGTCCACGGCGCAGCACAGTGACAGCCTTTCCTTGAGTTGAACACCTCCAGGACCATGACTCCACTCATGTGAGGAGCAGAGCCAGACAAATAATGGGATTTGCCCAGCAACCACAACAAGGAACTTTGTTTCTTTTCTGCTGTGAGGCGTTTTAGGTTGAGTTTATGTCACCACTTCCCCGATACCTATAAATATTTTTTTCCATATATAGAAAATGGGAAGCTACTTAGAGATCGTAGAAATGAGAGCGGGACGGTGATTTTTGCAGAGGCGTTTGCTTGTGCCACTTCAGCTCTGTGGGCACAAGCATGTGTGCCTGCTCAATGCACATAGGGTTTGCCTCACAGCTTCATTTCTCACAGATGATGATGGCCAGTTAACCAAAAGCCTCCCGAACAGTAACGTTTGAAATGTTTTTCAGAAGCCGCAATTGCTGCAGAGATATCAATACCCAAGTCACGCAAGTAAAACAAACCCTTGGGGTAGCCAGGAAAGATGTCACGAACTCTGTGTGAGTGGTTTGAAGAGAAGGGAACCCCACCATCCACATACAGAGAAGTGGGGCATGGATTTTGCCCAGCACCTAGTGTGTGGCTGCTCTCTGTCACTTGGGGTGGATGCAAAGAGTAAAGGAAGGGCTGCCCTTGGGACAAATGGAACCCTGCAACAGATGCCTATTTTACAAGCAGAAACATATTCCTTTCTCAGGTTGTGTTTGAAGTGGTCATTAAATTGAAATCTGGCCCTGTGGAAGCTGATGGTAAAGTCCCTGTGGACTTTGGTCTGGTCCAAATTCCACCTCTGGGGTTTGACTGCGGTCCAGTAGCTGCCTAAGCCTGAGGCTGGCCTTCTGCCCTCTGCCAAGTTTTCTTCTACAGTGGTGGAACAGGGCCTGGGTTGTATCTCACTAATTAAACAAATAGAATTAAATGATGCAAGGGTGTTGGAGTCGTGATTTTCATCAGCGTTTCCTTTTCACTGGGCTCAAAGTCTAGTTTGAATGCAGCCTACTATTTCAGTCTGCAAGAAAAGGCTACATAGAAAATAGGTTTTGAATCAGATGCTTTACATAAACCATGGGCTTTACTAAAAACTGATCTATTCTTCTCTTTTTCACTCCTACAATAGCAAATCTGCAGGGAGGCATTAGAAGTTTCAGTACTTTCGTCTTGTATCAGAATATTTAAGGTGGCCAAAGCAGGCAATAATAATAATAATAATAATAATAATAATAATAATAATAATAATAGCAACATTGAAATAATTCTTCTGATTTATTGAAGGAATTTTGCCACACGTGGGTGTGATAAGTCATCCAGAAATAGGTCACGATTTTCTGAAATGTATCCGAGGTGCAGGATTATTTGCCAACTAATTTTATACCAAACAAATCTCTCTCACTGTTAGTAGACAGTGCTTTTATTTTGAGCTGGTTTGACTGAGTAGCACCGTGGTTCACATGGTGAATATCTGTTTCTTGATTGGGAACTGGAGCAGGCACCTAACTTTAACGCTGTGCCAGATACTGCCAGCCTGAGGACAGCCGTAAGTGTGTGTTCAGTCTAAGGAACACATGGAGATTGATTTTGACATCTAGTCCATGTGCCAGTAATACAGTGACTTTTTGACATCAATGGGCTCAGCTTTGTCCTAAGCCTGGATATGCTGCAGCGGGGAACAAGAGCATTGTTTTAACTGCCCTTCCTAAAGCTCAGATGGGTTGGGGAGGCTGTCCCAAAACAGCCACGTAGGCGGTGAAACTGTGAGGGCTGTGGGAAGATGAAATGGAGCCTTCCTTCTGTTGGGAGAAAGCAAACTGTGGTCTCCCTTTGCTTTACACCCAGCCTTGCTTGCTCCTGGCTTTTTACACTCCTCCCCCCTCAAATGGGGTACTCCTGCAAGGCCAGGTAGAGAAGAGGTTGGAGCCTGTGGTGCCTCCTATGCCATCAGCTTTCTGTCAACATCACTGGGGGTCAGATGTGGCTGAAAGCACCTGGAAAAGCTCCCAGACCTCATGGTAAACCGGTCTGCAAATGGCTCAGCCCTCACCCTGCACTGCGCTATATCAGCATCAACAGGGAGAGTTTGGACTTCTCCCCTTTTAAGGTACTGGAAGTTGGCTGAGCTCAGTGTCAAGCGTGCAGCCCCTTACAGATGGTGTGGAGAACATGTGGATGGGCTTTGGATTGTTCTCCTGTACAGACAGACTGAAATCCTGACTTTTATTCAAACCTAGATCCCCAACATGGAGTGGCCAAAGACAACTTCAGCAGCTACCCTTCAGCCCTCCCCTGCAAGGAAGAGATAAGCAAATTCATGCCTGTCTCTGATACTGTGATTTATACAGAGACCAGATAGATTTAGTGCTTTTAGAGAAAAGAGTCAAGATTCCTTATCCCAAGGGGGTTGCAATTTAAATCAGGGAGAGAAAAAATTCAGCTCACAACTGAAACAAATATCAGAGGGGGCATCCTTGTGAACAGAAAAGGAAGATCCATCACAGCTGCTTTTTTTAAGAGATTTGCAGGTGTGTGAGCAAGTGAGTTTTTAGGGTAGCTGAGATCAATCTACATGCAACAACCCATTTTTGCCTAAGGAGTTGCTTGACACTTTCAGGGCTTGAGTTGGTGGTGGGGATGAGAAGACTTTTTGTAAGATGACCCTCTAAGGCAGTTGAAGGTAGACTCAAGCCCACTGATGTCAGTTGGAAACCTTTCAAGGTGTGTGGCAAATAACATGAAATTGCAGCAAATAGAAGGTAAGAGAAGTTTGTCAAGGCCATTGTACATGAGATTTTTGTAAAAGTTGAATCATCTGTCCTACTACTTTATTTTGAACTCATCCCACAGTATGGAGCAAGGAGATGCTGACTGATTTGAGCCTCATCATTTATTATAAGCCTGTATCAGCACGTGGGAAAGCAGGAAACCTCCCTACTGTGCTTGGAATAGTAATGCTATAAAGGTGTTTATATGTGTGGGGCTTATTCCTTTATGAGACGGTGGATAAATTATACTCAAATAAAGCCATTGCTACATCCACCCTAGGAAACCGCTCTTTCTGCCTGTCACTCTACTGCCCACTCCATCATTCTAACTGCAGTAGTTAAAGAAGAACACACTATTGACCAATGCACAAGTACGAAGAACAGTGTAAACCCAGGATTTACAGATTTCTATGGTTCTGGCAGAACCAAGGCAAATTAAATTGGTTGTAACTTAATTTCTGTGTGCATTAAGACTCTGCAGAGCCCGAACAGTATAAAAGTTCGGGTTCGCTCAGAATTAGCCTGAATGAATTCAGAAGGCTATATTTCTTTACACAGCACATAATCATTTCCAAAGCATCTGCCATAAAAAGGGGTGATTGAAACAGATTTTCTAGTGGATAATTTCCTGCCTGTTCCTAACACTTTCATCTAAGGAAAGTGAATCCAAAACTCATGGTCGCCAGTGTGAAAACTCCATTGATCTCAGCAGACTTCAGTTCAGCTCTGAAAGATATGACTATAGACACTCAGAATTAGTGTTTCTAGAGCTTAGAGCAGCACTGAGCATGTTTGACACACTTCAGCAAACCAATATGCAGCAGAGCACCTTCCTGTAACCATCGTCCTGTGATCCATATCCTTTTGCAGTGTTCTCAACACAGCCAATACGATATAGGGTTATGGAAATGGATAGTAAGCCCATGGATAATGGGAAGTAGATCTCAGCACACAGTTGAAGACCATGGGAGTTGAAGACTATGGTGTGGTTTGGTATGGAAAATCTCATGTTCAGGTCGACTGTCCCCATGTTGCCTACCATCAGCCCTCCCCTGTTTCACCTCAGTACATGACTGTGGAGTTAATGCGTCTCCAGAAAGGACATAAAGATGTGTAGTACATCTGCACAGAAGCTTCTCACCTTGTTTTCTGAGTAAAAAAACCTCTCACACATCTCAAAACAGGTATCTTCATTTCCAGAGCAGCTAGGACAGCTGATTCAGTAGGTAGAAACCTGCTGCTAGCTATTGCTGATTTGAGTTGAGAACAAGATCTTCAGTGAAATTAATTGATGGTTTCAGTTCCGGATCTGGTGGGCAAATTAAAAAAAAACAACAAAATTGGACTGCGTAATTCAATGCTTGCTTTCAGGAAGCTACACAGAACAGAAGCTGAGAGTGGAGACTGACTCATCTCTCACCCTTCAGGACAAGCCCATGCCCCCCAACCACAGGAGGCAGGAGAGGTAGGCAGGGACCCTGTCTGAAGAGCTGGCAGCACCCAGGGTCCAGAGGGCTCCTGCACGTCCTATCTCTGAGAAAAAGACCAGCATCAGAGAAAAATCTTGATGTGGAAACCTCCATCTCTTCAAGATCCCATTCATCCCAAGACTGTCCAAAATGATTCAGATATAAATATTGTCATATCAGAGCTGGCTGGCCTTTTCATTATAGCACAGCATACAAAGGAATTAACCCTTCAGTGGCCAGAAACTGTAGGGTGATGTAATTTACTGCACAGCTTAGGAAAGCCAGATTCTTGAGAGCGGGCAATACAGCGTCCCTGTATCTCCTACCAGTTACACCAGTGTGCAATTCTCTGTTGCCATCTGAGGAACTGTAAGCAGCTTTCAAAGGTTTTTAAAGTCCCCACCGCATCCCTGTGAGGGAAATAAAACCCAACCTCTTCCAACAAAGAGGGAGGAGAGGGCACTGGAGATAAAACATGTAGATTTAGCAATGTGGTGGCAGAGCAGTGGGGAGCAGGCAGGAGCTCCTGGCTGCTGAGAACATGGCCTTCCTGAGCAGGCAGTCAACAGGACGAGCAGCAGGAACAATGAGCTAAGCGCTGCAATGGAAACAAACACCTGTTTTTTTAGGCTCTCTGCACTAAGCTGGCTGCTGCTACTTTTATCACACCAGTCATTTGGGAAGAAAGCAGCACAGCAAAACAAGGTGTGTGCACAAAGCCGCGCAGTGTTCCTGAGCTCACAGGAATTACTAGCCTGAAAATTTAGTAAGTTGTTTGGAACTGAAGCATTCTTGTATGCTATTAGGTCTTTGTAACTGGATATAGCTGGGTGGATCCTTAGGGCAAGACCTGGATGATCCATAAGGGGACTGAGGACCACAAATGGATGCTACTTTCTTATGGGCAGACAGCTTTTCCACTGCGTAAGTCTTCCATGAAGGCTCTTGAGCTGTTTTACAGATAAACACAAACACACGTGCATGTGAAACCCCCTGGCAAAAACAATGGTTGTTTTGCATGCCAAATGTGGCAGTTGCATTTCTTTTTACGACTGAATTCATTCTCAAGTCATGAATGAAAAAAAAAAAGAAAAAAAGCCTTCTGAGTGTTTAAATTTAGGGCATTAATTTTGCATTCCAGTGTAGAGGGAACCGAACGTCTCAAACCTTAGAAAAAGCCACTCCACCTCTGCTTTATGGGCAATTTTATTCTGCTTGTGTTTTCAGAGCCTACTTCAAAGTGCAGATGCATTTCAGGTAAATAATGACATCTTCAGAACAAGTTTTCCTTGTAACACAAATCACTTCACTAATGAAATCAGGGGAAGAATTCAGAACAACTTGATATCCATCTGCCTGAAATCAAATCCTTCTATTTATATAGGGTAGCTAGGGGCCTGGTTCCTCCCCTGATCAAATCAGGGGTGAAACTCCTGTGGACTCAAGTGGGAATGGTGCCGGCCCTTTTCCTTCACGTGGTGACCATTGCCCGAACCAGGGTGAGGATGCCTTGATCCTTCCAGTGCACAGCTGAGAACGTGCCTGTGGGCGCAGCAGCAAACAATGGGGTCAGGTTCTGAAGAATATGAGGCACCTTCCCTCAGCACAGAGAACAGTTTCTATAGTTTCCAAATTTCCTTCCTGCTCATGTCAGTCATGCACAAGAGAAAACAATGAAGAAACACCAACCCCACGTGCAATAAAGTAATGAGAACCCAAGAATGAGCCACATGTTAAAAAGAAAAGAGTCATCACATCCAAGGTTGAAAGTATCGACTGGCTGGACTGCCAAATAACTCAGACTAGCCCTGGGGACTTGGATCTATACCTGTACTTACCTCTTCACCTCAGACCTCAAGAGCAAGCTTCCTTTTTGCTTTGGGAGCCTGGAGGTGGGTGGATGGTGCAGCTCTTGGTCGCCTTCATCTGCATCACTGAACCACTTGCCCTGCTGTGGCCCCACATTTGCCGCTGGAGCCACTGCCTCCCTCAGATCCCATCAGCCTTCCCAAAGGCTCGGCAGTGGGATGAAGGGGGGGTGAGATGTCCACTTGGCTTGGCAACAAAGAAAAGCAAACTGTACTTGAACCTGGAAATTTACAGGAATGCAGAGCAGCCGTGTTGCTAAGCCAGCTGCAAACCTGCTTTGCTCGGGGCTCTTCCCTTTGTAGGGTTGAAGGAATGAGGCGCGTGTTGCCAAGTAGGACATCAGTACTACAAACAAATGGAAAGCCCTTATCCCATCAGCAATCTCGACCTGGTAACGGGCAGGCAGCTAGAGTAACAAGAAAGCTCGGCTCCTTCCTACTCGGAGAAAGGGGAGGTGGTAGGACACGGGTTATAATTAGAGCCACCCACAGCAATTTTGGGGAAGCTTCAACCCATGGATCGGGATCCTTTTGTAAGTGCTGCCAGTTCTCCATTTGCGTGGACTGAGACAGACCAGAAACCCAGTGGCAAGCACCCGCAGACACATCTCCTACCTGTCTGGAGTTTAGCAGTGCTTTAAGCCACCTTGGTGCCTGCAGGGGAAAGTGCGCAGCAGTGGAAATTTCTGTGTAAAGCCTTAATCTGAGTGTCCTCCTAGTTTAAAGGATTTTCTTCAGCTTTGGAGACAAACTCACACTGGAGCCCTCACTCCTTTCTTTTGACTGGATTATAAAATCTCAGAGGTTCATCCAAACTGGATCTCCCCAGTACAGTTTCCCGCAGCTGGAAAAACACCAGTTCTGCCAAGTGCGCGGATGCAGCTTGTTTCACAGCACAGCCACCCTTTCTCCATGCAAAGCTGCATGGAAAACACAGTGAGGCACACGATGTGACCATGTCTGGACTGTGGCACCTCAGAACCATCCCCACCTCTTCTTCCAGCTGCTGTGGAGGCTGAGAGCAAGCCCTAGTCCACGCTGTGCTTGCCTCAGACAGTTCAGCTCACATCCTCAGAGCTCAACTCTGCCAGGGCAAGGGTCGGCATGGAAGAATAACGACCTGATGTGGTCTTTACACTAGTGGCACACAGGTCTTGCACCTTCCGGGGCTGAGACATGAGCTCTTCTGCTTTGGTCCTAACTCTTGTGAGGCTAATTCACAGTGTGGGTTTGACGGCTGATGTGTGAGCTTTCAGGCAGCATCACTGGCCCAGTACATCGACATCGGCATCAGCATCCTTATCCCTACCCCTGTCCCCAGGCAGGAGTTACAACCTCTCAGAGATCCTTTCAAGCCCCTTCAAAAGCAGTGTAGACCACCATAGTGCAAGCTAAATCCCACCAGAATGAAGATTTAAAACACCTGAGGGGAAAGCTAAACCGTATCAAGCTATTGTGCGAAAACAGGAGAAATGGATCCTCAGCAGAGGCAATGTTGCTTAATTTGTTACATTTGCTACCACACTTCTCATAAACACCCTGATTTTTGGTACTTTCCCTCAAATTCCCACTGTGGTGCTCTGAGCCTGGCTGTGAGAATCTTAGCTTCTGCTGTCTTGCTTGTAGGCACCGGGATTTCTGAGCCTCCCTGCTTGCAGAAATAGGCTTCAAAATGTAAGCCCAGTGTTCTCAGAGGAAACAACTCCAATTTTTATTTTCTTTTATTTTTTCCTCTACCACTGTGATTCATTTAAAGAGAGGCTTGGAGGCCTCACTCAGGAGTTTTGGGTACTGCTCAGTCTGGGGAGAGTAATCACAAAGCCATTACTGCCACACGGCCACCCCGGGAAGCCCTGTGATGACTGCTCTGCTCTGGCGCCAGTGCCACACACCATGCTGAGGGGGGTACCTTTCCAGCTGAAGGCACAGCAAGAACTTTCTTCCAGGTAGATGGAGTATAATTACACAGGCTATGAATGGCAAAGTGTCTGCAGGGGGGGTGGAGACAGGGTGAGGGGGGCGTCAGTGTGTTTTGTAAATGCTTTGAAATGTATTTGTGTGTTTCTGAGATGAACCTTAAAGAAAATACCTGAAAACTGGTTTTGCTTTTCCTAAAGCATTGGCTCTTTCAGGCAGCAGCTTTGCCAAAAGTCATTAATCACACCTTTATTACCAAGGGCGGGGGAACAGTGACCTCAAACAACCGAGGAAAACAACTAAAATTGCCTTCATTTGAAGGACCGCTTTTTCAAATCTCTTCTGCCTAGCACATGCTACTGTTGATGTATATTTAGAGTACACTAAGTCTTTGGGATATAACGGGACTTCTGCACAGAAGCAGGGCAGGACTTGACCCAAGGGTGTGAGTGACTTAACTGTATGTCTCCTGGAGTAAAAGAGGAGAAAGAAGAAAGTTTTTAAAAGTTCTTCACGCTTTTCTACTACATCAAAGTGCATCATGTGAGTGGGACAGGCTGAACACTGTGGCTCTTCACTTCTGAAGCCTCAGCATTCACAGATTCATGGATCTCATGATGTGCGTGATTCAAATCCAGAGGGAACGTCTGCTCCTTATCACTCAGCTCCTTCTAGCCCTGCCAGCCTGTTTGCTCTAAACTATCCAGCCCTGCTGCTAACACCATGGCAGCGTCCTCCACATCTCTTGGTAACTGCTCATTTTCTCAGGTAAAAATGGAGAGTCAGCTGAACAAGCCGACACATTAGGTGGGAGACCTAATCTATGCCATGGGTACCACTGCTGTTGGGGTGGGCATAGCTGCGGGTACAGCTCCTGTACCCATATTTTGTCTTGCTGAAACTCCACTTCTGCTCCTCATTCCTTGCCCTGAGCTGGTTCGTCAACTGGGATACAGGGATCGGTAGAAAAGCAGAGACTTTTGACGGGATTCCTGGAGCCTGCCTCAAAATGCATTTAGGACAGGCTCTTTGTGGCAGTGTGGGGAAAGGGCAGGTCCCCACCTTGGGCAGGATGCTAACTGCTGCCTTGCTGCAGGCAGACCGACAGCTCAAACCCTGGAAGGCTGTTGCCACTGATAACACCCATCTACTGTGGCATCATGTCCGTTGACATAACCTTAATTAATGATGTTACCAAGCTAATGAGGAGATAACCTCCCCGATCCCAACTCTTGTTAAGAAATTGTCTTAAATACCAGCCACTAATCACCGTGGAGAAACAGATAGTGGGCCAAAATGCACACCTGGAGTAAAGAGGTGTGGCTCCCGTGTTTTCTGGTGAAGTTGCATTTGTTTACTCCAGGACTGACTATGAACCATCCTGATGAACACATGGCGGGTGTGCGCTGGGTGGGAAGTTGTAAACAGACCTAGTCTTATGTAATGGCCTGGGTCTTGTGCAAGAACTGTCATCCAGGTGGCAGCAGGATTGATGGCTGCAGAGATCAGCTTGGTTCCTGGGGTGCAGATGTGTGTGGGAGTACACCAACCCCAAGTTTGCTCTTCCCAGACCCTGAGCTGGTGTGGAGGGACTCTCCAGCCACCACTGAACCCTGGGATGCTTCACAGGGATGGCCTAGTCCACATAACTTTGGGAACAGTGGACACCACCTGGCACTTCTGGGTGGCTAAGAGGCTTTTGTGCAGTTTAGTTAGAAAAGATTTGCCAGCTGTGACTAGAAGACTTCCCGCTACCATTGGGGTGATGTGGATGTAACTTGTAAAACAGGGAAGGGACCTGTTTCACTGTGCCGACTTGATTCCTTGGCTGTTGCTTTATTTCCTTGCTGTTGTTATTCTGATCCAGTGAAATTAAAAAGGCATGAGTAGCCTATTTGGATCTGAATGTGTGAGTTCCTGCCCTGCAGAGCTTTCAGTAGAGATTAGATTTTACATGCCATTGTGTGGGGTAGATATGCCATCAGGCAAAGGAGGAACAAATGCAGGTGGGGTGAGACCGGAGAGATGGGAGCTGGTATGCTTGCATGAAGCTGCCTGCTGCTCATCGGGGTGGTAATCTCCATCTCACTGATGTTTGGATGGGTATCTCAGGAAACATTTACCACCTTTGGTTTCTGCAGGATGTTTGGCTCCTGGAACATGTGACACAAGGCAGCCACTTCGTCTTCATGTTATCCCTTTAAACCTTGTCCTAAGAGGGCCTAAAATAAAACTGATGCAGAAAAAACTATCCCAAACCTCATGTTCCTAAGCGTGCAAGTGGACTAGCTAGGGAACCCTGGCCTTTAAAAACAATCCTCCAAGTCGCTGGCAAGGCAGATATGCACTCAGTCTGCTGGTATCTGAATAAATGTTGAGGTATTCCAACGATTTGTGTGCTCACGTGGCACACAACACAGGTATCAGGAGCAGACAAGCCTGGCACATTGCTTGCACTACCAACCTTTCACCTATTTCAACCACTTCACTCTAGCACTCTGTCTGTGTTTCTATTCAGTCTAGCTGTTTTCTTCATGACAAAAAAAAAAAA
>VXBW01003819.1:976225-1026462 GCA_013400375.1 Thinocorus orbignyianus
AAAAAAAAAAAGGTGTTTGTTTGTTTTTCAAGTGATCACAAGGCATGCATATATAAAAAAAAAAAAAAGAAAGGAACTATCTTCTTCTTGCATCTCTATTATTTCTATTGTTCAGGTGTGCCTCAGGTACTTTCCCAGACACGTTGCCTTCTGTTTTTAACATTGCCATATGGGAATCAGATACTGTACATCTTTTGTGGTGCTGTTCAGAGGGAATTTGTTATTGTTCCCCACAGATAGTTCTGGCTTGATGCATGTGGATAGCTTGGGGAGGATGGATGCCATCAGCTTTGTGGCCACTGTCCTCCAGCTTGGGAACAAGTTAAGGCTGTGTGTGTGCAGCACAGCTTAGGAGACAAGCTGAGAAAATTCTTACAACTCCTGCAAGCCAGGTGATGTTCTGGTCCAAATTCCTTCACTGTTGGGAAGCTATTCAGTTGGTTAATTTTGCACTGAATCCTCTGCAATCTGACACACTTGGTAATGTCTTTAATAAACACCTGCTTTGTGGAAATCCAAGGGATTTGGTGGAAGATGTGATCTCCACACAGCAGGCATAAACCAAATAAGCCTAAACTTCAGGGCAGTTGGAGCTTGATGGAGGAGCAGGTGCAGAACTGAGCTTTGTGGGTTGGACTCATCTCTCGAAGTTGATTCTGATCATTTCCTGATTCAGAGCTCTGTGCTTTGACCACAAACCCACCATATCCCGTCCTCTTTGGTGTACATCTCTGTCTGGTCCCTTAACTAAATGCTGCTCAGTAAATGCTTACAAATTCAAGAGAGGCTGCTAGCTCAAAGTCTCGCATTATCAGGGAATCTGGAAAGGAAAATTAACAGCAACAAGAATCAAATCAGACCTGGGAAGAAAGCTTGGGTCTTTGAATGCTGGAAAATACCTGCTTAAGACACATTTTTCTGGCCTTCATTACACCCATTCCTGAACACAAAAACAGATAAATCAAACAGTGCAACGACTTGTAGGTTCAGGTGGGTTACTCTGAAGTGGGCTGCTTCTGGCTCAGGTAATTTTGTGAGATTATTGCTTTTCGTGCTCCAACCTAGAAAGCAGAAGAGCCACCACCCCAATATTGTTGTATAACAGTAGGTAAGAGGAGTGGAGCAGGCATCACTGTGGGAAACATCTTGCAGTATACCAAGAAGTGAACAAACTGTGACAGAATGTGCATGTGAGTGGTTTCTTCTTTAAAAACAAGCTCGGCAAACTTTTTTTTTTTTTTTCCCTTTAAGACACAGTGGCTAAAAATGGACTTTCAAAAATAAATCCAGCCTGAGGCTGGGTCTGAAAGCACTTAACGAGGGGTAAAAGTGGTTAAAAAAAGGAAAAAGAAAAATTCCCATGCTATTCCTAGCACAGACTCCCCCACCTCTGCATGTAAACGGTAGCTGCATCTCACTAAAGCATTTCCACCAGTTTTAGACCAACACCTGGACCACTTAGGACAGATGATGGGAGCGCAGAAACTCTAGCCTGAGACCTTCTCAAAGAGGCTCTTGTGTCCTGAAGGAACTGGGTGACCCATCCCAGATATCCCCTAGCATGGCCCAGCATCTCGAAAATCACAAGGGCCTGACAAGATTTTAAAGCAAAACTGCACCACACAATAGGATGAAACCAGTTCTGGAAAATATAATGGAAAAACTGTTGGGGAACTGAACTGAGTGGAGTTAAAAGCTGTGACTATTAATTGCAGCAGCTGGTTTAGCCTTTTTAAATGAAGACCAGGCCTTTCAGACAAATATAATTATATTCTTTGGAGAGGTTAAAAGTCTGGTTGGGAAAAGTGACTTGGTGGATGGGACAAATTTTGGCAAGGTTTGGCAAATTTTGACTTAGCACATTCTCTTAACAAGTATGAGTATATGATATCAATAGGATGCCCTGTACATGGCTTAGGGAGCAGTGAGATTAAAACTCTTCCATATGAGTAGTCTCTGGGAAGTAATTCAGGGCACGTCCCCAGGGGAGAGCCCCTGGGACTGACAGGACATCCAATAACTGCCAATGCTTTTATCAACCATCTGGAAGGTGATGCACAACAACTGCTGGCAAAACCTGCAGACACCAGATGGGCAGAGTGGTGGCCGATGAAGAGGTGAGGGTGATAGAGTGGAGAGCTCTGGGTGACTGGGCTGATGCAGATGGAGCGTATGAACTCAGGCAGCCAGAGCCTTGTGGCAAGGAGCCAGGGATGCAGCCAACCACTGCAGAGGGAGAACCACTTATCCTGGAAAGCAAAGCAGGGAGTCAGGAAAGGGTGCTGAGGCCAGAGCAGACTTGAGTTTCCAGTGTGATATTGCAGCTAAAGAGCCTCATAGGAGCTCTGGGTGGATGAAGAAAGGAGCTACAAACTGAAGCATGGATCAGTTCTGGTTCCACAGATCGTCTTAACCAGACAAATAATTCCCCCTTTGTTGGTTATTGCATTTTAAGAAAAAAACATTGAGAGACTTGAAGAATTTAACCTGCTAAATTCACCCAGAAATCAAGTAAGAGATGATGTCATTATAATGTGTAAGCAATTTCCGGAAGAAATGGTGATAGGAAAAAAGTCTTTAACCTCTGGAAAGGCCCACAACAAGCATACTGCAGCCTGGTAAAAGGTAGCATGCATTTTACCAGTGAAGATGCTTAGTCTTTGGAATGAACTCCAGGGGCAGGATTGGTTGCACATTTCCTGATACTGTCAAATCCAACTTGGCTTCCCTCCTAGGAGGCTTGATTGAGATCAGGTTGTGCTTTGCCAAACACGAGTTAAACACAGAGCTGAGGGAGTGCTAGTTAGGGTTCCCTGAAATGCTGGGGCTCAGGAGGGAGTCTCCAGCCTTCCCTTGCAGCCATGAATTCAGGGACTGAGAACTACAAAGCTAAGGAAGAAAAATATAATTTAAAAGGCCTGTTGCCTCTTGGAAGGTACAAGAGGGTGAGAAGGCAATTGAAATACCCTGGGAGGTCTTGGTGGCTGCTTCCAAACTGATAAACATCAAAAAAACACCTCTATCTTTTCTCTTGTTTGTCTTTTCAATACTGTAAGTAAAATAACTTGATTATTTTATAGACATTTGCTAGTAGTGATCTTATTAGCACACTAGCAAGTTGCTCCTGTTTGGGTTTTGTTTGGGTTTTTTTTAAACAACTACAGTTGGGTTTTCCACTCTTTGTTTCCAAGTGTGTGTTTAGGACTTGCTGAGAACAAGTTAAACACAACAAATGAGTTTTGGACAGAGCTTTGAAAGGGTCTAATTCTGTGGTCATTCATTCTCCTCTCTTGGGAAGCAAGCACTGCTTCTGAGAAAGTTTTGTCGCCGTGCTAACTGGCATCCTTGCTTGGTAATGCTTGCAAGGCATTAAACTGAGGACCAAGGGCCTAATCCAGGAAGATAACAACAGATGTTTTACCCTTAACACTGCCTGGGGATCAGTTCACGCATTGATGTAGCAGTAAAGATGAAACTGGAGGATACCAGGGGGAAAACAGTCACCAAAATCCCACAGAAACTCAGTTTCAAACCTGGGATTAGCAGCTAAAACACATAGTCTGTGGCTCTAGCAAGCCAAGAATGAACAGGGCAGGTAGTAAATCTAAAAGAACCAGTAGGAAGGTTACAAGCTTTGGAATTAAAGAACAGCTAAAGAATGAACCAGAAATTCAGCTGCTGAAGGAAATAATTCATATAATGCTGATTATCTCATTGTCATATGCTTGTAGTAATTTTGACAAGCATTTCATTTTAGCTGTTAAGAAAATTGTTTCTTTAAGGGCAAAATCTAACCATGTTTTTCAGGTCAGCTTGATCATTCTGGGAATCATTCTGACTTGCCTGTGGTTTTCACTATCAGGCCAAACTTCATCCCTGGTGTATTCCTCTTGACTCAGTGGAGTTATGTTGAAGATCAGCTTGGCCTTAGGGTCTTTAGCTATATTGCCAATGGGTTTCTTTAAAGTGATATTTCCCTACTTTGAATGCTGTGATTCCGGGCAGTGATTTTCATTTTGCAATTTGGAAGCACTCCTGCATATTTTAAGGAAGTTTTAGTTATTCTGGTACTGAAGAAACCTTCTTTGGCAACAGATGACATGTCTAATTTTCATCCGGCTGAAGGCAGGTGTGTGCATGTGCTACTGCTGTCTGAGGATGGCAGCCTAGAGAGCCATCGCCAGGTGCCTTCCATCCACAGAAAGGTCTGGGAAGGAACAAGAAATAGAGAACAGCCCCATAAAAGCAGAGTGAATGCCATTCACGTTTCTGATTGACAGGGCAGCGTCTTATCTTCCCCCAAAACCTCTGCACCCAACCCTCTGGGGTGTGTGTACGTGTATGTTTTGGGAGGGAAGCCAGTAGCCTGATTTTGTCAGAAAGCTAATTAGAGGGATTATTTAGATGCCTCTAGTGTGGGGAGCAGCTCCTGGTAAGAGTCCTTTGCTTGAAGAAAGACAAAGTGAAAATCCAATTTACGAAGGATGAGCCTTTCAGCACCCTCCACCCTGGACCTCAGTGTCTGTGAGATGCCACCTTGCTGAAGGCCAGTGAGTGCATATCCAGTGCCCCTACACTGGGTGCTGCTCCCCTGGGGCCACTAAACCCTGCAAGAGAGGTCAGTGCAAGGGAGGTGCCAGCACAGAGCTTTCTCTGCACTGATGCTTTTCATCTCATGAGGTCCTGGGACAAAAGAAAGGACTATGAGCTGGTGAGTGCAGGATGGCATCACAGCAGTACTGTACCTGCTGAGATGGTTTAGCAGCACTCCCCCCTGCCCTAAATGTTCCAAGCGTTGCCTGTTTCAGCTTGCTTTGGCAGCCAGGCTATTCCCTGAGTGCTTCAAATCACAGGTTGGGAGTCGGGGGGATAAAAAAAAAATCAAGAAAGCAAAGGCAAACCTCCTGTCCTTGCTTCATGCAAGATGTGAAACCTACTTATGAACCTGACTGTAACCAGCCTCCAATTGCTCACTTACAACTTAGCAATACATGAGGCTGATACTACAGTTCTCAGAGATTTGTCCCCAGGACAAATCAGGAGACCTGAGAGAGCCTAGGGCTAGGTTCAGACAGGCTGGGAATGTTATGTGAAACAGCAGCACAGAGTGTAGACTATAATGTGAGGTACTTGTAAGATTCTAAACTGAAAAATCTTACTGTAGGGATTGATGAATGATGGTCATGTCACTGAAAAGCACTGTCTACCTTGCTTTGGTGAGGACCTATGCTCTTACCATGACGATGTCTGGTCAGAAGAGAGAGGAGACCTGTAAATTCTGATGGCTTGATACAGTTGAACAAGCCAGAGCTTGAGCTTTAGGGTTGCTGTAAGGTGCTCCAGCACATGAATATGTATCAGAGGAGAGCATGATTTGGGGATGCAGGGCTCAGGGGTTAGCTGTTTCTGTCCTTCTGAAGCCACCATCAACTTTGCACAACAATTGCGGTCATCCAGCAGCCTATGAACCATAAAACTACTTGAATACAATTTGGATCCACACAGCGTGACATAACTTATTTCATTACCATGTAAGAATAGGATTGATGTGATTTCTGTATAATACAGCTGATTTGCAGAACTGATTACTGATCTGATTGTCAGCTCTGGAGATCTCAGCTGCCCCCTACCTTGCCATGTCCATCTACCTTCCTTTAAAACCAGCTGCCAAAAACCTTGGCATTACCAAACTAAAGACAAGTGACACAGTTGCCAGCCTCCACTCATTGCTCTATCTCCATCTCAAGGAGACCAACTCTGAAGGTGGTTCTGGTATGGAGCAGTGGGAAAACCTTAAAGAGTTGGGGTCTGCATCATCTAAAGCAGCAACTGGCTGACTCAGAGAGCAAAAACCATTTGCTGTGGTGTCTGGAGACCTCTGAACAGCTGCAAAATCCCAGTGCTGAGATCTTGCTAAGGTCGCAGTTGCGATGGACTGGGCACGTTGCCAGGCTGGAAGATTCCAGGATCTGCAGCCTCCTGGGAACACCTAGCAGTCAACATGAGCTTTGTAAAGACACCTGAAAATCCTTGCTCAAAGCTTGTCAGCTTAACATTAATAACTGGGAAGGAAAGGGTTTGGAGCCACTGCGGTGCAGCCTGCAAGGTGAAGCACAAAGCCGAAGTGGAGGAGAGAAGCGAGCGAGGTCAGAGAAAATCGGCCGTGCCATTAAAAAGCACAACTGGAAACGTGCAGTCTCCCCACAGACCATGCTGTGTTTACAGGATCATAGACACACATGCGCAGCAAAAGTAAAAATAGCTAAGGGAACAGTCATTGCAAATTGCAACAAATAACAATTTGATAATATGATTTTAATGAAAAAATCCACAGCACCCAATAAATTCAAGATTTGGCACAATAGCAGTGTCCAGTAGCCATAAATAAAGCAGTCTGCTAATGACTGCGCATTCCATCTCATTTTCCTTGATGTTTTCCATGGCGTCATTCCTTTGAATCACAGTTTTTCCTTTAATCTCATCCTAATCTACACCACTATTAGATGCTTTCCTTCTTCCTTGATGCCACCATATTTGAATGGCCACTAAGTAGGGCCTGCTGCAGAGCCGGTGAAGGTGAGGCTGTAACAGATACTTGTCTCCTGCAGGCTGAGCCCAGAGGAGGCTACAGAGCAACGCCTTGGATGCACGCAGTCACTGACACATAATCAGACATGGGTCATCCAGAGCCAAAACCAACCCTGTGGCCTCTAACAGATTCTGCACTTGGGATTCAAGTTGGCTCCACAGGTCTGACATGTCATGACGGAGACTTCTTCATGCAGCTCATTTTTACTTGAGCTAATGAGAGATGAACCAACCGATGGCAACAAGTCGGCTGCTGCTGGTCTAGGGAGGTCATCTCAGGTTCTCTCCTTAATGAGCTTCACATTTGGCTTTTCTTAACTGAAAAGGAGAACTGAAGGAGAGTTTGTCATCACAGACATCTTGTCAGTGATATGGAGAACTGTTTGCAATGACCTAATGTAGTTTGCTGCTTACCTGGCAAGACACCAGTGAGTTGCTTGTCCCTTGCACAGAGAAGCGGCTGCTCGTGTTTCCCAAACAAAACATCTTAACTTCTTTTTCAATAAAGTCAGGGTTTCCAACAGATCAAAAGCACTTTGGAACCACTTTGTGTCTTCTGGTGCATGTTGGGCTTCTGCCGGGACCCTGTTTCTGTAGGGATTGTCCCCACCGAGCTGCGCTTGCAGGCTAGAAGAAGGCTAGGACTCACATGGCCTTTAGTGTGGCACTGTCAGGAGTGTTGAGAGATGATTAACCCTTTTGTCACCACTAAACCACGATGGGAATATCTTCCTCTTTTTCTCAGTAATTAAGTTTTTGCATACTGGAATTATAAGACTTGAACAAGGAAGTTTTCCAGTGGGGTGCATATCCTTGACTCTTTCAGTAGAATGAGCTTTTTGAGTGTCCATAATCACAGAGTATATGACAAACCACAAAAGAAGACTCCTTAATTTTAACTTCTTTTGACCTAAGTTAGTTAAGACCTGAAGTCAGGGCTTGAGACAAGCTCAGAACTACTTTACCATTACTATAAAATCCCATTCTGGAGGAGCTTTGCCATTCCGTGTTGCTGCATCTGCTTCATTTCTCTTCAGGTTTCCAGCTCAAACTTCTTCCTATTCAGTCCTGTTTTCTTATGCAACTTTATAGGCTGTGGTAGGTGGAGATAAGGAGGCCAAGTCCTGAAATGATCTGTCTGCTTTTGTTTTGCAACGTCAGTGACAGCAAATATTAATGTGCATGTGTTCACCGCCCAACTTGTCTGACTGCTCTGCATGGCCATTTTGGTGACAAGCAAAAACCTTCCAAGCATTGACTGATTCCCCAAACAACACAAAAATTCTGTCAGTTCTGTTGTGACCCCTTAGACATGCCTTCCTCTTTGCACTCCTCCTGCTGTTTTGCACATCAAGGATGTTCCAGGTCCAGTGTTTCTCTTGTGCCAGGCCCTTCCTGGACTGTGACTGCGTTGCACAACCGTACCCTGTGGATTGAGGCAAGGATTAAAGGTGTCCAAATTATTAGGAAATCAGAGCAGTGAAAGGTCAGGGATCTTTTTATTTTCTCTTGGCTTCAGTAGGTGGTTGCTGAAAAATCACAAATGCACTTTGAGAACAAGGAGTAGTGAGGTGCAGCTTTCTGCAGCACTTGTTGGCATTCGTGTCTGTTAGTGAACTATTTACAAGTATGGCAAAGCATTACTAATCTCTGAGCTATTTAGAAAGGAAGTACCTCTAGGATCTTCTCATTTGTCTCCCTTGTTTCTTAAACACCATTGAGTCATGCTGAATCTCCTCCCCTCCTGAAAAATTGCTTTGCAGAGCTCCCTGAAGAAAGAAAAATGTCCCTGGATAGTGAAACAATCAATCCCAAAGTGGGTTGGTCTCCTCCTGCAAGCTCATGATCTCGTAACTGGGTAAAAAATCTTGGAGACCCTGCAAAGGAGAGGTCAGTTTAGAGGCTGCCTGAGGATTCAGATGCTCTCAAGGCCCAGGATAGGAGCTCTCTTATCAGAATCTGGAGTCCAGCTGGAACCAATCTGGACTTGACCCTTCTCAAAGTTCGTGCGTGTTTGGATGGAAGTTTCTGATTCCGACAAATCTCGGTTTTCAGACAGGCCCCTGGAAGACGGCGCTGCCAGTTGGCTTTGCAAGGCCTTGCTGGATGTCCAGTTATGTCTGAACTTTCCCTGTTTCCTTCCCCTCCGCTCCAGCATGCCTGTCTACATCTGGCTTCAAACTTAGCCCCAGATGTATTATGTTGCAGCTTGGTTCCTGGGATGCTGTTGCAAATGGCCAGAAATTATGAACAGGATTCCCAAAGGAAGGCTCACTGAAGGAAGAGCTTAGACAGAGGGAAACTTCACCATTGTTATTTAATTTTTCTCTGAGCTCATACTTCTTGTGTTGCTAGAGTTTCAGAGAAAAAGGAAGCGTGTACAAAGGCTGCCTTGAACAACAGGAGGATGCTGGTTCAACCATTGAAGGGTGAAAAGAAGAAGTAGGCGCTCTGGGAGAAACGGTAAAGAAGAGGTGGGTGAAGGAGGTGCTCCAGCACCTAGTTTGTGTGTACCAAGAACAGCAAGCGGCGAGGACAAGACAGGTGGGTTAGGCAGTGCCTGAAGAACAGACATGAAATGAAAGATGACATTTGTGGAGAAAAGGAAAAAAGGATTTTCTCACAGTAGGATAGTTCTGAAGTGCAAACACCAAGGGATGGTGTCTTTGCTTTCAAACATATCCTGACATGTTTGCTAAGCAACTAGAAAGCCAGAGCTCCTGAGCTCTGATCCTAGTGTGGCACTAACTCCTCAACCAGAGCACCTGTTAATTGCAAGTGTTGCAGGCAGCTTTCAAAAGCTAATATAAAAACACGGACCAGGGTCCTTAGAACCATGGAGAAGCAAGTCAGGCTTGACTCAAGAGGATCTGAGAGCATTCGGTGCTTAATATCTCTGACCAGCTTTTGACCATCTGAGAAATGGTGCGTGTCTCATCTGCCACAGACGATGCTAGGAGGTTAATAATGGCATTTCATGTCTGAAGTCCTCTGAAAGAAAGCTGCCACGTAACACAATGTATTATTCTACCCTAAAGCCAAAGTCTCCTCCACCCAAATAAATACGCATTTGTGTTGCCTGCCTCCCATTTTTAATCTACCAGCAATTCTTACCAGAAAAAATAACAATAAGTAAAAATCTCTGGCCATACAATTGTGCCAAGAGCTTGGCTAATCATCAGGACTCTAGTATGTCGCTACAGATTTTGGCAGACTTGTGTTAAGAAAATGACGCAACCTCAGTCCTGGGAACCAGTGCGATGGAAAGTGCTTCCAGCTGATTCGAATTGTTTATTCTAGGTGAAAGTTTGCAACATTTCCATTTGGTTTCACCACCGTGAGCTTTGCCAGGCCTTTTTCCCAGGCAATGAATGCTTTCTCATTTCTCAGCTTGATCTCCTATTTACACGCTTAGTTGCTACATTGCTTTTATTACTCTGGAAGGCATATACTTGGCGAAGAATGGGTAGATTTCATCTTGTGAGAGGTGCAACACTTTCTTCTCCTCCTGACTTCAGCCAGACTGCAGCAGCAAGCACCTATCAATATGAGCAAAGGATTTATGGTCTCGAAGGTTAGATTATGTCAGAAGAATGGCCAGAACCTGGGCAGGAATGCATTAATCATTATTATTACATTTCTATGCAAACATTTAACCTGTTTGCGCTTTCATGGAACAAGGAAATACACAGAAAATGCTCCTTTCGTGGCTCTAGAGTGCAGAGCAGCCTGGCATGCGGTGTTAGGCAGAACCTGCAGAGCTTCAGCCTGAAGAGATGAGGCCAGACCAACCTTGTTAAGAACAGACGAGCCAACTGTACACAGTCCTGGCTCAAGCCAGGACTGCACAGGGGCTGAAAGTGTACTTCCAGGAACATATTGCTCTGTTTTCAGCCTAAACCAACTATTTCCTTATTCTCTTTGTTCCTCTCTGTCATTTCTTCTTTCTGCAGCAGTATAACAAAGTTCCACTTTGAAATGAATCACAGTTCAAGCGCTCATTAAATTAAGGAACTGACCATTCTGGTAAGACTCACGCTGACTAATTGCAGGTGCTGGTTAAATTTCCCCAATAAAACTTCCACAAAATCAAAGCCATTCCTAGCTGCCATTCAAATTCTGGGTATCTGAGGATCTTAGAAGATCCAGTTAGGGTGGCTTTCTAGAGGGAAATCTCTCACAAAAATGTCCTAGTCCATAGCAGCCTGACTGAGAATTTGACCTTTTGTTACCAAGCACAGTAGGCTGGCCAGGTCAGCTAGGCTGGTCAGCTAGGACCAGAACTTCTAACTGATTTGTAGGCTGAACCATTGCTTAAAATATCAGTGTTTCAGAAGGAAGTGTCACAGTGGACGATATATTCATATAGTCAAGTCAAGGTATACTCCCTCTGTTAAAGAATCATAGTTAGGATGTAGACGCTGAAGTTGGACCACTTCCATGAGCTAAGATATAACTCCTAATAATCAAGGTGTCAATGAAAATTCAAAACCCATCGTAACCCTTTTACATTAATTATGGCCCAGAAAGCTTTCTACTTTGCTTTTCCCCATTGTGCTTATAGGGAAAAATAACAGACCCAGAAATACCCCTTCTCCAGGACTACACATAGGTGGCTTGGGGATTTTTTTGATGAAAGACATCTCAGGGTAAAGCATCAGTGTGAGCCTCCAGACAGGGTATGTGAAACCCTAATTTGATGCCACATTTCCTGGGCAAGTTACGCAGCTGTGAGACGGTTGTGTTCCCCACCTGTGTAACAGGAGCAGCAATCTCTTCGTACGATGCTATTGCTTGCCCTGCTTTGGAGAGAGGACTCTGAACGAAACCCTGCCACTTACCAAAACTTTTCACAAAGTATGTCACAGCACGGCTGCAGTCTCCAGGTTCCGCCGTTTAATAATAAACCTGTTGTTTATTTTGCGGAGCTCGTTTCCTAGACAGAACACCAAGAAGATGCCATGAATATTTGTGTATTATACTCACCTTTCCCGCAGTACCCTGTGTCCCAGCCACTGTCAGCCCCACCGAGGCTGGGAAAACTGCGGCACTGCTCTTGCTGCAAAGAGGCAGACGCAGATCTAGGCAATCCTGGATTTCTAGCACCTGTGCCTCAACTGTAAGGCCAAATTAGTACTGAAGGGGCCTGTATTTTACTGCCCCCTTCTTCTGCATTAATTAAAACACATCGCTGCACACTTAAGCAATTTAAATGTTTTGGAAGGAGTCTCGGGACAGCCAAGGGCATTCAAAGTGAAGGGAAGGCTGGCAGCTTGCCGTAGGCTTGCTGGCTTGCCTGTCTATCACCAGCACACGTCATGCATTACAAAACTGTGAGATCTCTGCAGACCCAGCGACAACGCTGCAGTTTAAGCAGAGAGCAGAGGGCTGAAGTCAGAAATCCCTGGTCTTCCTCAGGTTCCATCACACAAACTGGCTGCCAACGTCTCTGCTGATGTTTTTTCAGTTTTCACTTCTTTTTTTTTTGACACCTCCCATCTATGAAAAGCTGATGGGAACTGCGATTGTAACTGATTCTCCAGCAGCACAGTGTCTGGTGGAAAGCCCCACTAGCCGCGGGTACTAGGGTATACGCCTTCCTCTTGGGGACTTTTTTTGAGCTATCCAGGGCAAGAAAGAGGGAATTCATAGCCCCTCAAATAAGTCAGGACTCGCCAAGAGACTGTTTTACCCTTGAGATCAAGTTCAGGGTATAAGTGAACCTTCTCCCAAAGGTTTGTTTGCCTTTCTGTCACCTATCAGTCGGCTACAGGAGAAGGGACCTCGGGTGACCTCCAGAGCCACTTGGGTACTGTGGACTCCAGGCAGCAGACAGCTGACTACAGTCTAGAATGGAAATGAAGGATTAATTTGCCTGGGGACATTCTCTTTTGTATTTTAAAGTAATGCAAAGTGTCTTTTCACTTTCAGCTCTGAATTTGAGGCCTAAGATGAAGAGTCACCTCTATTAGATCCACACCATCACAATTGTAACATCAAAACAAGCACTGGATTAAAAATAAACACAGCAGGCATTCACTGACATAATTAAAATGTATACATATGGGTGAGGTCATTTTAATAAAGGCCTTCTGCACAGACATATGAATTTGTTACCATGGCCCTAGGCTTAGAGCAGGAACACTATACATCCACAACTACCTGCACTTGTGCAGTTGCATCAGCCCAGGCTCGCTGGCTGTTCAGAACATCTACCACAAGTGTCCTTATCGCATTCATGTGCATTGACCTCCCCTTAACCTTCACAAAGACTAGAAAAATCACAGCCATGGCTTACCACATTAGCAGGACATCTCTGATCTCCATCGGGTTGCCATGTCAAGGTCCTCCATCTCCTCTACCAATCTTTTGAAAGCATGTTCTGATGCTGTTTGGAAATAACTCAGTTAAATTAATTCCTTTGTCCTCTCTGTGTGCCTGGAAAAGGCTCCGTCGGTTAAGGGAAAGTAAACTGGACTTTCCAGAATGACACGAAAAACTGCAAAGCCATTTATGTCCATCTACACACTAATGAAAATCTTCTGTATGTCACTGGAAAAAAATTAATCCAGACTTCTTAAAAGTCCTGACCTTATGCGCCTTCCTAGGTCACCCTGCACTTCCCACTGTGATCTGCCAAGCCTCTACAACTCAGGTGAAATACCACTTTCTCCAGCAAGCCCCTATAACAAAGCTGGCACATGAGTCCCACCGTTTCCTACATTTTGGATACCTCCCCATGAGTGCTGCTGCAGCCGGTTACACCAGGCTGCAGTTACCAGTTCTGCAGGTAAGGCACCCAGATGGTGCTCCAGAGATAGACCTTCTCTGGGAAAAGATGTAGAAGGAATATCCCCCATTGGCTTTGGTCTCTTGGTCACAGGCCTGTGGATATCCCGCCTGCAGAGTCCCTGCCTGACTCTGGAGCCATCCTGGGCAGTCATATGTGTCATTGTGAGGATCCCAGTGCTCCCCAGTACTGCAGTGAGGGATTAAACTGGGGTGTTCATCCTCAGACTGAGGTGCCTGCTGCAAACTCAACAAATTATTTTTTTACTACTCATTGTATTGATGGCTCCTATTCTGCACACAGAGAGGCCGTGTGACAAAACCAGGGGTACAACATGGGTGTCTGGAAGTGCAGCATACCAACTCCAGCTCAGCCAGCAGCACCACTTTTCCCTTCCCAGCCAGGAGAGATGGGTGATAACCAAAGGTCTGGGCCAGATCCTGGCCTGATTTCCCTCCTCTGGCTCCCATGGTGTTTGTACCAATGGACCTTGGCCTAAAAAGTTTATCCAAATCCTGTGTGCATTCTTTGATCCTCCAGACTCAGGCTCACCTTCTCTGCAGGATACACCTTCTTGGAGGATTTTCTTTGGTCTCTGCTTTGGGATGAGCCATAAATTACCCTGGGAACAGCCTGCTTTGCTGATGTGTATTTTCAACCTCAGTTCCATTTTAATATATGATAGTATAGATGGTACTGTCCCCAGCCAGGATCCAGAAGGAGTGAAATGATTAAAAATAATTCATCTTACACTGAATTAAACAACTGAGATCCTCAGGAATGGTCCCATTTAAGTTCAGTACAAATCATGGGTGACAATCTGGGTCAGTTTTTATTGGGCATGCACCTTTTTGCCAGCCCTAAATCTGCCAGCCATCAGACAGGTTTAATGAGAAGGGACAACAAGGAGACAAAAAGGGTCACTCTCTGCTCGAGAAGGTGGTGGAAGGAGAAGGGGAGCCAGGGCAGAGGAAGGTGAAATGTCCCAGCAAACATGCAGGAGGTAATGTTTCCCCAGGTGAGGGACCGACAGCAACACACCGGGTTCTTCGGAAAGCAAACCGGCTGCACCTGGAGCCCATTCTGCTGTTTGCTGAGACTCGGCAGCCTGGACCACTTGCGGTTTCCTCTCTGAGTCTTGCCTCTGCCCACAGTGACATACGGAAAGTGAGGGAATGGAGACGAGACGCGCCTACCGCTTTCTGACCAGCTGAGGCATCAGGGGCACAGCACTGCTTTGCTCACCATTCCACCAGGAAAGCTGTAGCAGGTTGCCCTTCCAGCTCCCTGTGCTGAGCCAGAAAACCCTCCATGCACACCATCTCCCCATGCCAGGAGGTCTGGGTGCTGCATTCCCCTGCCTTGGATCAAACCACCTCACTTCCCCCTCCCGGAAATAACATAAGCAAGAGTAAGAATGACTCATCTGTGCGTATGAAGACACACATACTCACACACACGAACACATCTTACATGTTGAGAGCCCAGGGCAAAAATTTCACTCAGCTTTTGAGCTCCCTGGTTCACATGATTCTGGGAGGTTTAGTGAAAAAAAAAAAAAANAACACTGCCGAAATAGTAACGAATTAGCAAAAGTAGAAATCAAATCCTGTTATCCTGTCTCTAGCTTGAGAGAAATCCTTCCTCTTCATGTCTGCTCTTGCATCCGTGTCCCCCATAGTCTCAAACCAGTGCGACTCTGCTCAGTGTCCAGTGAGCCAAGAGCTGGTTTGCTCACCCACAGGTGACTCCTTCAAATCCAGCTGTGCCACATAAAACCCGACCACTGCTATTAGGCTGGGAAATGGGTAAATGGTTTCTTTCCCTCTCTTGTAAACAGCTCCACTGACACGGTTCCTGGCCAGTGATGCTGGTAATGGACACTTCACACATTCTTGTGCCATCAATTTGAGGCTAAGTGGAGGCAGCAGGTGACATTTGCCTGGATCTGAATCTTTAAAAACTCATGGTCTCCTGCAACAGTACCTGGAACGATGCAATATCCCAACAAAAGGAGTTTCAAGGCCTTGTGAAGCTTTGTGGCTGCGTCTGGTGTTTCCTTGTCCCATTCTCCACTGGGTTGCTTGAAATCCAGCATTGAATGACTGCACCAGGGACACAGAGGCATGACCCGTACCAGCCATGGCTAAGCATATCTGGGAGCTATAGATCCCCATTTCCCCTCTCAGCTGAGGACATGTACAGTTCCCATCTGCAAACAGTGGAAGGTAACAGACTGGGACCTTTGGCCATCAAAATGTACCAGCCAACACCACTGTTCTGCAATGAGGAGTTCAGCCCTGCTGTCACCCCAGCACTCTACCTTAGCATGTGGGATTGTACCAGCCAGCAGAACCCAACATGATACTATGGTGGGTCTTGAAAAAGGGGAAACCTTTTAATTATCTGGCCTGCAGAGCTGAGCTTGTGGATGTGTCTTGCTGCCCAGGGTTCTTGCAGCAGAGAAGGGAAATCAGCTGTTCATCAAAGTGTTGTTGTGACCAGCCATGACAAGGTTGCTGTGCCTGCTGCAAGAGTCATCAGGTGGCGTAGCCTTGTAAGAGCAGCTGCTACTTTTCGCTTGGGCCAAAGACCCTTTCTCCACAGCAGCCCCCACAGCCACTGTTCGTGCCCTGGCAGTGTGACATGATGCATTTCATCAGCTATTGGGAGGATGTTAAGCTGAGTGATACCCATTTCAGTCAAGATCCGTTACTTAATAAAGAGCACGATAATTACAGGTGTCAGCTGCAGAGGATTAAGGTTCCCTCCCCACTCCAGTATATTTTAGCCTATATCTTTTTTGCTACATTTTCTTTGCACCTCCAGCCTTCCTTCCCCAGGACTGCTCTTACTGATTCCCTCAAGAAGAGCGGGGTAGTTGTGTGAATGGTAGAATTGCAAAGGAAGGAAGTGGTGTTGCTGATTCAATAGAGTGTGTTTTTCCTTTTGAGTCAGTACAGAAGAACTGTCTCACTGGGCTCAGAGTGTATTAGAACAAGAAGTCCTGCCCCAGGTGTGTGTGGGCTTGTGTTTTAATCTCTCTAACCCAGACAATGGAAAGGTTGCATAGAAGGGATTTTAATTACATTGAAAGTTACTAAAGTCCAATTAAAACTGTAGAGTCACTATAGCAGGTCAGCCATTCACTGCCCGCACTGTGAGCCCATTGTGATATGGGGATATATGTAACAATCACAGGGCATGAATCTGCTTCTAAAAATCAGAATGTGTCAAGAAGCAGTATTACTAAAGGCCAGGTACACAACATTAAGGATCACATGAGTTCTAGCCTGGAACTTCAGCCTGGACTCCATGAAGAAACATACAGCAGAGAGCTGGTCAGAGGCAGCTGGGAGGCTGGAGAGGAAACATGAAGGGCAAGGATATAAAATTATCAAGCTAAATTTCCAAAATTTTCTGTAGCAGATCCAAAGTAGGAAACCTGTAAGAAAATCTGATGTTTGCTGGATCATTCAAGGTTGAAAAAGGAAATCACACAGCAGTTGCATTATGACTTCAGTTCAGCCTTCATCCCTCAGACTATCAGGGTGGTATCTGGTTCCATCAGGAAGAGATGATTTGTTGGTACACTGAAAACTAAAAGAAAAAAATGTTGGAACCAACTCCAACTCAGGAGGATAAGTCACAGCAGTCATTATGCCCATTGGAAGAATTCAGTGGGAGCTTTACAGCGAAAGAGCCAAGATGTTTCAAAGATTTGCAGGGATGCATTCAAATAAATTCCTGTATTATAGGTTGGAAAGTAGTAAATGTTTAGATTCAAATTTTTGTTTACATTATTATTGAAAACATGAACCAGCCTCCAATTTCAAAGTTTCATGCACATTTCTAGAGAACATAGGCCCAGGCTGGAGGAAATCCGGGTAGTGTCCTCTTTCATGCTACTTTCTGTTGAGCTCATTTCACCTCAAAGACTTTGGGTGAGCCTGAACCCTAAACTGAAAGCAAAACTCTAGCCAGCATAAAGGTAAAGCAATGGAAAGTGATTGCCCAAGTCATTGTGAACTGAAACTGCCATGTTTTGCACAGTGCAGGTGTCAGAAACCCATTGAGTTTACACTACAGCATCCAGAAGCAGCGCAGGACTCTGGCCTCCAGCTCTGAAGCCCTTGTGAGCAGAACAGGCTTCTCCATAAACTGCTGAAAGCTGCCCATGCACCACAAATGACAACCTGGAAACCTGGATCCCAGTTGCTGGGTGACCTCCTGAGGGGTCAGCGCCCCATATGTGCAGCTGTGTGGGATGTCTAATTCTCTCCTGGGTTCTCACACCAGTCTGCTCATCATGTTATTTCTGAGCTTTTCACTTGGGCAACAAATACCTGTAACACACAGCTTTGTCTTCATTACTCCTGGGATGTGGGCGAGGAAGAACAGGAATTTGCTTTGGACAGTCTTAATCTCCGTCCAGTTCTTGATTTCAGGGTAAGGATCATGGGCCAAAGGATCCCACAGCTGTGAATCAGCCTGGTAGAGCTCTGCCTCTCTCAGGTGCACCTCAAACTTTTATTGTAGAGAGTTCTTTTGCGCTAAGGAAATCGCCAATCTGAGTTTCATGCCGCTTTGAAATAGTGTAGGCCAAGGTTGTCTCAAAAAAAAGTGTCTTAAGGACACAGCTCCAGGCTTCAAACCTGATTAAATAGCTTGCTGTCTTTCTGTAAAGTGCTTTTGGTGGAACAATGTGGTGTCTGAAATAAAGTAGAACCCTTTGGCAAATATATATTAAGCCATAGCTGAAATACACTGCTCCCAAAGTTTTCTTAAAATGAAGCAAGGTAGACTTAGATTTGAAATTAATTATCTTTATACTGTTACCTTCCCATTCTTTATTCTCCACCAAACTCTCCTCATTCATTGTGCTCTTAAATCACATTTTGAAACACCAGCACAGATATATGCACAGAGGCACACACGCAGAGCCCTCAGGAAGGTTATTTTGCAGTACTCCGTATGGTTTCATGATGTGAATGTGTTGCTCTGTGTGCTGCTGCCCATGGGCTGCTGCAGGAGCCCTGCACGGCAGGGATGCAGCCTGGCCAACAAGTCATAATGAAAAAGGGGAAAGCGCAAAAAGAGAAAGCTTGACCACAGCTGCTCCTCTGCGTTTCTGGCGGCCATATCCTGGGCAGATCTGTGCACCCCAGCTGCAGCACTGCAGCTGCAGCTGACCAAAACCTTGTCTTTACTGCGAGGCCAGTGATCCCCCAAGTGAGGCATATTTCAGCTCAATATCTGATAGCAATCCTTTCACTGGTTAAAAAAGCCCAATGCACTGAAACTGGGCCCTGCCCCACCACACACCTGCCCTGCTGCAAACCCAGACAGCCAGATCCGCTCCTTTGTGGGAGCTGGAAAGTACCTTTTGAAAAGCAAAACCTGCCAGGCCAAGAGCCTTGACCAGGCTGAGCAAAAGGAAGAAGAGACCTTTCATCTGCACTGCTACTCTGAGGCCAGGGAAAGGCACCTGCAGTGTAAGTCTGTTTTCTTCCCAATCCCTTAACTTTATTCAAAATGCTTAAATAAAAATTCCTTCACTCTGGAAGGGATGGCACAAAGATAAGCTTAGGCACAGCTTACAGCTGCAGGACATGGGACAGACTCTTATTTGGTTATGCCCTTATCAACTATAGAGCTGCACAAATGTCTCCCAAACAATGGGCGTTTGCTGGATGCTGGCGGAATAAGTTCATACCTGCAAGGGAATGACTGGCCCCATTGATTAAAGAGCTCTTTTCCTTTGGAGAACATAAAGGATGAAATATGGGGGCTGCACGAGGCTTTACAGTGGCCAAAACAACTGGAAGGAGGGAAGAGGAAGGCAGGAAGGAGAGCAGCTCTGCGGCCTGCCTACCCATAAGGTACCAAACTGGACAGCAAATATGGCTTTTACCCACACAATCAGCTTTGCCATCCAAAAATTTATTGCGGGAGGTCAGGCAGATAGGTAGAGGCAGCAGTTCTCAGAGGACAGAGGTCTGAAAGGGCTGGAGGAGGATGAGCGTGGCTGGGAGTGGGGGAACTGTCCAGCAGGAGATGGTGAAGAAATCATCCAGGGATGGTGATGGAGGAAGATAAACTGTTCTGGATGTCAGAGAAGCATCCTGCTTCCAGCAGCTTAAAATAAAAGCACAGCAGGGCTCAAAAGGACGTCCCCAGCAGTCATTCCCATCAGTGTCCCAGGTTCAGCAAGTCTCTGGAATGTGTTTCTCACCCACATTCAAGAGTGTTTGGGTTGTTTAGTCTAGCAAAACTAAGGAGAGGGCATAGCTTTGTTGTCTGTAAATACACCAGAGACATGAATGCTGGGGTGGGAGAAGAGCTATCCAAGTTAAAAGATCCTGTTGGCATGAGAACAAATGGGGGATCAGTTGCTGTACGAAAATGTTTGGGATAATAATTAGGAGGAGGCTTCTAACCGGCACGAAGTTTGGCAGCACTTCCCTGCAAGGAACAGGGGCTCCAAGGGACAGCACTGGTTTAAGGATGAAGCTTGAGTAATTTTTGGAAAAGATTATAAAATGCTGCATGAGGAGGGGACTGGGATGCCCGCTGTAGCTGGAATAATGGCAGAGAAAATGGCAGGGAAAATGGAAAAGCAAGAACTGGAACTGAGCTCTGTGAAGGATGTTTTCACAGAGAGAAGGGGAGAAAGTGTTTCTGGGCAGAGAATAGATAAGATGCACTGAAGAAAGAAAAAGAAGCCAAGAGCTTTTTGAAGTGTAGGTGAAACATCTCTCACTTTGTCAACGTCTGGGCAATTCTCCCCCTACTGAGGTGGCCTACCTTTAACCATGCACCGCCTGCCTGGAAAGCAGTGCTGGCTTGTAGAGATGAAAAAAAAAAAAAAANGTCACTGCATCCAAAGCATTTCTGTCTTCCCATTACTGCAGTTTGAAACATCTAGGAGATTTCCCAAGAGATGTTCCTCCTAGATGAGTCCAGAAGATTCCATCACCTCTGAGACAAAGCAGTAAGATAAAGGAAAAAAGCAGTCTGCAACATAATTTCTGACAGCTTTCAACTGGGACTCTCCCTTCTGTACCCTTCTAGTTACAAGCATAAAAAACCTCTGCAGAGAAGAAACCCATAGGTCAGGGAGAGCCCTGTGCATGTGGGAACAGGGAACCCCTCCAGTGGGTGACAGGTGGGTGCGGGCACACATCTCTGTACCAAACTTTATCATTGCATCTGAGCCAAAGCCTTGGGATGGGAAATAAAAACTTCTGCTTTAGGAAACACACTGCATCCATGAAAGGGGTCCCAGATGGCAACATCTCTTCTTTGGCCCAGCAGCACCACCTCCTCTATGGCTAAGAGGAAGTCCTCTGCTGGAAAGATTTTTGAGGGGAAACTAGAGCATTTTGGAAACTGCAGCCTGCTTATGAAGTAAAACAGTTTCAAAGCACTGCCCCAGACCAAGTCCCCCACCCAGTAGGTGTAAGACATATTGATATATTTTTCTATGCTTGCATTCTTTAAAACACGGATCCAAAGCCAGGATACACTGGGGATGGGAGACTGTGTCGCCAAACAGCCTGGCTGTTATTTTTGGGGAGAGAGTTGTGTGCTCAGAGGTATTAATCTGTGAGTGGGAGGGAAAGTGAGAACTGGGAAATCCATGCCTGTATCTGTATCTGTGTTTCCACATATGCATATATAAAAATATATACACACACACACACAGAAAACAAAACAAAACAGAACAGCCCATTACACACGATTCTTCCTCAGTGAGAGAGTGAGAGAACAAACAAGCAACAGATGTCAACCTTGCTACCATGCCTGCCACTGGAGAGAGATCAGATCCTATGGTGATAAGGTGGTGTGAGAAACCTACCAGAGCAGGAGGCAACAGGTGAACCCCCAAGGCAGAAGACCATTGAGGCAGAAAGATCCCTGAGGTATAGGCACACCAGCTGCTCTCCTCAATTGGTAACACCCTGAGGTGAGGAAGTGTCTGTTGATGTCCTAGTACCAAGGACTCTAAGGGACAGCCCTGAGCTCCTCAATGGAAGAAGGGATGGGCCAGGAGGAGGGCTTCAGGGTGGCTTTTTCACAGAGAGCTGCAGCAAAGCCTGGAGCCAACCTACAACCATGCAGACTTTGAGTACCATGCCAGTCCCAATGCCAGGAGCTGTGAGCTCCTGTGCTGCCTGCAAAGAGAAGAAGTGAGAGAAAGAAAGATATCTTCTAGCCAGAATAAGCAAAGATAATGAATGAACCTGTTTCTCAGTTAGATATATTTTTTCCTATCTTCCAGGGGAGCATAAAGGGCTTTGATGTGAATAAGAACATGGGTCCTCTCTCCCCAGCTTCCCCTTTAGTGTTAATTTCTGTTTCCTTGTCCATCCCAGGGCAGTGGTGATGAATGCTGATCAGGCCAAACTTGGACAAGCCTCAGACAGACAGTTGGTGCAATTTGACTTTAAATGATGCTTAATGATTTGTTTTGAGTATTGGGTTGGGGTGAGCTAGGGTATTTGTTGTTGTTGTTGTTGCTGTTGTTGCTTCTCCCCCTCATCTTTTTCCAATCAATTAGGTCCTATTTATTTTGGCAAAGGACATGATTAGTGGGGCTGGGCTCCAGATGGTTGGGCGCTGAGCCGCTCACTGTAAATAACACTGGATGAGCAGTGCTCTTGAATGAAAAGCTGGACAGCAAAAAGCCCAGATCACCAAATCAGAGCATCTCATACCTGCCTTGGGAAGGCTCTGTGGGAACCTTACTTGAGCCTTTTGGAGAAGGCACTCTCTTGTCTCTCTTCGGAAATCTCCTGACATAGACTTTTTACTGCTACCAGCCAACTACTTGCAGAACATCTCTCACCTGGCTGCGCCTTCATCCCTGAATTAGCCCAGCCAAACACCAGTGTGGAGTGGAACAGAGCTGCTCTGTGTCCCACAGGAACGGTCACACCCACGCCTGCTGTGGCACTTTGTTGGCCAGACCCTTGGACATCCCTCAAAATGTTAGTGTGGTTCTGTGGGAAGGGGACCACAGTGTTTTGGGGAAAGACAACCTCCCTGAGGAAGCAGATACTACAAAGAAATCTGGAGAAATTTTCAAAGCTTTTCCCGGTCTGAGACTTTTCAGAGCTTTCCTGACAAATAATGCTTTTACTAAAGCAATGCCCAACTCCTTGCTGTGAAACCTTATCAATTGCCTTCTGTAACGCACTTTTAAGATCTTCAATAAGAGAAGAAATTAAAGCAAGAAGTCTATTATTATTATTGTCTCAGTATCCAAGGAACACTTAGTAAATTGCAAACTAATTAGTAATTCAACATTTTAAATTATCTTAGGTAGGCAAGCATCTGTTGGAAATGTCTTATACTTTAAGACAAAACTGATTATTGACACATGTAGTAAGTAACAAATAGAAAGGTATATTCTATTCCGTATTCTAAATCTAAACAATAGGTTTACTATGGATTTAATGTGATGATTGTATTAAAGCTAAGGGGCAGACTCAGTGCAGCATGGAGAAACTAATTATGAAGCATTAAAATGTCCTTGAGTTGAGCATTTCATGTCTTTGAGTTTGGTTTGCTCTTTTCACGTCTCAGTGCCAAGAGCTGCCCGGTTCTCCTCGGGTGCACAGAGGCAATGTGTGCACATGGGGTTGCCCAGGGAGTCTCGATCTCTCACAGGAGTACACAACAGCAGACACACCTGAAAGTGGTATCCGCATATAGGGAAATAAACCCCATTTCAGTCCATGTCCATAGTCCAGCTCTGCAGGCTCACACCTCTGTGTCAGAGGGTTTCCAGGTGCAATTGCAGGTGTAAACCCAAGATTCCTGTCCCTTTACTGAGTGCTGCCCCAGAAGCCCTCCCAAGTTGTGCATGCCTTGTCCATTGAGCAATCTCAGACTCTGCTCCCTGGACCGTTTGCATCATAAATCCTCACACCCAAGGCAGGGCGCTGGCTCTACTCAAGTCTGAGAACTCTGCAGTTCTTGCAGAGCTTGAATCTGTTTGGAGGTGTCATGTTAGCCAAGCTCTTTTCTATGGAGGGACATGCATACCAGAGCATACCAGAGCATGCCACAGCTTCGTCCACAGGTGGACAACCCACAGACAGCCCTTCCTAGGCAGACGATGCCCCTCATGTGGCTCGGCTGCAATTTTAGTGTGCAGCTGAGCTAATTCCAGCCACATGGAGAGGAAGCCTGGTGCACAGACAGCTGTTCCCAGGCTCACCTTTGCTCATAACAAGGAAACACCCTCCATGGGCCTCTCTATTCAGTCTTGGAGCTGGCTATCTTTTCTTTTTTGACCAAGATCAGGAAGGAGTAATTTCAGAAGAGATCCATCATAGGGAACACTGGACAAAAATGCTTTGGTCCATATCACTCTTGCCACATACAAGGCAGTTGTTTATTAGTGTTTCATGGGCTTGGTGTCTTTAGTCAAGTGAACGGAGCTGGTTTCATCACCACATGCTGGTGGCTGAACCCTAAGCAAAGTGCTAGTGCAAATGCCAATACAACCAGTAGAATATGCCCCATCTTGCCTGGACCCCAGATGTAGCTGTGCCCCTCCAGTGATATCTCACACTGCACAAAACCAAGATTGTCTCCCAGGTACTGCAGTGTCTCCAGATGGAGATTTTCTGGAGGTACACTGTAGAAACAAACTTAGGTCAAACACAAGCACTGAGAAAAGGTGCTTTTCCAGAACAGACCCAAACCCTGCACTAGTGGGAAAAAGCTGTAAATCCCATGGCTGTGGTGGGTATCACATGCAAAGAGATGGAGCAAGATGTTCGTAACTGACAAGGCTTGTTCTGGTCTGAATTAAAGGTGTAAATTGGAGATGGAGCAAGCCCTCCCCATACAGTATTGACCAGAACCCACAGTTCACACAGCCAATCTCAGGTTTAGATATAGCTCTGTTCATTGCAAATCCGTATGTACAGTCATGCATATTTTGCAAAGTGCCTGAGAGAATCGTGGCAGAATCTAGAGAAGTTAAAGATGGAAGTAATCTATTAGGCCCATTTGCAATCTCTCATGAGCCAGGCAGAATCGTCCCCTGGGCTATATTCATTGCCTTGCCTGGTCTTGTTTTTAATCATTCAGGCAAAGGGACTAGGACAGCCAGGCGAAGTTATGTCATACTGCTGCAGAAGTGGCACTGGGGAATCTTGTATCTCTAATCAGAACTGAGCCTCACACTTGTACAATGTATACTTAGGTGTGTTTGATGTGGTTAACAAATCCTATGCAGAAATGCACCTAATTTCTGTAAGTAATCATCTTCCAAGAATTTTTAAGACCTTGCAATAAACGTAGCCAAAGCTATTATTCAACAAATTGACATCACACTTGTATTAAGGAAGTTGCTACATTCAGATTAAATTTAACCCTCGTGACTTTGTCTTGTAATCCAACAAAGTGAGTGGGTCAATAGAAGTTATGATCAGAGAACTGAGTGAACATTTCTACTCTGACATCTCCTCCACTACTACCTTCATTTAAGGCACTATCTTCATGGACCCCTCACCTAGGCAGAGGGCACTTGCTAACATATCCCTGTGGATGATAACCCTCCACTGAGAGTCTCTGCTGTATGTCACATGTTGAACGAATTCAGCATTGTTTTCTAAGGTCTATTTATGCATTTGCCTTTTTGAGGCAGTGACTGCTTTCAGTATGGTGATGTTCCACCTCATGCAAACAAAGAGTAGTCAATGACTCAGAAAAAATGCAGTTGTAGAAGTTGTTTTTTTACTGTCCAGGGTCCAGGTTTACTTCCCTTGAAAGCATAATGCTAGAAGGTCCCCTCCCAGCAACCTAAAAAGATCACAACACAGATAAGCTGCAATGTGCATACCATGCTCTGGTAGCTGGGCTCACACGAGGTATAAGGAATAAGTTCTTACTGCCAGACATGGGGCTCTGAGAATAGATATCCGGTGTATTTCTAAGATCAAATGCATCTTGCCAACAGACATGTTTTGTTTCCTTAAAGTAACTTTAGGGGTTTCTGGGATCAACAGCACTAAATAAAACAACAAGCAAAACCACTGTGGTCTAGGAAAGGGCAAGATTTTTCAAAGGCTCCCTTTGGTAGTAACGCTCCTGTACAGAGTGATGAAAATGTTTAAGTCACCAGAAAAAGCAGGCAGTGACCTGCAGTAAGATACATAGCCTGGTAAGATACACGCCATCTTGCTAACGACTTCCGTAGTTGGGTCAGCAGATATCACTGCAAGGGGACACCATCGTCTGCAAGGAAACAGGCAGAGGTCCTCTGTCTTGGCATGCCTCCATCCTCACTGCAGCCCTGGGCACACCAGCTCCACAGAGGCCCAGAGAGGTCAATTTAAATTTTTGGAAATAACACCCAGGAGTGGAGATTCTTCAGAAACTTTTTAAGAGTTGAGTTTCACCAGAAATTCAGTCTTTCCTATAAGCTGCAGATCCTGAAGCTAAAAGCCTCTGACATTGGCTACAATTGCTCACCATTTTGTTACCAGAATTAAATAAAAATATGAGTGAAAACAGAGTGAAATTATATGGACTTCTGAAACTTGCAGAAAAAGTTTGAGATTTTGCTTGGTCAAATATGTGAGCTAGGAATTTGAGTACAGTTGTAAATTTTACCCACACAAGATCATCCTTTTATTCAGGCAAAGCTGGCAATTTTCTGCCCTTAGCACATGGCACTGCCTAATGAGGCTACAGAGTGGGCCAGCCCAGAGCCTGCTTAATGCCTGGTCTGGAAACTGTCTTCTGACACAGAGAAAAATGGCTTAGGATTGATGGGTTGGGAGCAAGGTGCCAGACATATTCTGCTGCTCCAGCTCCTGTTGGATCTATCTGGATCCCCTTCCTCCCTGCCCAGCTGGCAGGTTTTGTGGACTGCAACAAAGCAAGTTGGGGCACAGGGCAGAGCTTGCTCCTTTGTGCAATACAGGAGAAGAGTGAAATTTGGTTCCCAGGAGACTCTTGGGGTTTAGGCTCATGTGTCCCACATTACAGAACAGCTTCCAAGTGGTCCAGAGCCTTGTCTGAGTCTTGTAACAGTGGAGTGTTGGAGGTCTGAAAGCCACCCTATGGGGTGTAGCCAGGTCCATGGTCCTCAGGTTCTCCCAGGTGCCAGGCTGGGACACAATGTTGCTGCTGTTGCACTGGAGGTATTTCTCCCCCATTAGCATATCCCTGCAACACAAATCTCAGTTTGGCACAGCACGTATTGCTAAATCTACACACCTTGTAATCACTGTCTCCAGAGAGAGAGAAAACCCGATGCACACAGAGATATGCCACGCACAGCCCTCCCCAACAACAGCGACCATCTCTGCTGGTGTGGCCAGGGTACACCTCAGCACTTAACAGCAACACCTCCAAAAAAAAAAAAAAANGAACTTCTAAACTTTGGGCCTCAGAGGAGGGGATGGGAGGGGTTGGAAATGGCCCCGTTGCTTCACGCTGCACATTAGCAGCCGAGTTCACTTCACAAACACAAGGTGCGCTGTCAGAATAGCTTGGGGCAAAGTTTGTACTTTGCTTGAATTCTAACTTTTGTTTACCAAGGTAATAAACCGGCTTCTCTTCCAGGTGTAAATGCTATTATGAAAAGGCATATTTGTGTTTCATCTCACCTCAGATGTACAGTATGTGCTCACATCCTACACTGTGTGTACAGCCCACATTGCTCCAGAGCCAGGAGAAGAAAGGAAAAGAGGTAAAAATAAATATCCACACTCTATCCTCAAAAACAGTCTTCTGCAGAATCTAGGAGTTTACCTGGATGACTTTCCCTTCACACCCTTCGTGTAACCCTTGCTCTACACTTTGAAGACCAGCTCAGACCTTTCCTGCATCCCTGTGGTCTTCCCTTTTAGTGCAGTTGGGCAGACCCCACATGGGAAGCTGGTGGAGATGACCAAAAAGCTGATGTCCAAACAGTGGAATTTAGTTTCCACCAAACTAGTTGGATCTCCAGTTTGGCTCCTTTCCCCTAAAATTGCCTTCATCTCCATCATGTCACATGCATTCAGTTGTGTTGTGTTTGGTGTAATCTCACTGAAACTGATGGGAGAGGAGAAGGAAGTGGGGGGGGGGGAAAAAAACAAAAAAAAAAAAAAAAAAAAAAAAAAAACCAAAACAAAACAAACCCAGAAAAAAAAAATCTGGCATTGTTTTTGTTGCACTTCACCTCATGTTCCTGGTGTTGTGCCCACTTGGCAAGATTGAGAGATAGCAGATGAGCTCTGGATAAAAATGACCTAAATGTTTCCTCATCCCTTCAAACCTGTTCGGTGGCCTTCTTTCTCCAATCCATCAGTAGCTTGGCCTGGCTGCTGGAGCTGCCACCTGAATGCTACTGAAAACCAACACCACAAGATCTGCAACTACTGAAGTGACCAGTGCCTCGCTCCAGAGCCTGGCTCCCCCAGCACAGCATGGCACGGCACGGCACAGCAGGCACAGGCAAGAGCACCGCCTGCCGAACCAGCACACCCGCTCCCAGTATCGCCTCACTCCTCTCCCCTTAAGGCACTGACCTCGCTTGCTCCCACTGAGATTGTAAAATTTCATGAGATGACATCTTGAAAAGCTAAGTGTGAAACGCTGAGCTTGGACAGAGCCCTCACAGAAGCTGACCAGCTGCAGGTCGGCAGTAATTTCCTCCCTTGCCTGTTGTAGCCCTTTATGAGCAGATTTAAGAGGGCAATAACTGCACAATATTATTTTTTTTTTTACACAAACTATTTATTCTATTAAAAGCTTGTGCTCAGAACTCCATCTGTACAAGAGAAGAGCTGCTGCAGAGAAGCAAAGAAAGGGGCTGAAGAAGACCACAGTCTAAGCAGTGTCTGGTGATGGCTTGGCATGCCCAGTGCAGGCACTTTCTCAGAACGTCTTTGCTTCTGAAATCAGAAACCCCAACGAGAGAGCTGGGCTGCCAGCGCTGCACAGGTCTGAGCCTGCCCTAGCCCAGACACCTTCCCCACCCCGGTGTTTACGCCGAAGCGCTCGCTCCAGTGCAGGCTGAATCTGCGTCCCTGGCTCATGCATCCAGTGCACGCTCTGCTCCCCACCAGTGTGGGCAGAGGCAGGGCCTGGCACCCCTTGGAGCTGCCCACCCCTCCATGGGCCTTGCATAGTCCTTTCTGCTCCAACACTGGACCCAAGCGACCATAAGGCAAAGAGCCACAGTGCAGATGGAGAGGACGATGGTCCCCAGCTCCATGAGTTCTTGCCTTCTCTTCACTTCTGGAGCCCACAGTGTTGTTTATTTTTAATGTCCCCCAAATGCGTTCAAGGTTCTTAGCAGCTTTCGCGTTTTCTAATTTATTTCTCAACTTCTGCTCTTCCATTACACTTCCACAGCAGGGCTAGAAGGAACATTGCCCACGGGAAAGCAATTCCCCTCAGCCTTCAAACTCAAACATTCCCAGCAGCGCTACTGCCTCTTCTCACCGTATTTCTGCTCAACCACCTGAGCTGAGCAAGAACATCCCCAGCAGCAGTGGGATGAAGGAGAAAAATCTAGTACAACATTAACTAGGAGTGGGAAGCTCCTTTCTACCAAGGAAAGGTAACTGGCACTGCCCAGAGAACTGGCTTGTGCACACCTCCTTATCAGAGATGGATTGCAAACAAGCTACTGGCAAAAGTGGTGGAGAATATGAACAGTGTGGGTTTCCCCACATGGTTAATTCCTGCCATGGTGCCTTCTTGGATTCACCCACCCCCTTGAGCTGGGTGGGGCAGAGGAGTCCATGTCTGGGTCCACCCATGCACTCCCAAAGAAGGAGCGACATGTCACCCCAGTTTGGAAACAGGTGTGTTCAGTGGCCAGATCAAGGCACATTAGGAGACCTAGAACTTGTTTGACATGGGCTATTATTTCATGGCATCTTGAGTATACTCCACATGTCCTTTAAGTGCTCCAGCAAAGTAATGGCCCAGGACAGCCTTTCCAATCATGTTCTTCTAACACGTCAGTTTGGTTCTTCCAGAACAGGGAGGTGGGGTGGCATTTTGCCAGCATTATGTAAGATGCGGTGTGATTGCATAAGTTCAGTTGGTCGCAAAGGTATAAAATAGGTTTTATTGGTAGCTACTACAGCTGGAAATTTTTCCAGACGTGTCTGGGTATATTTTACAACAAACTTGTCTTTTTTTAGATTTAGGGTCTTTTGGGATCCTCTTTCTTCTGGATACTTTTGGTGTCAGAAACCTTAGTGCAAAGAGGAATGATTGTTTTCGTGGGGGAAATAGTAGAAGGAGGTTGTATGTCACTTCAGTGGAGCTGCCTAAAATGCTTGAGTTACTCTACAGACCTGCAATCTGTGCACAGAGGCTGGTGCTTGTTTTACATCAGTCTCCAGATGCAAGTCTAGGACACTTAGTGAACTTATCCAGTCCTCCTGAGAGCAACAGGAAAACCATATGACTGCAACTAGGCAGAACTGCCCTACTTGAGATCGTTTCATACAATCATAGGGCAAATACCATCTGCTGAAAACACTTGCTACTTCACATAATTTCAGAAATAGGAAAGTATCATTTCATTCCACATGTCCAGGTGGGATGCGATCTTGTGTCTTTCAGGGAAGAGGGAAAATGATACAGCATCTAAAAGTGGTTGGAAAAGGACTCACTGTAACTCCAGGAACACAAAGATAAAGAGTTTTCTTTCTCTGAGTATCTCCTGCATATATAGCATTAAGCATATGGAAAAGACTTTGCAAGACCAGAGCCTGATCAGTAGCTAATGCATTCCCAGGTTCAATAACAAGTACACTTTGTACATCAGAGGAATGGCAGGTTGCCCAGAGCTTTTGGGCAGATGCAGTTTCTAAAGAAATTAAATGCGTGAATAGATAATAACCGAAGAAATCCCTGCTGGAACAGAGAATGGACAACCGCCTTCTGATAAAATCAAGTTCTTGCTCAATCATTCCCCACTTGGACACGAAGACCAAATTGAGTCAGTCCTGAAGGTCCTGGCATCTTCAAATAAGCGGTTGAGTTTCTTTCCTCTTCGTCACTCTGTACATGATCCTAAGAACTGACGAAACAGCAAGGGAGACTCCTCTGTCCCTTTCTAAAAGCGGGACACTGCAGGAGGTCAGCTGACTTTGCTAGGCTGAAGCAGGTTTCACACAGTTCCTTCTCAACTAAGGGCAGGAAGGAAGGAGGAGAGGAAAGTGTGGCTAGCCCATGTCCTTGTCATGCAAAGCAGGAGGAACTGAGCAGTGAACCAGCAAGGAAGACCTGCAGAACAGCTAGTGGGAGCAGGGGCTCAGTGGTGAAAAGATGAACGTGAGATTGTCTGGGTGAGCTCTGACATGGGAAGGAATGAGGTGAGGGTCAGGGTCACAGGGATGAAGGAGGGTAACCTCAAACCACCCAGGTATTTCAAGCAGCTTCCAGTCATGATGCAAGGTGCATTCCTCACCTTGTCTCCCCCACTACTGGATCTTCTCCCCATGCTGCTGTGGACCCTGTCATTGCTGCATGCCTACCTCTGGCTGAAATGACTTTCACTGGTCTCACTGGGAGCCCTGTGGGAGCCAGACAAATACTTGGCAGTGCTGAATAGGCTTCCTGGCAGGAGGAGTTATACCTATAACAAGGCTCAGAGAGCAGGTGGATAAAGTGCACACGGTGGAACAAAATATAGCACCTGATTGGTGGGATGCTGCTGTTGATGATGGTGTGGCCACTGTCACTTGCTGGCACAGGGAGACGGACAGAGGCAACTATTCTCTGCCCTGGGAACTAGGCTGCTGGGAAGTGCAGAGATGTTTGTCCAAACCTTTGCCAAAGGACAGACTCCAAGTCTTGTTTCTCTTTTCCCTATTGTTCCCCATGGCCCATGGGAGTGGTACAGCAGCATCACAAAATCTCTTGCAAGGTCATGGTCCCTGAATACAAAGGACAATGACTGTTCCACCCAGGACCTGACTCTGGACAGAGCTTAAGAAATAGATCAGGAGTGGGACCCTGGTACATAGCTGTAGCTGAGAGTCAGGTGGAGATGACCTGAGCAACAACTGGGATGCCTTTGGATCTCAGAAAAGTGACTCAGTTGCCCACCAAGCCCACAGGCTCATCCTTTGCCTCCTGGTAAGGGTGGCCAGGGGACTAGCTGTAGTGTGATCGCCAAGGCAAAACCCTGCTGTAGATGACAGCAGGAGCCCAAGGACATTTTCCCCACAGGCTTGGTGCTTCATCTTGGGCTATGCATTGTTCATGGCTGGGATGCGGTTCTTGATCGTCAGGACCAGAAGCCACTGGGATGCTTCTGAAATGCCTCACGGTGAGAGGGAAGTTTGATGCAACTAGTCATCCAGGATAGCTGCAGTGTCTGGTGTTCCTGGATCTCACTCAGGCTCTGAAATACATCTGTGGTCTATGTGACAAGTGGCTTATTTTCAACACCTAGAGCACAGAAGGCAAGTGAGATGATGGGCTGTCATCTAGGGCACTTTATGCTTGTTTAGTGCCAACTATGTTACAATATCATTTTGATGTCACCATTTCCTCCTGCTGAAATAAAAAAAAAAAAAAATCCATTGCTAGACAACATTTCTCAGCAGGGAGATTTCTGAATTTGTTTTCCATTACACCTGCTTTTTATGACTTCATTCGCTTGTTCAGAAGAGAGGGAGACAGAAACAAGAGGGGGGAAAATTAACGTATTTCTGTATTTTTAAATCCTCTTAATTATAAAAGATTTGAACAATCCCTTAAAAAATACCTAACTTCAGAATGTCAACATGCAGTTGATGCCATGAAGTATTCATGGGGGCTGGGATTAAAGCTGACATTTTTTAAAGTGATTAAATTTGAGAACCTGATAAGTACAGCTGGGTTTTCATTATTTCCCTGAAATGAGCGGAAAGTTTCAGAACTTGAGAGTTTCTGAGTATCCAGCACATCTCTGTGGAGCCCACACGAATGGCCTGGGGAAAGCAGTAAGAGGTGGTACCCAACAGTGGGTACACGGTTTCTTTAACCGCATCTCTAAAACCCAGTTACTCATATGCAGTGCTTTCATCCTGATTTGTTCCACAAATCTGCCGTGCCAGGCTTTGCAAGCAGGTGATGACTCCTCCATTCCTAAACGTCTCTCAGGCAGCTGCAGGTGACAAAGCATTTGCCAGCTGTGGAGGGAGCAACTGGTGCCTGGCAGGGCCAGCCGAACCATCGCCAGATCCCTGCTCCACTGCTGTAAGAGAGACAAATTTCCGAGCGCCCTCTCCAGCTATTCATGCTGGATTTGCTAGGGTACTGCACTTGGGACTGGATGGAGACTCCTGCCCTGGAAGCATCTGACACAGAAGATGTGGTAAACTAGAGCCTGCACACTTTTGGGAGATGCTGCCAAAGACACAGAAAGTCTGAGTCCTCTTAGAAGAAGTTTTTCTGTGCAAAATCTTGTCCCTGCTTGAGTACAACAATCTGATACCAGCTCAAGGCCCCTCTCAGGAGACCTGTCCTCAGGAAGAATTTTGTTCCCAGAAGAGTGAGCTCTGCAGAGGATTTTTCTGCAAAGTAACCTGTCAGGAGGGTTTGTAAATGAACTCTGCAAGGATCAAGCTCCCCTGGGCAACACTTCAGAGTGCACAGGCTGAAAAAAGGCCCAAGCTCCCTGCAGGAAAGCAGACTCCCTGACCAGGGAGACAGGTCAGAGGTTAACTGTTGAACTGCTGAGCAGCTCTAACCCCCAAACTTACAAACAAGAGGAAGCGATGGAGCAGGGAAGGATGTCCAGACTGGGATCTCTTGCTCAGGACCTTCCTCATTCAGTTGAGTCGCTCCAGTAAAATCTGTGAAAACAAGATTCAAACTTCTCAGGGCAAGAGGAGTTGATCTGTGTTGCCAGGACCTATGGCATTGACATGAGAGAAACCCTCCAAACCTTCATTCCCTTTTCCTCCTCCTCCTCTGTAGCTCTGGCAGCAACTCTCTGCAATGGCCATGTGATGATAGCACCCTGGCATTTGCCTAGCAGGGCTCCCAGAGCTGGCATTTCTGGGCATGGGCCTCCTGAGTACACCCGTCTTAACTGACCCACATCTTTCCACAGACTGCTTCTGGGACAGCAGCAGCATGTTTCCCTGGTGCTGCTCACGTTGCCCCTACCCTGCTAGGGCACTTTTCCAGGCACGGCCAACATTTCATCATCCTCTCCTTCACGTTTGTTTTTCTCTGTCATTTCTCTTTTTCCACTCCCATCTTTTTTCCTTAAATATTGCTTAATTACCACATGGGTGCAGGCAATGGGGTGAGCTTGCTGTGGTGAGTGTTGCATGCCAGCCTGGGGACCATGCAGAGCCAGCCACCTCCACCCTGCTGGAGGCATGGGGACTATGGGGTCCACACCAAGCCCCTCCACCCAAGGAGACAATCCTCAGCTGCATATCCCAGCATGATGTTGGGTGGAGGGACCTGGGCCACTTCTATCAGCACCCCTGATAAGAAGACACAGCTCACTGGAGGGCAAAGGCTCAGCCCCACAACTCATCTCCACTCAACTGCACAAAACCAACTCCTTTCAAAAAGGTTCATCTTCTCATGTTCCCCACTGCCAGAAAAGCAAAACCTCACGTTTCCATGGGTTTGGTCACTTGGGAGTGGGGGAGGCAGACAGTGGGGCAAGAAGCCCATGTAATGCAACTGCTGGGACAAGCTGTTGCCTTCCTGCACCTTTTCAGTTCTGGTCTCCCAAGAGACAGAGAGGGAACATGCTGGTGGCAGAGCTCGCCAGGAAACAGTGCTTTCTGCAGGAAAAGCATTTTTTGGTTTCATTATTTTCTCTTTCTGCTCTTATTTTTTTGAGGGGGGAGGGGAATTGAGCTGGGGGAGTTCACTATGAGTATATATTACAGGGGAAAAAATATCCATTTTCTGTCTAATCGGAAGAATTTTCTTGATGCAGACAAATACCACTGCCCAGAGGGCTGAATTGCTTCTGCTTCCAGTTGCTGAGAACTACAGTTTGTTAGATGGGAGTTTGATGAAAACCTTAAGTGGTGGCAAAAATGGAAATTTTGCAGAGATAGCTGCTGGAACCTTCAGAAAGGTCATGTTTTGTTGCTGAAAAGGCGTTTTAAACCTTTCTTTGGACCAAATCTTTCAGCAGGATGGCTTTGCCAGAGAGGAAAGAAATGGTTTAGGAAAACAAGATGATGCCACTTACTTAGGGACAAATATAATGAGGAGAAATGGGGTAAGGAATCAAGGTCGCCTTGTGCTAGCACACAGGCAGGAGGAGTGACCTGGGACTGGTGGACAAGAGCTTGGCTAAGGTTTTGCTTGGGGACTTTTAGTCTCCCAATTCTAGGTCTGGTACCAGTAACTTGCATTTTCCCCAAAAAAATATTCGTACAGTAATTCAGAGTGCTACAAAGGTGATGCTATGCAAATTTCTGGTGGGAAATACAGCTGTCTCAAAACATTGATAGCCTGTGGTTTCATTCATGTGGTGGATGTTAATGCATCTAATGGTTCTGAGGAGAGCTGTCTGAAAAAAAATGAATTTGGAGTTGTTTTGTTTCATGACTAGTTCTGAAAAGTCAGGAAGGAGGGAATTAGTTCAGATTGCAACTAGGCCTATTTATTTAAATTACAGCAAATGTGAAATGTGAGGAGAAAATGCCGCACTTTGATTTGGAGTAATTTACAAGTAAAATGGAGGGGAATTTCAAACTGAAATAAACATTGCAAATGTACTTTCTTGGAATTTTTTTCTCAGGACAAACAATTTAGTACAACCAGCACTAATGCTCAAAACTATTTGTCACCAAATTTGCATTATTCACACAAAGGAAGTTTCAGGTGAAAGAATTTCACCCATCCCCGGCTCCGAGCCTGGGAATTGAGGATATGTCCCAGCCCTTTGTCATTGTGTGAATTAACTCAACTGAATGTTTGCATCCAACATCTCACTGCTGAGGATACATCTCCAGACCAGGCTTTATATACTGTATTTGGGCAGCTCTGTCCCTTTAGTATTTTGGCAACCTTTCCCCTCAACGTGTTGTCACACAGAGAGCGATCAAGTGGCACACGGAGGTCCTCTAGCTCCCGGCTGGGTTTGTGTGGGTCACTCTCCTCCACATTTTCTGAAATGGCTCCCAACTCCACCATTAGGGTAGCCTGGATTTCCTATGCTCCAGAAGCTAGGCAAAGAAACTTTAATCAGACCAGGCATTTTTAAATCCAATCCCCCATTTTTTCCCATCACTTTAGTCATTCCCTGTGACCTTCAACCCAAACAATGAAGCAGTGTGCTGGGACCTGGAAACCATTCATTAATGTTTACGAGACACTGAGATAATAGGAGAAGAGAGCAATAGAAATAGCATGTATGAATAAATGATAGAAATAATATGTTCAGTCTCTGCAATTACTCATGCTCTCAGATCTGAGCAGGTGCACAAGTTTTTACAGGTTTGGGCCTTGGTTTGATCCAAAGATACCTTCAGATCAGGCTGTTTGCTCCAGGAACGGAGCACTGCACAGATCCACTTGGCTGCTCTGGGTAGGAAGGGGGAAGCTGTCAGATACCAGGACTTTGGCACCATTACCATGTCACTTCAGCCATGTTACTGATCTGGAAGAAGGCCAATCACCAAAATACTGCTGTTGATAAGTGCCACAGAAGTGTGGAGGTGGAGACGTCCAGCAGGACAAACACTGTTTAGGTTTTACAGTGCAAATTCCACTATGAATGGAAAAATGCCTTTCCATTTTCCTGATCCCAGACATTCCTGGGAGCATAGGCCGTGGCTGCTTTATTTTTAAAATCAACAAGTTCCTCTGAAGAAAAGGGACTTCTTGATCTCGTGACTGCTGCAGCAGAGAGATCTGTCCCTTCGCAGCCAGGCCATGCGTTTCCTGCCAGCTGGGCTCGCTGGCTGCCCAGGCTCCATCCCAGCAACACACAAGGTCTCTGCTACCTGGCAGGTCAGGGTGGAGCGACGGGATTGAGACATTTCAAGGTATCATCCGGAAGAACAAGATAAACCCAGGTGAGCTGATTTGCCAATCTCTGCCACCGTGTTGCCCCCACACCTCCGTCTGCACCGTGTGCCAACAGCACCTTCAAGCACAATGGGCAATCCATCCACACATGCCCCTGCAGCCGTACCTGGGCACGCTGCTCTCCGGGACCAGGGAGGATGCTCTGCAAGGTCAGGAGGGATGCTGTAGCCTCGTCGGTCTCCCATCATGCCCACACGCTGCTGTGCACAGGGGAAGGCCAAGATCACCCTTCCCAACTGCTTTGCCATTGCATCCTCTAAGCAAACCCCAGGGGTTTCTGCCAACCGGGGTATCCCTGCTGAATCTAGGTTGTGGAAGAAAAGCAACTTCGTTCCCCTCCGGGCGAAGCTGGATACAGTGTGACAGAAATGCCTGCACAATATGTGTTCCACGGGAAAGTGTTTTGCTCCAGAAAAATGCAAAACGGATCCTGCTTCCATTTTCTGGCTGCGTGTTTGTTCTCCCTTATCTCTGCTTCACATCGCTGCACGCTGTGCCTGAATGCTGTCGCCCCATCACCCGGCTGCAACACCTCGTGGATGCAACCTTCCCTTGTTTTTCAATCCGGTTTTGTACTGGGTGCTTTGTACCAGTTGAAACATCTTATCTGCTTTGCTGGATCAAGGTCTCCCTTCTCTGTGTTTTAGCAGTCTGGCACCTTGAAATGGCAAGTTTCAGCTGTCACCAGCTGTTCCGGGTCTTGCGGTTTTTCCCTCTGACCCCGTCGCTCTCTAGACTGGCTTAAACCTCACCTACTTGCAACAGGCTACAAGCCCTTGCTTCCTGCTAAGGGTGGATTCAAGCTCTCTGATGGGTCAGGATGGAGTCTTTGTCTCCCTGAATATGCACCCAAGTGGGGAAATTCAACTTGACACATGGGGCTGGTAGAGGTGATGCTCTGAAAGCCCAAGACGATTGGAATAGCCTGGGGGTCCCAATCTCCCTTCAGGATAGGGGTGATTTGCACTTGTTCGGTCAGAAATGCCTTTGCTCTGGAACCAGAGGGGCACAGAGGTGAGTTTTGGTCCCCAGCCTGAACAACATAGTGGTGTCTGAGAGGGGAAGGCAGATCAGGATGGACAGCGAGCCCTGGCACCCTGGCACCGGTGAACTGCAAATTAGGTCTAGGAGAGAAAGCCTGGTGAAGCGCAGCTTCCCAGGAAAGCTGATTTAGGGAGGTGGGATCAAAGGGGGCTTCCCCTCTGCTGCTTGATGGCATGGTGCAGGTGCTGCTCCCCACAGCAATATCTCTAATAGATTAATGACACTGTGTAATGATAGTAAAGCAGCATTTGCTATAGTAACAATGCTGTGCATTTGTAGTGGCTTCCATCTGGAGGGCTTTGTGACATTAATTAACCTGTCCATCCTCCTTACGTCAGAAAACCCAGTTATCCACCTTCTGCTGCAGGGGCCGCAAAGAGAAGAGATAAAGACCTATATTTCCCAAAGTTTACCCTGACTTTCCATTCTGTTTTAAACCTACCCATAAAAGATCAATGCGGGCACAGCCTGATTCCAAGCCAGGGCACAGCCAGTGCTCTGACCTGCTCAGCACCAGCCCAACAGGACCAGCCACAGGGAACGAGCAGGGAAACCAAAACAGGGGCTGTGTCTGAACATCTGCAAGGCTGGTGCTTGCACCTGAGGTAGCCATCTGGATTGTTCATAAGGATACTTGTAGGGTGCAACCAGCTTACCATGGATTACTCCACCAGGATGAGATGAAGAACCTGTTTGGTTTTCTGAACCCGTTAGAGGGCGGTGAAGCTTGACAGCCTCAGTGAAGATGATCATGCTGGGGCATCCACCCTGATTCACACTGCAGCCCAGCAGCAGGTCCAGAAGAGAACTGAACCGTACCATTTGCCTGCTCCCCTCTTCACAGCCACACATCTCCCACCAGCTCTCAGATAGCAGAATTTTTTCAAGTCTCCAGACTTGATTCTTGATATTATCATTACTGTCAAAGCATCTAGAGGGACCCAAACAAAACTAAGGGACTTGTTTTGCTGGATCCTACGCATCAGATGCTTGGATAGGTTTTCTCTGCCTATGAACATGCTCACTAATTTCCTGGTCTCTCAAATTCTTACAGGCATTACCATAAAGCCTCTGAGAAATTACATGGAAAGGAAGATGACCAGGCCCAGTGGAAGCTGTCTGTTCCTGTCTCTGAGTTTAATTAATCTGTCCACGGGCTTAAGCTGTTCTGAAACAACCTGTGGAAGACAAAGGCAGGGCAAGGAGAGCTCAGAAGCAGTTAATGACTCATGGAGAGCACTACTGGGCCATCTCAGGGGCTCTGCTTGTGGTGGTCCTGTGGGCATGTGCTGCTCTGGGGGGTTGCCCTCACATGTGGCTGGTGTTTCCTGTGTATTTCACTGTTTGCAGTCAATGAATGAATTTCTCTTCTGAGACACTCTCCCATCGAGGCTGCAGTTTCCTTGTTTTGCATTTCTGCTTGTTGCACAAATGTATTTACTATTCCTGATGGCTGTCTTCTGCAGACCCCCACACCTGTGAGTGATGGCTACAGTGCTGATCCCCCCAAAGCTGGATCTGTAGAGGGACTTGAAACTCTGTACACTGCATCCCACAAACAGAGCTGAGCTCTGACCCATTGGGAGCCACCACCTCGGTGATGGCTGGCCAGCATCATGCAAGAAGCTTTCTCTATCCAGTTTTCTCAATGACAGAGCCAGACCTGATGTGCATAATAGACCTGCTCCCTCCTGAGGGAAAGCTCTGCACCATCACCTTTTTGCCTTACCCAGAGAGACAGACAGGTGAACCCTTGAGATATTGGGAAAGCTGGCTGCTAACAAGGTTGGCCAATGCCTGGGATGTCTGGGGGTTGCAGACATCTTAGCTGAGCTCTTCCTGCTCAAGAGAAGGCTAATTAATCAGCTCTGCTATTCTGGCATCACCCAAAAGTGAAAATACTTTCTGGCAGAGCAGCAGGCACAAAATTAGCTGCTGCATTAAACTGCCAAATCTCCTTTACTCCTTTATTAGTTGCATTTGGTGATGATGAGGAGTGAGGCATTAACCGGTCCCTGATGGATAAAGAAACTATTACTCTGCTTTCTCTTTGCAGCAGGGAGGAGGAAATAGGTTTTATTACTGAGATTTCCTTGAAGACATTCACTTGACTTTGTGGCATCAGAGACGGAACAGAAATGAAGAACACAGAAATCTTGGCACAGCAGGAGAGATTGAGCATGGATAATAAAAGAGAGAAGTACGATGTCAATTGGGATCTGTGATATACTTAGGTGATTGAATCCTTGTGTTGAATTGAAGCTCTGATGATCTGCTGGGCTCAACTAATTTCAGCATTATAGCCAGGATCTCTGTGCTGGCACTTAGGGCCTAAATTGGGAAACTTGCTGGAAACACACTCGTGGTGCATCAGAATGGAAAGAAAAGGAGAGTAGGGGAAAAGGAGAATAGAGGAGAGGAGAGGAGAGGAGAGGGAGATTATTAAGTCTTTTTTTAAAATTTTTCTTTTTGTTTTCAAAATTAGATCTAGAACTTACCCATCTCAGTTTTAAGTCAAGATCCCGGCTAACATGTCATGACCCTATAAAAGGAAGATGCAGACTGGAAGTCCCTATGCGAATCACCTTATCCATGTCCTGAAATCTCAGAGGGTTGACTCCTGAGGGATCTGTGTCATCTGCATACATCCATGAGTCACAGCATCAAATGGCAACCTTCTCAGCCTCCACAGCTGTATCCAACTAGGATCTTGAACCCAAACACCACATACTAACTGTGGAAGGAGGTGGTGATAAGGGCATGGTGCAGGCTGCCAGGTTAGTGGCCACGTTGGAGGACTCTCAGGACATTCAGTTACCTTCGCTTCAAGGGCAAAATGAGGGGCAGGTATCAGTCAGTCAGAGGGCAGAGATCTATTAAATCACTTTGGAATCGGACGCTGAATTTCCTATGGCGTAATCCCAAATTCTTGAGTTTTTTACCCATTCTGAAGCAAGACAAGGACAGGCTGAAAACAAACGTACAAGAAACCAAGCATATAGAAGCAGGAGGGCAAAACTGGTACAGAGTTGACCTAAGCATGTTGGGGGACCAATGGTCTATAGAGAAAAATAGGGTGGAAATTAGAAGCAGCACCCTAACCATGTGCAGAAAGATGTCCTATAGTAGGAAGAGGCAAAAAGTCAACCTGGCGACTTTGTAGCTGCCACAGAGGATGTGGTGGCCCAGAGACGTGGAGACCTGGCTCCAAAGCCCACCAGGTCCTTCCTGTTCTTGGTCACTGAGGGACTGTCCTCATCTCATGGGATTATGGTGTGTGGAATCCAAGCACCAGGAGGGCTGGGAAGGGGAACCACATGAAACAATTTTGTCTCATAACTTCTGACACTGAAGGAAGATGACGTGGGCTGGTGTCCAGTGGATACCCTCCTGGCCGGGGTGCATTTGAAGGGAGGGAAAGCTCAGGATCCTGCCTCAGGAGCTGGTTCAAATATCAGCACAGTACGTTAACATGAGCTTGCCCCACAGGACAGGTCCACCAAGATCCTGCGGGTGGCCAGAGCTTTGCTTCAGGCAGGTCTTACTGGCTGCTGCTGAGGACACTGCTGCCCAGCTCTGCTGCACCTCCCATCCTCCCGCCTCCCTCCGCCTCACTTTCCACATCTGCAACGTGGAGCTAAAGCTAATTACAGCCCCTAGAGCAGGGCTGCGTGGCTTGGCTTTACTTGCATTTCGAAAACGCTTGGAGATGAAAGGTGCTTGAGAGAGCAGAGTATTGTTATTACTAATAATTACAAAAATTAACCAAATATTTGTCTAGCAGCATCCATCCCTGCTGCTGTTTCTTGCGTAAAATACACACATGCTCTGACTGCCAAACCAAAGCCCCAGAATCACTACATCAGCCCTACAGTATCGAGAAGAGGGGCAAAAAATGCCTTGGGTCTAAAAATGGTTGTCTGTTCCAGCAATTAATTTAATTGGCCTAAATATAACCCAGGTATACTGCAGATCCAAATTGCTGGCTGACAAGAAACCCAAACAGGGCCCACAGGCTGCAAGGCGGCAGGTTAAATGCTGCCTCTGAAGCTGCCGGGGTGATCCTGGCACCCGAGTAATTTTTCTCCTGGTATTTGCCACCGCTTGCTGGTGCGGAGTCGGGCTCTTGTAAAATGTTTATCAATGCCTGGGCATCTTCCAGACTGTGAAAGGGTGCACGTGGAGAGAAGTGTCCCCTTGCAGTCAGCGGGGACTGGATTTCATCACTTGTTTTAATTCCCGTCTTTATAATTTTATTGCTTTCCCCCCCGATTTTCTAATAAGCTCTTCTAACACCTAATAAAATCAGTCCTTTTCCCTTCTACTTACCTCCCCCTGCTGCCGTCGTGATTACCTAGACAAGAAAAATACAGAGCGCGGGGTCCTGCAGGCTGAGGTTTTAGTGACTGATTTCAACCGACGTGAGCAGAATTGGCAATAAACTTCACTGTCATGGTATTTTGATTCCCCCTTCTTTCTTATTGCGTGAAATATCTGAAGGGAACAGACGCCAAGGAGTGAGAGGAATTCTTTGGGGTCATATAGCCAAAAATGAAACTAAGAAAGGAGCCATTTCCAGAGAGGGAGATGCAGTCAGCTGTGCAATAGTTATCTGTAATAGATGGCATCTCTCACTGACGTGATCTCTATTATCCTCCTATCTCAGCATCTTGCAGTCTTTAATGGATTCTTCCCTACAGCATCTTTGCAAGACTGTGCCATTGTCCTATATGCATTTTGCCAACTGGGACCAGAAGCACCAACAGGCCAAAGACCTAGATCCCCTAACCTGTGTAGGCACCCAGTTCCCACCGGTAACAGTCGAAAAATCCATCTGGAATCTGGGTACTACGCTATTTAACTGTGAATTTATTTATGAAGGTAGATAAAATGCCCTGTGACCACAAAAAGGCAAACAAATCTCATAAAATCCAAGTTTGTTATTTCCTACTCTGCTTTCAAAACAAAACACAATAATTTTAGCAGACAATTAAACTCCCTGATTTCCAAGGGAGGCAGGCACACAAATACTTTTGAGGATCTGAGTCCACATGATTATGTAAGGAATTAGCAGGAGGGAATTAACCCAATCACTGGAGCATCCGTGCAGAGAGGAGCTCACCCACACTCAGGGCTGCCATGCGGGAATGTTCCAGAGTGAAATATAAAATCCAGAAATACTTAAAATTTAAATGAGGGAAGTGCCAGAAAACGTCACAACGTTGCTCCAGGTGAGGGGGACAGCTGACCTGACCCATCTCTACCTCCTGCCTCACCACCGTGCTGCCTGTGCTCCCCAAACCCGGGAAAAACAAGCCCAGGGTGGCACGTACCCCTTTTGAGTGTTTGGGACCTCCGTGCAGAGCAGGGCAGTGGCAGCTGCCTGTGGGCTGGCTGTCCATGCAGTACCCTCTGTGCACAGATATGGGCTCTGCGTGGGGGCAGAGAGTCCCTGGACACCCAAGGAAAACTTGGCAAGGGGGCCAGAGGTGCCAACGTGCCAGCCCCGCTCCGAGCAGCTGTGGGGATGCGGGGACGAGGCAGCACGAGCATAGGATTTCCACAATTCGGCAAGGATCTTGCATTCCTCCCTCCCCCCCGGGGCTGTTATTAAATATGCTGCCATATTAAAACAAAGCCAATTTAAAAATATAATAATAATGTATAGAAGTGAGTACGATTCGGGGAAGTAATGGGGAAAGTTGCGGGCCTGATCCTGCTCTCCCTCGGGCCAGGGTAATGAGGAGCATCGGATGAAGGCTCTGGGAAGGCAGGTCAGAGGCACGTTCCTTCATTCCAGCCTGGGTGGGACAGAAAGGAGATCTGGCCTCTTTCCCACTTTTAATGCTGTCACAGTCGAATTTATTACGCTGAAACCCGTGGAGGTGTTTGCAGGAGCAGGGCAGGCGGCGGCGGTAGCCCTGGCAGTGCAGAAGGCGGCCGGGGAGAACCAGCCCTCCCTGCCTGGGATGGATGCAGCTCCCAACGCCGAGCTGACAATAAAAACATACCTTTCCCAGGCAGGCAAAGGCTATTCGAACTGTCACTTTAATTGAAGCCTTCTGCAGTCCTGTACTTCACCTGATGTTTAATGATTCACCTCTTAAGCAGCCCACTTGTACCTTTGTAATCTTTCTGAAGGTTAACTTGTTGATCCTAGAAACTTGTCTGGAGAGAGCGAGGCAATTTGCAGGGAGGCTCAGAAGAAAAAAAGTAGCATGTTTTCTGATGAAAAGTATTTTTCATGAGAGAGAAGGACAGAGAAATAAATTGCCAGATTCAGAATAGCCGATGAGAATTTGGAAGGGAGAAAGAGAATAATAATAAAATAAAATAAAATAAAATTAAATTAAAAAAAAAAAAAAAACAAAACAAAAACAAAAATTTGAAATGTCCTTAAAAAACAGGATGAGCTGGGGGGACAAGAGGAGAGTTTACTTTCCAGCTCCTGGGAGACATTTTATTTCTGCTTCATAGAAATTAAAAATATATTTGTCATTTACGAGATTAAATAAAAATAATCCTAGAGTTAAATTATTTTTAGGACACTAAGAGTTATGTTCTTATGGGTAATAATCTATTTGTAACACTGTAATGGAGTAACTGGCCGTTTCATACAGCTTCGAGGTTGATCCTTCCCCATTTGCCATGTACCTATGCAAATACAGATCCCATTCGATTCATGCCCGTGTCGTAGAATCTGCCTGCTTCTCTCTTACTCCTTTAATATTTAATTATTTAAAACAAGACAAAATTCCACGGGGAATTTTTGTCTCAAAAAATAGCTGACTTATTCCTGTCATTTGAGAGTAACAGGAAAATATGAGAAAATGAAATTCTTTTTAAGTCCCAAAACTGAAACTCAAATAAGAAGAACGAGGAGAAAAACTCTTAAAACCCAGAACCAAACTTCCTCCCCCCACTTTCACATGCATATTCTGTTTTTTTACTGTAGCTATTCATAGTCGTACCTAAATGTAGTCTATAAATCTACTAATATATTATTTAACACTCTAACTACTGATATAAAAAATTATAAAATATTCTGTTGGCAATACATTTAATTGAATTCTTTTCAGAGACAGCTTGTTATTGCCAGACTTGCTTTTAGAGATAGCACAGAGAAATAAAAGAATTTCGGGAGGCAGTAAACCAAATAATTACCATTTTCACCATTACTTCCAGATACCCTCCCATCCAGTCACGAAATCCTTTAAGTCTAAATCAAAGGGTTTCGGTGAACAAAATTGTACAGATCATTTCAAAGAATGTAAAAATTATGTTGATATTTTATTTGAAGAGAGAAATTGAAATTCACGTAGCACTCTACCAGCTGAGACATCTGAGGAGTTATTAAAAAAAAAAAACAAACCACGGTGGTTTAGCCTGAACTTTAGAGGCCTCTTTCAAAATGATCAGGATCGATGCAAATCCCTCTTTTAATTTCAATGTGCTTGTGCCCATAAAACTTTGAGGCAGCATCCTTCTTCTTAGGCTCTCTTCTGCTTTTAATATCAGGGATCTGCAAGATTCTCTGAGGCATGTGTAATAAATAATAGTATTAACGATCCAAAGCAAGCACTGGCCTTCTTTTCTTTTAATTATTTTTTATTTTTCCCAACAAAGCAACCACTTTTGCATTAGGTTGGAACTACATCAGCAAAAGTCCTTATCGAGAAAGTATCTGTAGGGGTTAGAGAGGCTTTTTTAATCTTGACAGCTGAAAGCTGACAGATCTGCTGAAAAGGAAAGAGGTCAGTGGTGCTGCTCAGCCACGGGCCAGGGATTTTCAGCTTCTGCAGGTCACACGCTTCACATTTTCTTGGGTGCCAGGATGACAAGGTTTGGGGACAAGCAAGGGGATGCTGGTCAGGGGAAGGCTCCACCACCACCTGCCCTGCCAGAAGGCTCCTCGCCTGGCACAGCCCCTCCAAGACACTGTCAGGCTTTGGTCCATAAGTGGTTAAAAATTGATTGGGACCCAGGAGGAGTGGGAGGTAATTATCTGGCTGGAAAACCTGTGGCTGGAGTGTCCGTATTAAATCAACGACAAGGCAGAGATGGTATGGGGCTGTTGGTACTCAGTGGGATGGGGACCACCCTTAACGTACCCGCTGGTAACTGGTTTACTCGTAGTCTGTGTTTGGGAGACTAGGCAGGCAGACGGGCAAACATCTCGCTCCTTTGCCTATGTGGGAGGAAAGTCATTTTTGACAGGCAAGTCTGCACTGTCTCCTGGCAGTGAGAGCCAAGAATATTATCCCAGGGTTTTATCTGAGCACGGTGCAGACACACAGCCCTCTGTTATCAGAGCAGTTCTTGAAGGGTATTGGTCCAAGTGTGATTCGTTACCCCAAACAGGGTGTCTGCACATGGTACAGAGGTGACAACATGCTCTCAGGCGGTGCAGGGAGCCACGTTGCTGCATGGAGGCACCACGGGTTGGTCGGCTGCACGCCCCTTGGCAGCTTTTAGCTGTCCCTCCCTCCATCTCTCCATTCCTCTGGTCCTGTCCCCTGGGGTGCCCTGTGCCCCCCTGACCATACCAGTCCAGCCTCAGATGCTGACAGATGCCGAGTGGTACCTACAGCTGTCTAAATCCTCTGCACAAGGTGTGATGGGGGCAACGCAAACTGGGCCAGAGGTTTATGGTCAGGAAAGCAGGGGGTGGGCTGAGTTGGAGCCAGGCTGGGCAGGGGTGAGGTACGGCAGGTGTGCCCAGGGTGTGCTGGAACAGCCAGGTTCTACCATGACATTCAAGTTTTTCCACTTCCAATCCTTTCCCTCGTAGTAAGGATCAAGTCAGATCGCAAACATTCCAATTAAAACAAGAGAAGAGAAGAGAAAGAAGAGAAGAGAAGAGAAGAGAAGAGAAGAGAAGAGAAGAGAAGAGAAGAGAAGAGAAGAGAAGAGAAGAGAAGAGAAGAGAAGAGAAGAGAAGAGGAAAAGAAAAGCATGAGCATTGCAGCACTCCACTCCCTGCCACTTCCATACACCCGGCTGCTGCTCCCTCTTCTCCCAGCCGGAGCCCATGCCTCTTCCGATACCCAGGAAAACATTTTGTTCTGCGTTAAAGGCTAAAGCTAACACATGACCAGCGAGAGGCAGCAGTTTGTTTAGCTCTTGGAGTTTATTTTAATTGCGGCCTTGTTTTGTAATGAGGACGGCCGCGGCAGGGGGAGCCTTCTGGAATCTGGGGGGCTGTTCCGGGGGAGTTTCCTTATCAATAAAAAGATGTTTCATCTACTTAAATTAACAAGAACCGGATGGGATGTGTGCTCAGTTCCTTTGTTTTCTTGGAAGTTAAATCATGCACATTTGCTTATTGAGGACTTCAGCGGCTGTCTGGGATCACAGGTCCCCCCTCAAGTGCTGCCTTTAACATCCTCAACCTCCACTGGGGAAGAAGGAGGGGGAGAGAGACAGGCCCTGCGTTCATGCTGATGGGCAGAAACCAGCCCGGTAAACCTGAGTAGTTTGTCATGATGATGCGTGAAAAAAAGAGGGAAAAAAAAAAAAACAAAGAGGAAAAAAAGAACAATCATGTGATTTTATGCAAATCAGATGAATTGGACGGTTAAAAAAACCCTAAATGTCAGGTAGATAAGATCACATACACCTAGAGCAGTGTCATTATATTCTCTGCACGTTACATTCATCTTGGAAACCAAAACGTGTTACAGAAATCAGACACCCACAAAAAGCTCTGAGATTGCACTGAGAACAGGTTCCTGCAAAGCACCAACCTCTGACAAAAAAAAAAAAAAAAAAAAGGGGGGGGAAGAAAAAAAAAAAAAGAAAAAGAAAAAAAAGTAGGTTAGATTAGAAAACAAGATAGTTCAATTCAGCCAGGGAATAGGCTGTCCCTGCACAGCGTGCAGCCTGGCCTCGGTACATGCACATTAATATGCACAAAACTCCTTTTAAGTAACGTTGGTACAGTGGCACCCACCTCCGAAACGGGCAGGCTGCTCCTGTAACCCATCCTCGGCTGCCATAGGGAAGAGACTTACGGGCCCTCTTCTGTCAGGCTAAAACTTTTCTCTCCTAGACGCATATTTTCTATTTTTATTTTTTTTTCTTAAAAGTCCTGGCAGCTATTTCGTGTGAGGATGGGTAAGCCTCGTGGCCTGAAGGGGTTAATTTCAAAAGAAAAAATTACAGCGGGGCACTGTTTATTTAAGCAGTATTTTGTAAAAGATGAGGCATTTATTTCCAGAGGTGAAGCTCACCTGGGAAAAACACGCACTGGCCTCGATGCCACTAAAAAACCCAACGCTGTGTACCCTGGGGGTAGAATGACCCGAAACCCGGGGCTCCCATTGCCACCGAGCAGCGCCTCGAGGGCCTTCAACATCGCACCGCAGCTCTTAAGGGAGGGATCTAAATAATTTCACAGCGTTTTGTGCCCCACATGCCAACACACAGGCAGAAGGGTTGCTTTCCATCCGGGGAGCTCTGCCGGCACAGGGGAAAAATGGAGAAGCAGGAGCGGGACACACTGCGGGGTGATGCCAGGCACCTGTAGCAATGTCCACCCCTGCTCCTGCCTCCAATCCCACTCCTTGGAGCCCATCTGAAGTGCCCAGAAACACCCCTGCCAACGCTGAGGGGGTTGTTTTCCCGCAGCATCGCCCCCATCCCGGCATCGCCGCTGCTTTGCAGGGTGGTGCAGAGGGGCTCGAACCCCTGCCCTGGGTGAGGGTCTCTCTGCAGGACAGGGGGGTGTTTTCCAGAGGGAGGTGCATGGGGCTGGCACACAGCAGGGTGGGTGACCACAAGCCCCCCACCGCGGGGCTGAGCTGCTGCTCCGACACACGCCGCACAGGTACCTCATGGGATAAAGCCAGCGGGGAGCGTCCCGCAGCCAACATGGGGGCTACTGGTGGCTTCCCACTCCCCCGGCAACCACCATAAGGACATTTTTCCCTCCAAAAAGCTGGTGGTCAGTGGAGGCGACGGAGGCTGCCCTGCCGGGGCAATGCCACCCTGCCCACCTGGCAGCCACCGGCTGGTCCCCAGAGCCGAGACCCAGACGGGACAAGCAAGGGAAGAGGGTGACAAGGCCTCGCTCAGCCCTCTGGCCAATGGGGAGAGAAGGGTTGAGGGGAGAATGACCCATCCTCAGCATCCCAAAGCCCGTGGTGAGGCCTTGGGGGATTGTTGCTGCTTTTGAGGGGCAGAAGGAAGCCGTGGGAGAAGGGGGTGGGTGACAGGAGCACCAAAAGAGCTGCATCCAGGCCCCGGGTGACAGAGAAGAGCAAAGAGAAGATACAAAACTGGAGGAGAAAGGCCAAAAACCCCACAACAGTGACCAGTTCCCAAGGCGAAGGGGATGCTGGTGGCTGCTCTCTACGTCCCCGTAATGAAGGGGGTTAGAGGGGCAGGGCGAGAGGCGAGACATCTCCCCCGTAAAAGTGCTACTTGAACAGAAGCCGTGCTCGACCTCGGGTTTCCAACAAAATAAAAACAAAAAAGAAAAGAAAAGAAAACAAAACAAACAAACAAAAAACAAACAAACAAAAAAAAAAACCAAAAGCCAAGCCGGAGCTGCAGCCCCTCTCCCTGCTCCCCATCGTCCCGCAGGCGCTGGGCTCGCCGGGCACACGCTGGGGCTGAAGTGAAAGCGTCACACACTGCAGAGAAATGACACACAGAAAAGATCTGCACCATACCCCCCCCTTGCCCCAATAACAGCAACAACAGACCCCTTCCTTTTAATTTCACTGCTGAAAAAAATAATATAATGGGAAAAAATAATATAATAATAATAAAAAAATATCAAGTAGCCAGAGAAGAGTTTAGAATATCGGGTTCGTTCTTCCTTCAGCTGCTTGCAGAGTTCTGGGGACACCCCCTCCCTGCCCGGGGCCAGGACGGGGACCGGAGTGGCACAGCTCGAGCTGCTCGCACTCCTTGGGAATTCCATATCGCTTTTTAACTACAGGAAAGCCGCCTCTCCAGCATATCTGTACCATCTCCAGTGTCTCGGGAGCCACCATCCCTGTCTTGCCACCGGGCTATTTTTAATGATAAAACAAGTCGGATTAGCAGAAGGGCTTTCTCCCTATTCTCCCCCCATCACCCCCTCCTTCTCCTCCTTCTTGCTTTAAAGTGTTTTGGTTCAAGTTAAGAAATCAAAATATGAGCAACATGGGCGGACTTTGCCTCCGAGGCGGCCGCTCCGCCAGGCCCGGCGGTGGCCGAATGGGCAGCTCGGAGCAATCGCATCAGTGGACCGAAGGCACCGTGACCTGCGGTGGTTAATTCTCGTCAACAAATTTCTATTAATTGCAAGGGCCCTGGGAATGCCACGGTAGCCCCCGGAGCACTCCTGCTTCCCCCTGCTCCCCATCACACCGAGCGGCCGCCGTGCCTCGGAGACATCCTCCTCCGAAATATAAGAAAAACCCCAAAAAACGACGGACAGGGAAAGAAAAAAAATGAGTTTTGATGCTGATCCACTCCCTCATCCCCCCCCACCCCCGGAGAGAAACCCTCGCAGCAGGCCCGCACAGAATAAATACAGGAGGCTGGGCGGGTTAAGAGGCAGAAATCACGGCGGATTTACATACAGGGCGATATATTTCCATAGGGGACGGCGGCGGGGGACGGGACCCTCCCTCCGCACACACACACCCCCCCCTGCACGACCCGTCCCAGAGAGGGACCGCAAAGACTTTGCTTTACTTTCCATCCCCGTCCCCGTCCCCCCCCGCCACGGTCCCCGTCGCCCAGCAAAGGCCTTTGCCCGGCAAGAGGCGAAAAG
>VXBW01003819.1:1028917-1053263 GCA_013400375.1 Thinocorus orbignyianus
CTCGCCATCCTCCCCCCAACCCCCCCCTTTGAGTTTGCAAAGTCACAGTATGAAATGTTATGAAATCGCCTCTTGGGAAGGAGGGAAACAGAAAGCAAGGCGTTTGTTTAGAAAAATCTGCGGCAGCCTCTCAGATGTGCCTAAAAAGCTGCCTTTGACCCCCCTGTTGCATTTCCAGGGAAGAGGCAAATCTGGGCTTAAAATCATGAGTCAAAAAACAACAAAAACAAAGCCGGCCCGGGTTAGTTTTTTCCACTGACTTCAGTAGGCGCAGGATCAGTGCGAAGGGAGGCTGGGGCCAGACGGACAAGACTGACTGAGAAGCGCTACCTTGGTCCGACATCTCCATCTGGGGCCAAATTCATACCTGTGCCAGTGGAAGTGTCAGCAGGGCCGGGTGTGGGGTCAGACCCTCGTTCGATCTGGGGATGCTTATTGATTCCTCTCCTGAGGTTTTAAATGCTTTAAAAGTGTATATATATATTATTTGCTGTATTGTTTGAAAGACTTAAAGGATAAGTGCTTTAAGAGCAAATACAGGCTGCTTCTGCAGTCCTTGGTGGGGTTAGAGTTCAAAAATGGCTTTAAAAATATGTTAAGGGAAAACCTCTCAATGTGTACATGGAGACGCAAAACCTGAGGTTCTCTTTTTTTCTTCTAACGGCAGGATTGCAGGTTTAAAAACTTAGATTATAGATGGCAATTTCTGCCCCATGAAACAAATCATCAAGCCATTAAAATATTCAAAGGGTGTCTTGCAATTTTCCAGAAGAATGGATTATTACATTGTTCCAGTAAGAAAAGACTTCATCTTTGAGCATTCAATTTTGACTGGCAAAACAGATCAAAGATCTCTTGGGATGCGTTTCAATTCCGATTTCCAATCCCCCTCAGTTCTGACTGTCTGAGTCAATATTGGGAGAGGAAGTGGAGGTTAACTGGTTAGTTATTATTGCGAAGGAAGAAGTCAGAATGAGAAGCAATTCTTACGAATCTAACCCACCCCTCACCCCCCCCCCCCCAAAAAAAAAAAAAAAAAAGGGGGGGGGGGGGGAAACGTCAAAAGTCTTCACGATACTTTTTAGACATCCCTGTTTGCAGCACTGGGAGGACTTCAGCCTGCTGTCTGATGAGACAAAAATAAACCTAGCAGAAACATTAAGTTTTTCAAAACAAGACTGGAAAAGCTCATAAAAATAATGTTGCTCAGACGCGTTCTAAGAGAAACAGAATTACATCGACAAAATTATATGTTTTCCAGGTTTGGTTGGGGTGTTTTATTTTCCAAAGGGAAAAATTACTCCTGCAGCAAAGCTAACTGGTGCCATCTAGTGTCACCTCTTCTCCAGGACGCCTCTCCTCCCGGCCAGGGCCGGCGCTGGCAGAGCCAGGAGCCTCGGGAGAGTGGGAACATGTTTATTAACTGCTCGTTAAAAAAAAGAAAAAAAAATAAAAATGCTTGCCAGCTAGGAGGAAGGTGGCAGAGGAAACTCTGGATGCCACTGAACTTACTTAAGGAGCCTAATTGGAAACAACCAAGTGCTTATTAAAGTCACTGACATTTCCATATGGAGTTCTCTCTGGGTCTGGTCATGAAATCACATGTGAAAATCTTTCCGAGTTGTGGTGTTAATCTGCCCTTGAATTTCTGCCTAATTTAGGATGTATTGTAAAGCTATGCTTTTTTAACTTTTTTTGAGGTTTTTCTTTTTTTCTTTTTTTTTTTTTTTTTTTTTTTTTTTTTTTTTTTTTTTTTTTTTGTGTGGAAGCTTTCAGTCCCTGATGGCAGCAGCCTAATACTAATTTGGAGGAATGGAATAGCATGATTGTTTTGTGTTTTGTTTTTGTTTTGTTTGGGGTTTGGGTCATTTTTTAGTAGAAACTGATGTTGTTCTCAAAACTCTATTAAAAATACAGGTGGTAAAACTTAGTGAGTCAATCCTGTGTTGTAGGAGCAGGGGTGAGTGTCCTCTTATTTCATTCAAATACTCCATTAAAAAGAAAATCTTGTTACAAAGTCTTTAGGTGAGTAAAATGAACCCCTGAGCAGTAGGTGCATTTCTCATCATGCAGCTTATGTCCCTTCACATATTTATGTCGCTGAAATTGAAGAGCTGTTTCATGCCTGTTTTGGTCCATGTGCTGTAATGTTTGGACTGCAAATTCCAGACGAAGAGCTTTTACTGGTTCAGTTGGAGCCTGAATTGTTTTCAGGTTTCTGAGAAGTTTGTAAAAACCTAAATTTGGTGAAAAGTTGCCTGCACACTCATAACCTCTTGTTCTATTTTATAGTAGCATGGGAGTCTGTAAACAGGAGTCCTGTATGCTGAGTGCCTTTATTCTTTTCTTGATCTATTTTTAAACTATTCTTCTGTTTGGCAAAAAGTGACACTTGGTTTCCATGTTTACAGCAGGCATTGGCAAACCTCAGGAGTTCACAGTTTGCAGTTTGGTTAGAGGAGTATCCAAATGTCAGCATCTGACCAGTGAACTCCTTCAGACTGCAAATTTAGACTGCAAATGTAGTCCTCCCCGCATTTTTTATTTTTTTTTTAAATATCCATGCTAGATCTTGTGTGTTCCCATTGCTGCAGGACACTGGCAGCCAAAAGACACACGCCCCTGAATCGGAGCAAGCGTCTTGTCTTCAGGACTGCTTTAAAACCCTCTGCGGGACTTCACATCTGAAACACAGGGAGAGCAAAGGCAATGGGAGAGTAGAGAAATTTGGGGGCTATGTTGTTTTCCTCCACTTCTGTCTCCTTGTCAGCTTGCTGCCTCTGGGCTGTACATATGAGGAATGTGCGATCCCCGCTTTCAGAGAAGAGAGCTTGGGACAAGCATGCTGTAGGACAGTGGGTCCTGAAGAACATGTCCTGTGGGACCAGGCACCCTCTGAGGGTCCTTAAATAAAGGCCAAATAAATATAGTGGTGAGGGGATGCGTCTCCCTGGCCAAGGGACCCCAAGCTGCATATGTGTCTCAACCCATCCAGGCAGGATGGCAGTTCCTTGCTGCCAAGATGAGCTATGCCACCCTCGGTCCGAGGAGGACAGAGATAGGGAGGGGAGGGTTGGTGGTTTACCACCCTGGTACAGGGTGGGAATGATGGAACACCTCCTCTGAGCCCAGCTAGGGACTGGACTCAGCTGGTGGAGACGATCAGCTTTGGCTGCACCCCGAGTCTGCAGCTGGGTGCAGGGCTTGGTGTGGGCAGGGCATGGCGTGGGTCCCTTGCTCTCTTGGAGTAGCTCCCTTGGCTTTGGCCAGGATGTGGTTCCTGCCTTCCCTTGAAAAATTAATGTGCCAGATTGCTTGGGGTCGTTTGAAATGCTGAAGAAGGCTTGACTCCTTGCTTCCCAAGGGCATGCGCTGCCTCCGCCTCGCAGCCGGAGCTTGGCTCTGTGGAAGGCAGGGGAGTCCTCTTCAGTGGAAAACATTGGAGGCAGTTCTAGTGCGCTCCCCCCCTCCTCTGTGTTTTCTTCTGCAAAGACCAAAACAATGTAGAGGCTTGAGCCGGGCCAGCCTTCAAGGGCAATCCTTTTAAACCCTCTTTTGAAGTACAAGCTATAAAGTTCCCTGCAGCGCTTGAGAAAATATGCAGTTTTCCTGGTTCCAAATGCTGATAATAAACCCGTCCAGATAATGTATTGCATTTCCTAGAAACATTTGTTTGCTGGCAGGAAATTGGATCAGATTGAAAGTTAGCAGAGACCGCTCGATAGAGCGAGCACAATCCACTCACGGAAGGCTACGATGGAAAAAACGACAGGGCTTGCACCGTGATGCTGCTTTTGATCTGTGCTGACACTGTGCGCTAGGACTTCTCTCAGTCTCTCCTTGGGTTATTATTAAACCAGCCACGTTTTGGCTTAGACGCCAACCAGAAGCTACTAAATTAATAAAGCTGTGCTGTGACAGCTAAAGGATGCTTAGTGCCCCTTGATTGCATGACGCTGGCAAGGCTCAGCCGGGTCCTTGCACACCCCCAGCCAAATGCATCCTCTTTGCCATGGCTTGTAGCATGACTCTATCTGGGGATGCCCCCACACCACCTCATTTCCTTGGTTGTCGCTCTGGTCCCAGTTCAGGAGAAGCAGTTATCCCTTGGTGGGGTAGGGGGGCAGCTGGCAGGGTGCCCTGGTGGGCAGGGGGTTGCTCCTGTGGGGTTGGGATCCTGGAGGGTACTGGGACCGGGGAGGAAGGGAGGGCAGAATGGAGCTTCCTCTGGGCGGGCAGTTTCAGAGCAGTGTGTGGGATGAGGCTGTGGGGAAGGGAGATTTCACCCAGCCACCCTCTCCTGGGTGATGAGAGGGAGTCAGCGCTGCAGGCTCTGGAGTGGTAGGAGATTGGGGCCCAGGGAGGAGGCGTGATTGATGTCCTCTCCTAGACTATGCATTTGGGGGTGGGAGAGGGGCAAAGACAATGGGGTAACCCCCCATGCATGGAGGGGTAGGGAAGGAAGGAGTCTCCCCTGTGCACAGGGTGGGAGGAGGATGGGTGAACAGGGATTGCCTATAAATGGGAGAGTGGATGGATGGAGGGGTTTCCCTGCGCGTGGCAGGAAGATGGATGGCATGTGCGTAAAGTCCCTGGTCCTCCCCTCTGCTGTGGGTTGGGAGATCTGTGAGGGTCTCCAGTTTGCATGGGGTGGAGCTGAGAGGGGTTCCCCTATGTACACAGGTATTCCCTCCCCATGTTTGCCGAGCTGGCTGCAGGGAGGGCAGAGCCAGCCCTGGGCTCCCTTCCAGGAATGGGTTTTCTCGGGGAGGTGCCGACAGGGAAGGGCTGTTCCCTGAACCGCTGGGGCAGACCCATTGCCTTCCTGGAAGGCAGCAGCAGTGGCAGTCCCATGCGGCCACCCCCGAAATGGGCCCTGTGGCCGGCCCAGACCTTCCTCCCTGGGCACATCAAGCCCTGGTGTGCTGCCCCGAGCACTGCTGGAGGTCCCACATCTGCAAGGTACTGGGCAGGAACGCTGGAGCGGAGGGAGCTTGGGGTGGTTCTCTGGCCCCAGCTGAGCCTGAGGTAACCTCAGAGGCTTTAAGGAAGGTGGGATGGAGAAGGCTATGCTTGGCTGTGGTGGTCTTCTCTGCTCCCCACTACCGGTCTCTGCACATCATAGCTGTCCCTTTCTCTGCTGGTCTCTGGTCAGAGCATCCTCCTGTGCTGGGATGCAGAGCTGGTGCTGTGCAGAGGCTGGGAGTAGTAGGGTTAACCCAGCTCTGCATAGTGAGGGGAAGGAAGGTCCCTTTCCCTTTTGCATGCCCACATCCTGCAGCCGGGAACCGCTTGGGATGCACCTGCGGCTCCCAGTGCAGTTGCAGCAGCACTCTGCTGGGGAGGGATAGTTTGGGAGGGTGGAGAGGGGGCTGTACCACGGTCCAGCTCTGGGAGAGGACCTGGGTGTCTCTCTGGCCGGACAGCACTGTGGGTAAGGGAATTTGGTGACAGCAGCAGCTTCTCACGTGATGCTCATGGATGCAGAGTTCATCTCGCAGTTTGTAACTGTGTTGGCTTACGGATGGGTGACCTCCCTGTGTCTGTGACACCCGGGTGAGTTCCTGGGAATGCATCCACTGGTGCAGCCAAGGCTGGGATGCCAGCTGGGAGCCCTGAATGCGTATGTCCGCTTGTGTGGATGCACAGATGTGTGCGGGGCTCCTTGCAGAGTCTCTTGGCTTGCAATTGTTGGTAGCGAGCGGCTGGCAGCGAGCTTGTACAGAAAGGTCAGAGTCTGCAGTATTTGGGAAATGAGTCACTTTTTGTGTGTGTAAAGTTATAAGCTGACCAGGCTCAGAGCAGCTCTGCGGATTTGCGTTTGATGGCTGGAATGGGACTGTAAGACACCCCTCTGGGCTTTGCATGCGATACCTTGCCTTGAATCTCACCTCTTCATCCCACCCCAGTGTCTCTGGGGACATGAGGGGAGCTTGGGATCCAGATTTGTGCAACTCCCACAAGGGGAGGGGATGCTTGTCCTCATAGGCTCTTTGCAAGTGGTGACAGTCTTACTGCCTCTGTCTGGTTTTTGAGGTTCAGTCCTCAAAATAGTGTGATGAAGGTCCACTTGATTGTTAGTTCACTTATTTATTGTGATTCTCCCTTCTGGGGCGGGCTGCCTGAGAACCTCCTTACTGCGTTAGTGCCAGGTCAGTTGTCTGTCTTGGTTTTAAGTAAATTTGAGAGTCATAGTGTGAGTTCTGGAAGGCAGGTTAACTCCTGGGTTTCCTTGCTATGCTTCCCCAGCCACGTTGCCTATGAAGCTGGTGGCTGGAGACAAAGCTTGTGGTCCAGGGGAAGGCTTTTCCACCAGCCAGAGGAAGACATTTGTTCTGGGTCCTCATCCATCTCCGCCACTGGCTTCCTCTGTAATCGTGGCCAAGTCACTTCAGTACTTGACGCCTATGTCCTCCCAAATCTGTTCGTCAGTCCCGTCCCAGGGCATTTTCACCAGTGATTGGAGTGCGTGACTATTCTGAGAAGGGGAGTAGCTGTTTCAGAGGACTGGATTCAGGTTCTTTCTAGGTTTCTGAGCAGAGTGGCAGCAGATGTTTGTGCGTAAGTCCATACCTTTTAACAAGGTGCTGGGCACATGGCATTGGTCTTGGATGTAGCACTGGCCAGGAATTTGATCTTGGCAGGGGAGGAGTTATCTCCAAAAGAAGTGGTGAGAAAATTCTCGCTTGACTTCCCTTCCCCACCTGCCTTTAAGTTCCTGAGTCATGGAAATGAAAATCTCCTTGGCATACGCCCATGGTTTGGGCTAGAGGGTGTGGAAGCAGCTATGATTGGATTCTCAAAGCCTGTGGTTGTGATAAGAACGTACTGTACCGGAAGAAACAAATGTTAACCTTACTGGAGAGTAGAAGGTTTGTTATCTCTAGCTTTTATCCAACTGATACTCAAGTGAAGCAGCAGGCGTGTGTCCTGCCACGGCCAGTTCATAATTAACCAGCTAATGTGGCATTTGTTTTCTTGTGCTTTATTTGTAGGTTTGAAAGAAACTTTTGGACTGTGAATTGAGGCATTGGGTATGTAAATTAAATTTTGTGCTTCCCCTCCTAACCTCGCTCCCCCCTTCCCTTTACCATGTTGAATGAAATGTTTCATTAAACCCAGCTGGAATTTGTTTTCAGGAGAGCAGCTGCTCTGTAGAAAATACTGTACGTTCATATGCTGCTGGGGAAGGAGGAGGAGTTCGGGCTGTGGGAGGGGGTTGATCATGGAGGAATCTGATGCTGAAGATGCATGTTCCAGCTCAAACTTCAGGCACAGGGAAATGTGGGCTCTCCTGGGTGCTAGATGGAAGGACAGCTCTAAGATGGGTCAACAGATGGTGTGCTGGGGGGAAGGCTTTGTGTTCCTCGACTAACCCAAGCCTTGCTTACTGGAAGAGACTAGGCTGTGGTATGGGTAGCAGCCCAGCAAGTTAGGTGAGTTCTCTTCCTCACTGTCACCACAAATTCATTGGGAAACTGTGGACAGGTCATCTCCAGAGTGGCCACCACTTGGGAGCAGGAAAGTAGTTTGCTGGTGGGTGAGGGTTGGTGCTCCACTGTGGGCTGAATTTACCAAATGTTGAAATCCTTCAGCTTCAGTTGGGACCTTCAAGGCTTGTTTTGATTCCCGTGGCTGGGTTGGCTGCCAACCAGCAGAAGGGAGATGGCTGGAAAGCTATGTGAGGAGCTTCATGGAGATGAACCTGAGTGGTGGTGGGAGGAGTGGGCTGGGGTGGAGCTGCCATGGGTGAGGCAGGGAGAAAGAGGAGCAGGTTAGCTAATCCTCAGGAGGGTCTGGTTGCCTTCATCTGTCAGCTTGCTGGGTGGGACTGAAACATGCCAGGTCTTGCTGCTGGCTGAGAGACCTCACTGGGCAGCCTGGCAGACACTTGGCATTGTGCAGGGCTGTTTGTCTTGGGACTGAGGAGCTGGTGCTGTCCCTACCAGCAGCAGTTAGCCATCTGAGCACATCCCAGAGCAGCAGTTGCCTCTTCGCTGGGTTTAGGGTACTTGCCTGGCCGCTTCTTCATTCCCGTCCTCCTTCTGCTTCTGTTTCGAGCAGACTCAAGATGGCCTCACCAGCAGACAGCTGCATCCAGTTCACCCGCCATGCAAGCGATGTCCTCCTCAATCTCAACCGCCTTAGAAGCCGGGATATCCTGACCGATGTCGTCATCATTGTTAACCGGGAGCAGTTCAGAGCCCACAAAACTGTCTTGATGGCCTGCAGGTGAGAGCAGGGTCCCCTCCCTGCCTCCCTTCCCTGCTCCCTCTGCTTTTGGCCACCAGCAGCACTGCTGCCACCCTGGGGAGGCTCCTGGGGTTTACAGATGGGGAAATGGAGGCAGAGAAGCAGAATTGAAAGGGGCCACCAAGAAATTTGTGCCTGTAACAGGACTAGAGTTGAGATGTTTCGCCTCCAGCATGGTGCCTGCAACTCTCTCCTTGTGTGCTCACGTCTGCCCACAGGCAGCCTATAGAGACAAACGGGAGTGCAGCAGATGTGAGGCACATCCTTGAAGGTGAAGCACAAACACTCTGCAGCGCCAGGACAGGACAGGAGGAGGGAGGGCTGGATGCTCACCGGGGTGAGCAAATCCTCTGTGACCGTGGTGTCCCCTACTGATGCTATTTTTAGAGCTATGCTTCCCTGGCTCCCAGGCTCCTGACTGCACCCACCTTTGTTGAATTTTTCCAAGCCTGGTGGGGTCTAAAATTCCTTTCCTGCTCCTAGGATTGCTGAAATCGCTTCCTAGTGAACACTAATTAACATCCCACCATTGCCCAGTTGAATTACAGCAGATTCCTTCCAGAGTCTCCTGCTGATAGGGTAGAAAGAATTGAAAAAGGCAAGGTTTGACTATTAAGACATCTGAAAAAATGTTTTGCCAACATTTCCTTTTTTTTTTTTTCNCGAAAAAAAAAAAAAAAAAGGGAGAGGGGGGTAAATTTCTAAATGGAGGCAGTGGGGAGTTGTTGGACAGGTGAGATCTAAAAGCAGGCTGTTCCAGTTGGGAAAAGTGCAGTGCAGAAGACACCTACTAAGCTGAGAAACCAGGCTTGATAATAAGCGGGAAGCTCAGGAAATTCTGTAATTGCCTCGTCCTCCCTTCCCATTCACAAACACCTCTGTGCAAAGGGATTTCAATCAAATTCTCCTTTCTTCCTCTGAATTACCGTAACACTTCTCTGCTGTCTCCCCTCTGCAGCGGCCTCTTCTACAGCATCTTCACTGACCAGCTCAAATGCAACTTGAATGTCATCAACCTGGACCCCGAAATTAACCCTGAAGGGTTTTGCATCCTCTTGGACTTCATGTATACATCCCGTCTGAACTTGAGAGAGAACAACATCATGGCCGTGATGGCCACAGCACTATACCTTCAGATGGAGCACGTGGTTGATACCTGCCGAAGGTTTGTCAAGTCTAGGTGAGCGCCGTGAGTGAACTTTGGACAGCCTGGGAGGATGTGTTTGGGTGGGAGGGGGGAGAATTGATAAAGTATCTGCAGACATATCCTTATGGGCTGAAAATGACTGTCTCCCTCCTTTTTTGCCTGGTTCCAGTGAAGCAGAGATGGTGTCTGCTGTGAAGACCCCAAGGGAAGAGTTTTTGGCTGGACGGATGCTGAGCCACCCAGAAGTGATGGCTTATCGAAGCAGAGATGTCTCGGAGAACAGCATGCCTCTCCAGAATGGGTCCCTCTGCAATGGGAGGGCCTTTGCACCTGGCTTGATCAATAGTTTGTCTGGATCCCCCATTTCCTACCATGGATACAGCCCTCTCCCACTAAATAGCTTCCTTGTGGATGATGAGTTGCGGGAGATGAGGATGCCTCTTTCTGAACTCTCAAGGGCAGGTGCCTTCCCAAAGGAGAGGATCCTGCCATGCGACAGCTCCAGGACAATCCCCACCGAGTACATGAGAACCATTACAGACATCTCGGCCAACATGTGCCACGCTACCATCTATGCTCCAAAAGAAGGTGCTGCTGAAGAAGCCAGGAGTGACATGCACTACAGCGTAGCCTCTGGCCCCAAACCTGTTGTCCCTTCAATCCGGAACAATCCCTATTTCTCTTGTGACAAAGTGGCCAAAGAGGAGGAGCGGACCTCTTCAGAGGATGAGATCAGCCAGCACTTTGAGCCCACCAACACATCGCTGGATCGCAAGGGACTTATCAGCCCCCAGAGTCCTCAGAAGTCAGACTGTCAGCCCAACTCACCAACCGAGTCCAGCAGCAGCAAGAATGCTCGTATCAGTCAGAGCTCCAGCTCCCTCTTCACCAAGAGCCCCACAGACCCCAAAGCCTGCAACTGGAAGAAATACAAGTTCATTGTCCTCAACTCTCTGAATCAGAGCACCAAGCAAGACAATGGTGACCAAAACGAGATGGGAACCCTCTCACCTCGCACCTACATGCCTATGTCCACTTGTCAGCAGTCCATGGAGCCGGAGCATCTCAACGTGCAATCCCCCACCAAGATGAGTGTGAATGGAGAAGACTCTACTATCCCACAAGCGAGCAGACTCAACAATATTGTCAACAGGTGAGAAGATTTCCCCTCTCCCTGCCCCCCAGGAGGGAGAGGGCTCTGTATTGTTGGTGAGGGTTTGGAAGTGTGTGAAATAGCTGTAGCATTTGACTGGGGAGCACTGGGAGCATGTGTGAGCTGGTGGAAACCTCTGCATTTGGTGGAGCACTGCCAGTGACATGTGCTGGGATGGAGTTGGGAACATTGGGTCAGGAATCCCTGACTCACTTCTGCAGTTCTGGATGTTTTCTGGAGCCTAAATTTGCTGAACTTGGTTTTCACCAGATTCCCTGTGCTTCAAGCTTTTGATTGGCTGTAAGTGTTGGAACAGCCAAACTACCAAGGAGCAGGATGCTATCATCTGGACCTTCCTAAAAAGCTTTGAGGTCATTTGGTGATGGGCTTCTGAAAGATTGAGGCTCAGGCATCTGTTTTTGATCAGGGCTATGCTGTGCGTCTCCCCACAGAAGTGTCCCCGTAAAACGTGGCCGTGTCTCATGTCTGAAAGGGTGCAAATAAGGGCCCAGTAGCTCAAGCACAGCAAAAGCCTTCTCATAGCTGTGTGCATTGCTGTCCTTCCACAGGTCCCGGGATGGATCCCCTCGGAGCAGCGAAGGGCAGTCCCCACTGTACATGCATTCGTCAAAGTGCAGCTCCTGTGGCTGCCAGTCCCCACAACATACTGAGATGTGCCTTCATACCCCTGGCTCAAACTTTGGAGAAGAGATGGGGGAAACCCAGTCTGAATATTCTGACTCCAGCTGCGGTGAGTCTTATATCCCTGATGGCATTTCTCAGTCAGCAGGCAAAGGGGCTGTGCAGTCTGGGGCGGTGAAACCTGTCCCTGATGCCAGTGGATCTCAGGGTGTTTTAAGAGTCCTCTCTCAACTGACGGACCAGCTGCATGCATACATGTGAAGGACATGCACGTGTGGGAATTGCTTCCTTCCTCCCCTTCTCCAGCGCCATCCAGATACCTTGTGCAGGGAATTAGTCACCTGCTGCAAATTTGGCAGTTAGGGACAGGAAACAAAGTGCACCCCACCCCACTAGAACCATAGCAGAACAAGCTTGGCAGATGTAATGACCCTAATGGGGATTGGGCAAGATGGTGTGTCTCACGTATCCGTCATGGTATCTTCATTATCAGGGAGCCCAATGCGCACATCTGGAGAAATGCAGATAATGAGACTTGCAATCTGGTTGCAAAACTCCATAAAGTCCGGAGACAAGTATCTGTGCACCCATCTGCCTGTGGCTCAGGACGGGGAATGCAGAATTGTCACCTGTGGTGTGGGCAGAGCGCCACAGAGGGAACCCCGCTGTGGTGATGCTCATTGGCATTTGTTAGATGGCATTTGTTAGGCACCCTCCTGTGGGGGAACCTGCCTTGAGCTTCAGATGATGATGGTTTCCCATGCTCAAGAAAGACCTTTGTATATGTAAAGGTTTAAGAGCTCTAAAGGTGCTGAACTTGCTCCAAAGCTGAATATCCATTCTTCAGAGAATGCCTAGTAACTTGGGTGCCTTTGAGGACCTCTCTGTCCAGGCAAGATTCTGGCTTCTTGGAAGCAGCTTGGGTCACACTGAACGAGAGATTGCTCATGACAGCTTGGCCCTCTTGAGCCAAGCATGTTGTTGCCTCATGCACAAGGAGGTCAGGAGGTAATGGCACAGTGTAGGCACTGTTGATCGCCAACGTCTGGGCTCGTCTCCTTGTTACAACACCTGCTCTGGCTTCCCCTCTCCACCACCCCAGCCCCATCCTGTGGCCCATCAAGGAGCTGGCCCATGCTTTGCCCATCTCATTGCTCTTCTCTCTGCCCTCCCAGAGAACGGAGCCTTCTTTTGCAATGAGTGCGACTGCCGGTTCTCCGAGGAGGCCTCTCTGAAGAGACACTCTCTGCAAGTCCACAGTGACAAGCCCTACAAGTGTGACCGCTGTCAGGCTTCCTTTCGCTATAAGGGGAACCTTGCCAGCCACAAAACCGTCCACACAGGTACGATGTCGACCATGGAGATACCTTAGTGGGGAGGCTGTGGATTGCTGGATCCACTTATGGCTGGATTTGTCCCAGATGTGGTGTTCCTAGCTTTGTGTCACCTGCTGTCTCTGATGGGAAGAGCGGGGTGCTTTTCTCAGTGCTGCCAAGGGAGCCCTTGGGCAGAGCAGAGCATCAAACCTGGGAACACAGGAGATGCTGCTCAGCCTTGCAGCAGGGCTGGAGCTTGAGCTCTTTTACTATAAAGCACTGGATACCCGCCATTTCTAAAGACAGTTCGCAGAATGCGTGGTTGAGAGCAGATGCATGGCCTTCAGGTTACTTTATGGTAGACTTAACAAAACTAACTAAATAAATACAATCAAAAGAACATTCAGGGAGAAGTCTGGTATTTTTTTCCCCTACATCCTAGAAATCTAGTTCAAATCTAACCTGGCAGAAACTCTGCTGATGGGGAAAATCTGTAAACAGATGGACCCTGTGAATCAGCACGATGAAAGCTGAGAAAGGAAGGGGATATTAAGGGTTTAGTTATTTGCTGAAAAACTTGGGATGGTTTGTTGTTTTTTTTTTCCATGCTTTTATTAATGCTTAACACGTCAATAACCAGTTCAGTGGCTGGGAAGGGAAGTCTGTGCTGACGACTCGGTGCTGCTGCCATCTCCAAAAGGGACAGGAGTCAGGGCTAGTGCTTCATGCTACAGGGTCTGGCACCTAAAGGGACTTTAATTTGGGGGGCGCAGTGGATCGTGTGGCTGAGTACACCAGTACTTAATTCCTCACCCTTTCTTTGGGGTTGTGCAGGAGAAAAACCATACCGCTGCAACATCTGTGGAGCACAGTTCAACCGGCCGGCCAACCTGAAAACCCACACACGCATCCACTCTGGAGAGAAACCCTACAAGTGCGAGACCTGTGGGGCCAGATTTGTCCAGGTACGTGTGACTTCTGAGACCTGCAGTCAGTGCCTGGGGAGGTGGGACATGGCTGGACCTCCTGCCTGAGACCAGTGATGCTTCATGGCAGGGAAGAGGCTGATGAGCCACGCTCACTGCTCTTCCCATGGTGTTGTGGCATAAATTGAGGCCTCAAGGTTTGTGTGGGCCGATTTGACTTAATAGGAGGCCTGATGGATGGTTTAGCTCCTCTCCTCCATTTGCTGTTAAGGATTGGAGATATCAAACCTCAGAGATGTGTGGCCTAGCTAGAACCCCATAGATTGAAATAAGATGGCTGGGCAGAACCCCACTCCCAGTGGGATGCCCTCATCCCTGGGGTTGTGCTCACCTGGAGCGGCTCTCTCTCTCTAGGTGGCCCACCTCCGTGCTCATGTGCTCATTCACACTGGGGAGAAGCCATACCCCTGTGAGATCTGCGGCACACGCTTCCGGCACCTGCAGACCCTCAAAAGTCACCTTCGAATCCACACAGGAGAGAAACCCTATCATGTGAGTGACTCTCCTTCTTTTTTTAGGGGGTGGGAGGTGTCTCAACAGGGGCTGGGGAAGGATGCTGCCAAACTCAGGGGGCTGAGAAGACACCAAGGCGTTCGCATGGGCTGGTTGCAGCAGCCCAATGCCCTTTGCCAGCCTCAGGATGCCCCATGCCAAGGTCACGTCTCTGTTCCTGTGCCCCGTCCCTCTCTCATGCATTAGCTGATGCTGATGTGGTATTTTGTCGTCAGTGGCTGTGTTGGAGACACTGACGTGCAGCCCAGGCTGGGTACATCTTAGCTGCTCCTCTTTTCTTCCATCCCATCTGGAAGAAGGTCACACTTCTCCAAATAGCTGTGGCTTAAATTACAGCCACTCGCTCTGTGTGTGGGGATGGGGGAAAGGAGCCGACTGCCTGCCTGGGGTCTCCTGTGCCAGTGGCACCTGTGACGAGTGAGCAGCCTTCCCTGCCTTGCTGGGAGGCCCCAGGGCTGCAACTCTTAGCAAAGACTTTTCTGGCTATCCTCATCTGCTAGAGATGGAATCAGAGTAGGGGTTATCATCCAAACATCCCTCTGGAACCATCCAGCTTGACAGGGCTCAAAAGCAGCTCCTGAAATAGCCCTGTAGCTGGTTTGAACATCTGGATAAGGAGCTTGGCACTGTGTCCATCAGAGTCAAGGCCCCCTCCTAAGGGACCTCAGTCTTTGCGCATTCCATAAACCGAAATGTGCTGCTGAAAGCCTGGGATTCCTGACCCCTGGAGAGGTGCCCACACTGTGAACAGCAGGACACAGGGCAAGGTTTAGGGATTCAAAGAAGGGCAACTTGGGGGCCCAAGGTGCTGCTTCAGCTTCCCCACTGCTGCTCCCCCTGCATCCTCCCTTTCCCCCAACACCGGTGTAATGGGTGCAGCATCCTGGGGTAGCGGGACATGGGATCCCTGCCCTGAGGTGAAGGACGTGTCCCTGTATCATTGCATTTCTCACCTTCTGCCTTTGCCTCTCGCCCCATAGTGTGAGAAGTGCAATCTGCATTTCCGCCACAAAAGCCAGCTGCGGCTTCACCTGCGGCAGAAGCATGGGGCCATCACCAACACCAAGGTGCAGTACCGCATCTCGGCAAGCGAGGTGCCTCCGGAGCTCCCCAAGGCCTGCTGAAGGGAGAGGATTTCCCAGGAGGAGGTCGACTTCGGGGATGGGGTGGGTGGGAGAGAAGCTATCCAAAGGATACTTTTAACACTTTAAAAGAAAAAGGAGGAGAAAAAAAAAAAAATTTCATCACATGATGGAGTGCCTCTAAACCCATACTGCAGATAGATGGAAAAACATTAGAAATTTAAAAAAAAAATAATTACAAATACACGGGTTTTATTTTTCCCAGTTATGTGAAACAAAAAGACAAATAAAATTATTCAGATCTTACTGTATATAAAACATTAAAAATAAGAATAGTCATTTTAAATGTCTGTGCAGTGGAGTGTTGATAAACTCTGGACTCTAACCTTCACAGCCTTTGCCGTTTGAAGATGAGGAATGTAATGTTGATTTATGGGAACAGATTTTTTCTTTTGTATGCAAAATGTGTGTTCTTTTAAAGAGAAAGTATGCTATTACAGAGAGGGCTTTAACTTTTTTAACCAAAGGTGAAGGAATCTATGGCAGAGTTGTAAATATATATAGATATAAATATATAAATATATATATAAAATAAATATATATATACCTTTAAAAAAAAGCTATATTAAAAATATATAAAATGCATTAAAGGCTCAGTTGGACTCTGCAGGCAGAAGCCACTCTGAGAATCTTTATTATGATAGAGCACTTAACGAGATATTTTAAAGTATTGCATCTGTACAAGTAAGAAAATATTTTGTCTAAATGCATCAGTGTATTTGTATTTTTTTGCAAGTGAAGGTTTACAATTTACAAAAAAGTGTGTATTAAACCAACAAAGCTGCAGAAGGAATTTAAAATAATAATAAAGTGTAATTTTTTTTGTTCTAGTTCTCAGTCTGTATATATGTAAAATGTGGTTTCGCACGGTGCCTTTCTTTTCAATGGAAGTTTTCAATGTATGGACTATAATGAGCTCAGTTTCTTCAAGGTACAGCCTGATGTTGCAAAAGGAGTTTTGATGGAACTCTCTATCGGGGAATGTTTTATTTTTTTGTTTTTAGGGTTTTTTTGGTCATATTTTACATGCTTGTGTTATAAACGATCTCGGGAGACAGGGTTTGGGCTGTGTCTAAACTGCATTAATGCGTTCTGTAAAATATAGCTGTACAAATAAAAGAATAAAATGAAGAAAAGTGAAGTTTGGAGTGAGAGGTCTCTTCTTGCTTGTCCTTCTTCTTAAGCACCTGGAAAGCCAGTCAGTGCCCCGGGAAGGGGCTGAGCATCCCAAGCCCCAGAACAATCTCTTGGCTTGGTGCGTGGAAGGTGGATCTGGCGGGAGGAACCTTTTCCAGGGTCGAGTGAGGATGGTCTCTGGTGTGAGGTCAGAGTAAGACTCGGGCTCACTGCTCTGCATCCTTGTGGGGACTGTTCTTCTGTGCCACCTCCTTGATACTTTCTGCATTTGCACCGAGCAGCTGGCAGAAATAGGGCAGCGCCTGGGAGAGACCTTTTGCTGACCAGCCCATGGCCAGTTCCAGATGTCCGGGCAGTTATTCATATTTCCTGGAAACCAATGCAATTGCCAGAATTGCTAAGGAAAGAAGGCTGCTTGCCCCTCCTCTGGCTTTCCAGTGCCTGTTGTGGGGGTGGCTGCTTTGTGCAATGGTTTGATGGAGCAGGGTCCGTAACCCCATCCAGGAACTCCTTGGCATCTCTGGGTTTCCAGCCATTGCGTGCTGGCTGCGGGCCAGAGCTGAGAAAGCCCAGCTTGAGGGAGTCCCCCTGCTCACCCCAAGTAGGGAAAGGAGGTATTTTTGTCCATTTGGGTCAGTGTGCAGAGATTGGAGGTGACTAGACCCTCAGGAAGTAAGGGTGGCTGGGGTGCATGCAAGTGCCTTGTGCTTTGTGCAAACAACCTCCCAAGTCTTTGCTGGTGAGGGCTCACTAGTTGCAGAAAACTGGAGTCCCATCCAAAAAGCTTCTCTGAATTACACAGGCAGGACCGGCTGCAACCAGAGCTGGTGTGGAGCAGAGCCGCTGCTCAGCATGGCCTGGAGTGCCTTGTTTCATTTTTAGTTTAGTTAATTCATGGATAATTTTGGTGCAGGGCNGGAGGGACTGTGTAAGGAGGAGCTGGAAGGGAAGAGGAGGATGGGCTTTTCAACGCACCATGGGACAAAAGTGGACATGAGACAACCAAAGCTGCCCTGGATGGGAGGGAGATGCCCAGAAGGGAGGAGGATCACCAGCTCCTCTAGCTTGTCTCCCAGTGGATCGGATCTGCTGGCACATGAAGAAGCCCCCAGAAATGCGAGGGCTGAGCCGGAGCCAGCACCTCCCTCCTCCTGCTGTTTGATTTGGTAGGGCAGGATGGCTGCTCAGAGGCCTGCGGCAAGCACTTGCCTGCTGCAGGGCAAGCTTTACATGAGACAAGGACCTCTGAGCTGCAAAAACCTCTCTTTGCATGCATCCTCCTGGGACAGGAGCCTATCCTGCATCCTGCAGGTTGGTCTCACCCTGCTGACTACTCAGCAAGGCTGAGCCCAGCACAAGCCCTTGCCAGCTTGTGTTCAGCACGGGGCCCGGGAACAACAACAAATGGGGCAATGCCTGAGGACTGGGATTAGCGAAAACCTGCTTTCCCACCTCATTCTCTTGCTGGATTCCTCTCTCCCTCTCTCCCCAGCAGGTTTTTAATGTTCAATAAAGCTAGTTATCCTTAGGATGGGGTTTTGACACACCTACTGTCCTCATTTGACACGTACTTAGGTTTCTCCCCTCTCTGTCGGAAGCTGCCTGTCTTTGAGCTCGCTACCTCTCTGATTACTGGAGTTGTCACTTTTAGAAGTGGCTGGGCTGGGCTGCCAGCCCTGCTTGCCCCGGACAAGCAGGCTGTGTAGCCGTGACCTCTATTTCCCGTTGAGTTGCTCAGCTGTGTTTGCAAAATAAATACAGCATTTTCCTGGATCATGGCTGTGCTTCCTCCTCCTGACAGATAACTTTTTTTTTTTTTTAAACAATGATGTCACAGCTTTTTCAGGCAGTTCAGCTGAAGTGATAGCAATCACTGCCGTGCTGTCCACAGGGCAGAGGTCTGCAGGCACCTGGCACAGCCCATGCCACCAAGCCTCAGCGTGGGCGCTGTTTGCAGAGACAAGAGAGCAGTCATACAAAAGGGCTGCCCTATGAGTAGTTCATGGTTGCAGAGCCCATGAACGTTGAACTGACCCTGCCCATGTCAGTGCTGCTCGGTTACTTGCCTTTTGAAAACCCTGTTCCAGATACAGAGTTTGGCTCTTGCCAAAACTACAGAAGAAAGGGCACCGCCAGACTGATAAACTGGCTGCTTTCCAGGAAGTTTCCCAGAATGTTGTTTGAGCAGCTCTTTTGGTACCCATCTCCCCCTCCTCCCACACAAAGCCCTGCCTAGTAGATGGGCATGTGGTCAAGTTTTCCTTTTCTAAAAGTTTCTTCTGCACAGAAAAAGATCCTTGCCACTCTGCCAGCTCCTTTCCAATTTTACTTCTCAGCACAGCTGTCGGGAAGGGCAGGCGGAGAAATGGGAATTCAAGTTTCCTGGGGCTGAACAGTGATGCTGTGAACCACTGCACTGAACTTTCTGCACTCACCAATTTATTCTCTAGCAATTAGGCCTGGGTTTGGTGCTGAAAAAAAAACCAGTGTGAATCAAAAAAAAAAAAAAAAAAAAAGCCAAACAAAAAAAAAACCGCTAAAATGTGGACCATTCAAATGCAGGCACCAAAGGCTGTGACTTTCTACAATGTTTGATGGGTGTAGGGATGGATGCCGGCTCGACGCCACCTCCCGCCGCCCCGGTCCCGGAGGGCTGCGGGCGCCCCGCTGCATTCTGCCGGGTGTCCACGAGAGGGCAGCCGAAGACGAAGCTTGAGCAACGAGTCCCCGGAATAAAGACATTGATCCGAAAAATAAATAAATAAACAAATACATACATACATACATATATACATATATATATATCAGCCCAACAAATATTTCTGTCGGTGAAAGTCTTACAAACCGGGTGAAGGTTTTCAGGCAGAAGGAAGGGGCTCACCTGCAGCTTGCCCAGGTTGGAAAGCACTTCTAAGGAGAAGGATCTGGGGGTCCTGGTAGATAGTGAACTATCCGTGAGCCAGCAATGTGCCCTTGTGGCCAAGAGGGCCAACAGAATCCTGGGCCGCGTAGGGAAGAGTGTGCCCAGTAGGTCAAGGGAGGTCATTCTCCCCCTCTACTCTGCACTCACCCTGTTGTGAGGCCACAACTGGAATACTGCATCCAGTTCTGGGCTCCCCAGTTCAAGAGAGACAGGGAACTACTGGAGAGAGCCCAGTGTAGGGCAACAAAAAATATTAAGGGATTGGAGCATCTCCCTTTATAAGGAAAGGCTGAGAGCTGGGACTCTTTAGCCTGGAGAGAAGGCTGAGGAGAGACCTTACTAATACTTGAAAGTATCCAAAGGGTGGGATGAAGGAGGATGAAGCCGGACTCTTTTCAGTGGTTCCCAGTGACAGGATAAGGGACAACGTGCACAAGCTGGAATATAGGGAAGTTCCATTCAAATATGAGAGAAAACTTCTTTCCGGTGAGGATGACAAAAGCACTGGGACAGGCTCCCCAGGGTGGGTGTGAATTCCCCTTCTCTGGCGATCTTCTGGATGCAGTCCTGAGTAATGTGCTCTGGGCAATCCTGCTTTAGCAGGAGGGTTGGACTAGATACTCTCTAGAGGTCCCTTCCAACTCTGATAATTCTATGATTCTATGATTGTCCCCAGGGTCTCTTGATGTAGATCTGCTGTGGGGAATGATCAACCCAAGGTGGCTGAGAGCAACCTGAGAGCCACTGTGATCCCATGGGCAGGATCCTGTGTTTCTGGGATGCATACTGCCTGTTTGTAGGGTTGAAGCCAAGTGGCCGTGGCCACCTGGAGCCTCCTGGCCTTGCCTGTCTGAGAGTCACAGCTGGAAGGAAGGCAGGCCCAAGTTCTTGTTATGGAGCTAGTCTTTATAGAGGAGAGTTATATATAGAGAGAGAAAGCAGAGCCCTGTATTATTTCTTGTGTTTACCCATTTGTACCAGTCATCTCTTACCTTACACTAGTAATTCCTTACAGCTTGGGCCACCCTCTGTACAGTCCCTAACACCGCCCCATCCATGGCTCCTAGTAGTCACCACAGTGGTACAGGTAAATAGCCTGATACTGCTTTTAGCTCATTCTTTTCACTTGCTTCTGTGCTTGTCCTGGTCTTTACCATTTCTGACTTCAAGGGGGCTGCTTTCAGCCCTACAGATGCTGTGGCAGCATCCTGGGAGGCTGAGACCAGGAATGAATCTCAGATAGCAGCAACAGAAATCATGAATACAGCTCAGGCTCTTAAGGCAGAGACATCAGAAAAAACAGGTAGCAGGATGTTTCCTCTGTGAACCTCCACAGTTCGGCTCCCCTCTCACCTTGCTACCTGGAGCAGGAACACCAGAGAACTGTAATTAATGGCAAGTCCAATTCTTTTGGATTTGTGCCCAAGTTTTACTACAGAAACGGCATTTTACTCAGAAACTTCTCAGATCTGTTGCAAATCCATGTACAATCCTGCCACCATCACTCTCCATGTAGCCTGTCCAAAGGACACACAGTACCAGTTGGTAGGAGTTTCTCTCCCTTGTTGAGCTTATTTCTCGTTATCACTCAGACATGACCAACTGCTCTTCCTCTGCTCATCAAAATGTCCTGGGCATCTGCCCTCTACAAGGAAGCTGCTCCATTTAGGTTTTCAACAGGGTGCAAGAGCTGCAGGACTATGGTGGTTTCCTCACTGCCCCATGGCACAGGGAGTGTGTCCAGAGCCAGGGTGAGGAATTCCATGGGCCTGGCTCCCAGATCGCAGCTTGACCTTACTCACTTGTGTGCCAGAATACAAAGAAAAGGAGGGTTCCCTACTGCCTAGGTAGTGATGCATGGCAAAACTGTCCTGCTCACAGGAGCAGAGCTGAGAAAATCTGGAGAGCATTTTGTAAGAGACAGTCAGGGAGGGGAGGTGTCATGAGAGCTGATCTTGCAGCTGTGGTGACAGAAGAGGGCACGCTTTGCTGGCACAGAGCTGAGCGTGCAGCCTGTGCACACAGCCCCGGGCATTGCTGGGCTGCTCTGGATCCGCGGAGAAAACTGGAAACGGGGTAAAGAAGCAGTCACAGGAATTCAATAATATTCAATTGTCTGCAAAGCCACATGCCCCACAGCACTGCAGCAGAAAGAAAGGAACAGAATCACCTTCGCTGCAGCCGAGCGGATGATGGATTTATCTGGCTGGGGAATGAGTATAAAAAAATTCAGAGCACAGTGATCCCAGAGAGGAGCTGGGGGAGGGAGAACTGGTAAATCAATCTGCAACTTGTTCACTGCTCCATGCCTGTGCCAGAGACATAAGGACGTCTGGAGGTCTGTCCTTATCTTGGAGATAGTTTGACAATGAATGGAGCACAGGGACTCCCTTTCTCCACTCCCTCATTGCTAGTTCTTTCAGGGCAGCACAAGATGGTTTTCTAAATCAAAGTGCACGTTTCCATTTTCGTTTAAATTGTATTTTCGCTTTAGATATTTTTTGAAATGAAACATCAAAACTTTTCAACTGGAGATCAGAGAAATTGTCCCAAATTCTACTTGGGATCACCTAGAATTTTGGTCCATCCAACATTTTATCCAGCAACAAGTCTCAGACCTGATGTAAACTCAGTTTCTCTCCTTTAAACAGTATGAAATGTCTGTAGGGGAACTTTCCTACCCAAGCCCTGGTTCTGGGTCTGCCTCCACCAGCCTCAAAACAGCAGCTGAATCCCAGGAAGAGAAATCCAACCAAGGTGGGCACCAGAGCCTTCCTGAGGCTGCTTTGGCTCAGCAAACAAGTCATCTCCTGATGCGGTGGAGGACCAGAAAGCAGAAAATAAGCACACCCTTTCTTTCCAGGTGAGCATCTGAAGTTCAGTGAGACAAATCCAAGATATTTCCCTGCAGTAATTTTTTCCTTTTGCTAGAGGACACTGATGTAGTTCCTCCGGCCTCCCCCAGGCAGAGGGGGGAGCAGGGGGACAGCCACTCAGCTCCAGTGCCGCACAGAGAGGCAGAGGCAGAGCCAATGTGGTCTTCCAAACCTTGTCCCCACGTGGCTGGAAGAGCCACAGTAGCCAGAGTGACCATCAAAACCAGGGATCTACAATGTTTCTGAAGATCTGTTCTTGCTTTGGACTATACTGCAGGGAGAGCATCTCTCCAACTGCAGTGATGTTGCTCCTAGCCCAAAGCCCTATTGGTCATTATTGCTCTGCAGCAGGTTGCCTTGTGCTGCCAGACGGCCAGAGGGGACTGGCAGGGCAGGGTTGCAGTGGATAGATGTTAAAATGAAAAATAAAGGGTGTGTGAAGACAGGGGCTAGCAAGGAACAGCTCTGGGCTGGTAGTCTTTAGCAGGGTTGGCCTCATACACACAGAGGTGCTGCCAGTAGCTGGAGAAGAGTGGGATGCTGAGCAGCCTGGGTTTGGGCAGGACATCAAGAATGGCCTCTCAAAACCCCTTAAGGTCTCGAGTCTGATGTATTCTCCCATTTTACACCAGCATGACCACACCAACCCTAAAGACAAAACAGCCCTGTTGGCCTGCCCAGAGCCCATCCATCTCAGACTGAGTTCTACACCTCTGCAAAATCTCATTAAATGTGTCTGAGTCCTGCTGTCCCCACACAACGTTGGCAGGAAACAAGAAAGATGAGGAACCCATCAATGAGGTTGTTCCTGCACTGTGCCAACATCTACAACTCCCATCTCCACGCAGGTGTACAGATGGGTCCTAATAGTGCCATAGTGTAGCAGTTTTCCATCCCACATAGCAGTCCAAGGCTGCACTCCAGCCCCATCCCTACACCCTGGAGAATAGAGATGTTGAACCAATTTCTATGGCACATCTGTGTGGATCCATGGCTGTCACAGCTCAGGGAGCTGGTAGCCATTCCTCCCTGTTCAGGGGTAATTGGAATCCTAGTCTCCCCTTCTCTTTGCAATGACAAGCTGAATGGCAAAAAGGTGCCAGGCTGGACAGTTGCCTGCTGTGTGAGGTGGCAGGGGAAATTAGGTAACAGCCTCCAGTAGCCACAGTGGAGTCTGAAATAACCCAGTGCTGCCTCACATTCCACCTCTGCTCCTCTCAACAGGCTGCTCTGCCCTGGGCTGTGGGAGCTGAGATGAGCTGCTGGGGAGCAGGGACCCTTTGCAAAGCTGGTCCAGGCTGGGTGACACAGATGGGTTGTGCTATGCCAAGGAGAGGCTCAGGGCTACAAACCCAACCCATTTCCAGTCCAAGTAAACTGGGAGAGCCCAGCTTGCTGCTGTTGGCACAGCTGGGAGAAGTGGGGAAATTACTGGTACTGGGAGAAACCATCCCTCAGAAATCTCTCTCGAAGGCAGGCCAGAGGGCCAGGACAGGTTTGATGCTCCCTTGGCCATTTGCCATGCCCAGGACTGGCTCTGCTTCTTTCCCTGCAAGAGGGGGAAGATGCCGATAAAGCTGTCAACTCAGGGAATGGTAGAGAGAGAAGCTGTGGGACTTATGGCCCTTGGAGCCAATCAGCTCTTTTTGGGTCCAAACCATCCCCATTGGCCTTGGCAGGAGACTGTATCCTGTGCAAAGAACAAGGGAATGTCTGAACCAGAACAGGGACTGACTTCTCTCTACTAGTTCCCTCAGGGCAACACCAGTGCTAGAAGACAGACAGGATTCCAAGGAGTGCAGGACTTGGCCTCATTTGGGTCAGACAGCTGGGAAAAAGCTGGCTGTAAAAGTAGCACAAGTCAACCCAACAGACCAGTTCACCCGGGCTACAAACAAAGGCTTCTTCTCTCATGGGTGTCATTCATTTTGCACCATGATTTGGAGGGGATACAGAAGATGCTTACATGTGGCTGCAGGTGTCTGCAAAAAGGAAGGGAGGCACCATCCAGGGAGGACAGTCTTAGTTCAGCCCACAGATCTGCTTGGTCTGGAACCAGTGACAAACACCAGCTCCTCTTGCTGGAACATAAAGCAGAGCTGGAACTCTTTGGTTCAAGTTCCATGCTCCCAGGCCAGCCTTAGCACACCCAGCCAGCAGTACTGGGCTTGAAGTAGGAAGAGGTACATTGATTTGACATGAAATGAAACACCATTTTGGAGATTACTGGAGACCTTTGTGCAGTACTTGGGTCGTTG
>VXBW01003819.1:1055818-1168127 GCA_013400375.1 Thinocorus orbignyianus
CAGTTCCTGCAGAAGTCGCTGGCTGCCGCCGCCGGGAAGCAGGTGAGAGCCCCGAGACGGGGCGGGCACCCCTCGGGCACTCCACTGGGCACCCCGACGGCCCTGCTGCAGACCCCCTCTTCTTCTCCAGAGACCCCCCGGATTCCCCTTTGCAGACCCTCTGTTTCCCCAGCAGAGCCCCTGCCCGCTGCAGATCCCTCCAGTTACCTACTAGGCACCTCAGCATCCTCAGTGCAGAATTCCAGTTCCTCACCGGACCTCTCAGTGTCCCCCTTTTACACCCCAATCACTTGCTGTAGATCCCGGTTCCCTGACAGATCCCCTGGTTCCCTTCTGGGGCAGCGCCAGTGACAGGTTGGGCAACTGGGAGCAGGAAGAGGAGACATCCCCCCCAGTCTAGCCCAGCTGGGTGCTGGTGGGGAATGAGGAGCAGCCGCTGCTGGGGCAGGGGGCAGAACCCGTGGTGAAGCTCTCCAGGACTTTTCCAGGGCACTGAACCAGGGCAGCTGCCTCTGTGCATCAGGTCAGGGAGATGTCCTCATCAATGTAAGGGAGCAGCCAGGGCTTGGAGGGGCAAGAGGTAGAATGGTGCCCTGTGCCCTTAGCTCCCCCAAAGACCTTTCCTGTGTCACTTTAGCATCAGCATCACAGGCATTCTTACTGAGTATGGCACAGTGCGTTGGAGTAGCGGGAAGGGAAGGTGATACAGTGCTCAGATGAATTCATACCCTGCCATGACCAGGATAGCGGTCTCTTCCCCACACCAGTTACATGTCAGTGCTCTTTTGCTCCACTTTATTTCATAGGCACAGCTGCTGCGTAGTAGCTGTCAGGGTGGGCTCTTTTAAAAGCCGGGTCTCCCCTTCTCCGGAGTCCTGCATATCTCTAGTCTGGGCACAAAAGTATCTTAGAGGGACAGAGTGGTGAACCCCTAAAATCCAAGGAGTAATTGTGGGCTCTTGCTCTCTCTCTTTCTCTCTCTTCTGCCCCAAGGAACTGGCCAAGTACTTTTTGGCAGAACTGCTTTCAGAGCCAAGCCAGACAGAAAATGAAGCCCTGGAGTCTGAGGACTTGTCCCGAGGGGCTGAGCAGGATGAAGTGAGACTGGAGCTGGAGCGCTCGGCTAACTCAAACCCTGCTCTGGCACCTCGGGAACGCAAAGCAGGCTGCAAGAACTTCTTCTGGAAAACATTCACATCCTGTTAGCTTTTGAAACCCACTTCTTCTCCCCATCCATCCCTGCCTTCTTCCTAGCCCCTCACCCCGAGCAGAACCTTCACCACAAGAGGCGAAGACTGTAAATATACAATCCACGGTTATGGTGAAATTAAACAAACAAGGAAAATCTGAGTTTGATTTCCAGTTGTTTTAATAAAACTTTCTGTTCCAATTGTACACGATTCGCTTGAGTTGTGATTTCTGACTAGTTCTTTGATGACATGCACTCTGCAACTCTTTCAAATGTACTATTTTTAATTATTTGTTGCAATAAAGTTTATGTTTCAGACAGTGATGATGAGATTTGGTGGTCAATGAGAAAACCTAAGTCACCTCTTAGGCAGCTCAAAATGCTGCCCATCTCAGGGCATCAGCAGCAAACAGCATCAGCATGCATGCAGATGCATATACCCAATATCTCTTAAAGGGATTTTTCTTTTTTTTTCTTTTTTTTCTTTTTTTTTTTCTTTTTATTGTGGTCTTTGTAGGGGATCTAGACACGCAGTGGTATCTTAGATATCAAATCCTTGTAATTGTGGTTGAGTCGAATCCACAGCACTGGCACTTCAGTCAGTCTAGAGAATTTACACCCATCACCAGAGGCATCACTATAAATCACAGCTGCATATTCCAAGTGATGGGGATCATAAAAATGGTTCACAGTACAACTTTTCCCATGCATACCTCAGCCACAAAGACTAAAATCTGTTCTTACCTGGCATCTTTTACTCCTTGCAACATTCCTGACAAACACTACTTCTGGGATTCCTGCGGAAAGTTTTCCTTTGTTCTGCTCCACGGGGGGAGATTCTGCATCCCTATAAAGCTGGGATATTAAACCTATGCCATCAGCCCCTCTGCATCTAATAAACTGGTAACAGCAGTTTTTCCAAGCACTGTATCATCCTTAAAGACAATGTTAAAAGGTTCAGGAAGGTAGGAGATAGCATCAGGAAAAAGACATGTTTCTGTCAATGGAAGAGAAAAATCTTTGTGCTTTTGCAGTGTGTCTTCCTTTTCTGGTCATGCTGGTTTGTGACACGCAGTCATGAGTGAGCTGGAGCCATAAAGCACACATCCTGCATGGGGGACAGGATTCACTTTAATGAGAAATTTATAATTCAGGATTAAAGGTAACAAACAATTTTAAGTTATTGTATGTGAACAAAAGTTGAAAAATGAAGGATCTGGGAGCTGTTCATAGACAGAGGGCTAAGCACAAGGTGGATTCCCCAACTGGGGGTGTGTTAAGTCGCCTTTGCTCTGTGCTTTCAGTGGGGCATCATTCTTGGTGGCCCATGGGCCATTTCCTTAATTCTTGGTCCGTGCTTCCTTTCCCTGTCGGCAGCATTTTGTTAAATTTAAGCTGGGGGCAGGTGAATCCCTTGTCATTGGGAACTATAGCATTGCCAATGTGAAAACCCAGCCCTACCACACTTGCTCACCACAGGGCTCAGCTGGGCTGCTCCACAGCCGACCAGCAACAGGCAAGGGCAACTGGGGATGTGTGTGGGGAAGGAAGCTGCTGACACCATCCTCTCCAAGCCCACAGAGGCAGGACTGGATGCTGTCCTCCCTCCCTGGAGTAGGACAGCTGCAGCTGCTGCCTGTGCCCCAAGAACACCCTTTTTCACCCACTAGATTTCTGCGGTGCAGCTGTGGAGCTTGCAGGGTCAACTCACTCCAGGACGGGGCAAAGGCTGGCACTGCTGGGGAAGAAGCCTCCAAAAAGAAGGGGAGGTAATGCAGGTCATTTCTCAGCCCTAAAAGCAGTCAAGGTGAGAATAAGAGAGCATTTGAAAATGTGGAGACAGGCTCTCTGAAGGGAACAAATTTTAGGGGATTCAGTAAAGCAAAGACCTCCCCGTTCCTGGATCCTCTCTCCTGTCTTGACTGAGGTTTCACTTTGCTTCCAAAAAGCAGCTGCAGTTCAGTGCTGAGACAGCCTCAAGACAGCGGCTACAGGAACAAAAAAGGGGTGGAGGTGCCAGGGGCTTGAATATTCTTATGCACTGAATCCATCTTTCACGGGATAAAAATAGACCGCTACTCGCCTGAGGTTTTTCCTCTTGGTCACTATGCTCAGCAAGTGCTTCTGAAGGGAGTTTAATCCTGCCAATTGCTGTAGTGAAACCCATCACAAATAGGGATGCGGTTGATCCTAAAGCACAGGCAGGAATTAAAGGCAGTGATTCATACACTACACCAGCCTGTTTCAGCAATACAGCTGGTGTCACGGCACGGCAGCTCCTGCAAAACTTAATGAAGATGTACTGGTGGAGGCATGTGTGAACGTCCTAAATTCAGAGGCAGAAAGACAAACTTGCTCCTTTCATCACCTTCTGGAGCTGCTGGAGTTTGGGGAGATGGTTCCCAGGACATTAAATACAGTATCACTGTATGTAATTGCGTTGTGGCAGTGCCAGCCATCCCAGGTGCTGGAGCTGGAGCTGTGCAAACACAATGTGAGAAACAGTCTTGCTCTGCTGAGCTAAAAAGACTAGAAAGACAAAGAAAGATTTATTGCTTCTCTTTGATAGGTAGGAATTATGGGCCAAAGGGATTTAATGACTATATTTAATCTCTCTCCACACAGCCACAAAAGTGTGTCCTGCACTGGGGAGACTCTTGCTGGGCAAGGCTGAATCTGGGATGAGCACAGGTCAGTTCCCACCAGCCAAAGCTGCAAAGGGGAAAGCAGTATTTGTGAGAGGTTTTCAAGCGATGTTCTCTGTAGCTCAGAGTTGAGACTCCATGGAGGAGCAGCCTCAGCTCAGACCTGAGGGAGGTTAGGGGCCCGAATGATCCGCAAACGGCTGATTCATCTCCCCTCTTGCACTCAGTGTCACGGGCAGACCCAGAGCAATCCCCTCTCCAGCAGGTATCTTCAACACTGTGATTCATCTGAGGCAGTGCAGGGAAATGTCCATGAGAAACCACATAAAAGGGCTTGAAACTGCTGTCTGAAGAGTCACTTTTAATGAAAAACAGAAAAGGTTGTATAAGGCCTGGAAACGCACATATACCCCAATGGGAAGTCAGTCTCAGCCTTCTCCAGCAACAAACTCTCCAACTAACAATGCCAGGAGGGGTAATTCACTCCAGCAAGCAGGCTAGGATTATTTTTATGTGCAGCCCAAATTGGTAAAAAAGAAAGTCTGCTTTGGCACAGAAGGATTGTTGGTGACAGATAGCTTGAAGCCATCCTAGCTGTGGTGCAGAGGAAATACTTGTGGGATCCAGATTTCCTAGCCTGGGTCAACTCTGGTACCAGCTTACTCCTTTTGGCTCCGCAGAAAAGATCAGGAGCCTGGACCCATGAGCACAGCTACTCTTCATCCAGAGCAGCCTATAAGATGCTCTGCGCTGCCTCTGCATTTACTCTGCCTCTGTGGATCCTAGCAAGCGTTACACCGTCACTCTGATCCACAGCCACCAGGAGCATCTCAGATTCCTAGACCTCTGCTCTCACTGCAGGAATCTCCTTCCCTTTCATCCTGCCCAACTCCCGGCACCTCTGGGTAGCGGTGGACCAACCCCAGCTCCCATACGGGTCAGCACCAGGAATTTAGAAAAAAGCACTTGCTTCTGCAAATGACTCCTAATTCTCTGAAAGCATAGCAGCAGGATGTTTATTGACCAGGGTGAGAAAAGCTATACCTAGGCAATAAAAGTTATTATGATAAAGGAACAAACTGTGCTCTCTGCTCTCTGCTCTCTGAACACCTTCTGACTCTTTGACAGCTTCTCACCAGAATAATGCAATAAAACTCATGTACACTGAGCATCTTCTTTTTTTCTTTTTTNAGGGAATTATTTGATACTTTTTGTTAACACCCAGTTACACTTCCGAGAATAACTGTTTGGCAAGATGCTGTGAGTATCTCAGAAGACTTTTTGGATCCCAGTCTCAGGAGACATACCCCATAAACAACTTGTAGAACACCAAATAATGGTCACCAAAAAAAATCACCAAGGTCAGTTTTTCTCGTGTGTATAGTACAAGTGCCAGTTTGTGTAATGAACTAATACTTCCTAACACCATCTGACAAAGAAACCCACCTGGTCATTCAGTTAACAAAATGAATTTAATAAAGATCCCCAGTATTTCCTACAGAGTGATTCCCTGAGAAAGCATAACGTGGTGCATTGAAATTTATGCTTTTCTCATCACCTGGTTTGGCTGCTGGAACAGAAAGAGAGGGACTTGGTCCCACACATGACACCAGAGCATCCCTTCTGATGCTCTCTGCTGCCTGTCTCCCCCTCCGTGCAGCTGGTTCTTGCTGCTAGCAGCCTGCATTGCTCCACGGAGGGAGGAAATGTTCCTTGTCTCCAGTGCTAGCAAAGCATCCCCAGGAGGTGAGCCGAGAGATGCTCCCAGGCCCTCCCTTACTTGTCCCTCAACCCTTGTTAAGAGATTTCCCCCGAGTGCAGAGCAGAAGTCGGTGAATCCCTCTGAACAACGCTGTGCCCCAGGGTAGAGCATCTGATTCCTTACACAGGTCTGTGTTCTGCCTTCAAAGAAAAACTCTTTCTCCTCAGGACTGAGGTTTAAGGAAGAAAAAGGATACCCTTGGAAATCGGCTGTTACATTTGCCAGGCTCTTTTGTAAAACTTCACCGCTGCCTCTTTTCTTCCCTATTTTGCTTCTTGTGCTTCTCAGGGTTTGTAATTTTTCCCAGAGGCTCAAATACAATATTTCTTCCCGTGCTGCTCTGCTCCCTATGCCAGCCTCTTCCCTCAAGGGTGCAATGTGGGGGGACATTGCTGAGCATAAGCCCAGGAATGGGGTGCACTGCAGCCAGCAGAGAGAGCCAAAGAGCACAGATTGTCCTATTTACGGTCTGTATCTGTACCAGCAGAAGCTCAGGATGGGTGTCCTCTGTGCCAGGGCCTGTCCGAGCTCTGGATAGAGCCCTGCTGCAGAGTGGCAGGTTGGGGACAGGAGCCCTGCAAAGAGGGGCTTTCCCCAGAGCAGCATTTTTGGTGGCCAGAGACATGGGGTATGCAGGCAGTGTCGCTGCACTGGCAAAGGTTGTTCCCCAAAACTAAGTGACTGCTTTTCATTTCTAACGGACATTTCTTATCCCTGAGTTTCTAATTTTTAACAGGTCAGAGAAAGCTAAATAACATGTAAGTAAATGAACTGTTCTACCTTAGGGTTAAATGTGGTGGGATTTGGTTTAATGACAACCTGTAAGTAACCTTCCACATATATCTTATTCCCCTAACAATGTTTTTTGTTGTTGTTCAGCATCCAAAAAAACCCTCCAGCTCTGCTGAAACTTCACAGTTTAAGCAGCAACAGCAGGAACAGAAAGAGGAAGGGCTATGTCCGGTTGAAGGTTCAGGGCACCAGGTGGCCTGTGGTGGTAGCACTTTGGTACAACGTATGACAGTCATGCTTTTGTTTCCCAGACACAAAAGCCCCAGACTACAGGAGACTGGACCTTCCACAGCTTGAATAAACAGCCCCTGGAGGCAATGGGGGCTGGAAGTGGTGTTACCTGTGGTGATGTCTTCTCATCCCAGCTGCAAGAAGTAGTCCTGGACTTTGGAGGTTCTCACCCCACTGAAAAAAGAGTGGTGACTGCTTGTGGCTATGGAACACCACCACACTGGTGTGACTCTCCACAGGCTGTTCCTCCAGTACAGCCAGGGTTGCACCAGCCTTGCAATGGTCAGTCGTCCCTTGGAATTTTCCGTGGACTCCATGCACCCTGCCAGGAGAGGCCCAGAGCTGCTGCCCTAACATCTCCATCCCCTCAACATAGCCTAGCGGCAGGGGCACCCAATGATACTCTCTTGCTCCTAGTTTAGGGTCATTAGAAGGAAACCTCACCATCTCTGGAAGGACAGAGGCCAACAGCAGGCAGGAAAATTTGGCTCAAACAACAGGTTTGAACCAGAGCTCTCAGCAGAAGAGTGTGGGGAAAATACAGCAGTGAATCTCCCTGTGTACAGCATTTGAAAAACAGTGACTGGAAAGAGAGATTTTTCAGCATCGATACCCTTCAGAAGACTGTTAGGGAGATGAAGAAAGGTGAGATACCACGCCAAGTCCTGGTGAGACTGCTTCATGGAAGCGCAAGGAAACTACAGGTGATGCAGAAGGAACATAACACCGTCACCTTGCTAACCCTGAAAGGAGACTTCTCCAGACTATCTTCTCAAATTGTCCTGGAAAGTGTGGTGGAAAAGGTGAGAGATGTGTTAGATGACACCAATGTTCAAAAAAGCTCTGACAGCTATAGCAGAGGCTTGTTCATTGTCTTGGACTGCAAAGACAGCTTTGCTGTTGGCCTTGTCACAGAATAACTCCAGGATCCCTTCTAAGATCTCGAACTGTCTGTCAAATGAAATCCTGGAGTTTTACTTTGCTGTGATGGAGGCCAAGGCACTGGTCAATACACTGAAGATTGCTCTTGCTGCTCTTCACTCAGGTGTGCAGACATCAGCCATCACCTTGCTAGGGGTTATTTTCCTGCATGTGGGAGACTCACTGAGAGCATTAATGGATAGTAAAGACCTGCCCCTTTTCCCCCACATAGTTGCTGAGCTGGAGAAGCTGCATAGGCAAGTCACACCAAGGGTCTAAGGTAATCAGTGTTCATCACACTGCTCTAAACATTATAATCACAACTTGTAAAACTCGTGGGGAAACCCTGTTCAAAATCATGGAGAATTTCCTAGAGAACATAGGAGGATACTGGACAAATTGCAAAACAGGAACCTGGCAGGTCAAGAGTTTTTCCTGCAAAGCATCTCAGTGAGAAACCTCAGCATGATTCAAACACAAGATCTGAAGCCACCTGTCAGTGTGCAGGAGATGCACCCTCAAGGCTAGAGCTGACCTGTTCTCAAGGAGGAAATTTCAACATGGTAGATGTGGCTAACCAGACACTGCCTCCACATGTAGATGAGTAAGTGATCAGGCTGGTCTCCAGAAAATACAATCTCTTTAGACTGAAGGATAAAATAGAAATGATCCCTGAATTCCAAACCCTGCTCATCTCAGATACTGGCAACAAATTGTAACATCACCTCCACCATTAATTCCCTTATTTGTTGCATAAGCAAGGATGATATGGACACCAACACCCAGGCAATGAAGGAAACTGAGGAGATTCTGAGACAAAAAGCAAAGTAGAAGCCATGCCTGGGCACTCTGAGCTCCTTGTAGCCAGCTTTCAATCACTCAAGTTTATCAACCAGCAAAAGGAAGCAGATAAGAAGTGGCGGAAGAAACAAATTGTTCTGTGATTTAACTGTGTCATCCAGTCCTGTAACTGTGTCTTCCAGGAGAAGAAATTGGCCCAGGAGGCCTCGGTGGAAGTGCTTAAGGATGTAATGAACAATCTCTTTACCTTAATGCTAGACTTCCTGGATGAAGACCTAAAGGAAGATCAGAAGTTCATACTGTCCATTAATGTGCTTACGAAGAGTGTGTTGGAAAAATCTGACCAGAGAATTTTTTGTGTCTTGCAGAAGCTGTTCCATGGCAGCCTGACTGCTGCGGATAGCCCTGAGAAGTTTTCTGACCTGCTGGTCAAATGTCTGTGGAGGACCACGTGGCTTCTCCCATACCCACACAGGCAAGCGGGTCTCTCCAGTTCCCTGTGTGCTACAGGAAACAGCTATAAGGCTTGCTTAGCTCCAGAGCTCAAAGTTTTCACATTTCCATGTCACAGCACAAATTTTTAGCTTTTAAAAATATTTAGTACTTAGACTGATGCCATGGCACAACACTGAACCCAGAGCATGGAAATCTGGCCAAGGCCCAGGACAGAGAACCAGTCGAGTTGTTGACCCTGCCTGGACAACCTCCACAGGGATCATTCTGACAAGGGATTTTCTACCAGTCAAAACATTTAGGGCCAATAATATATCAGACCAAGAGTGCCCTGGTTCCCAGCTGGGACTCACCTGGAGAGATCAGGGCTTTCAAACATCCTCTCTGCCTTTCTGCACAGTGACACCCAGTTGCACAGGCAAAGGTTGCAACAGGAAATTCATTAGGGAAAGTGATTTGTACCAGTTTCTGTTTTCTCTTCAGTAAAATTAATAAGACACAGACTTTCAAACCCACTTCCCCTTGTCAAACTGGAAGAGTTCAAGAAGTAGAGTTGCTACGGACAACTGCAGGATGCCAATGCCTCCTCCCAGCCCACCTTTTCACACTTCCCAAGGAGCATGCTGCTATGCTCACGTAAAACCACCCTGATTTGTCTTCAACATCTCTCTTGCCTGAAGCTTTATGTCAGGTTTAACAGTAAGCACTTCAAGGATGCTCACTAAATTACAAGACTTATTTACTGATAGACAGTTCAGCCAATTACAAAATGCTATTACGCCTTTGTGCTCAGGCAGAGCAAGCTAGCTGCTTGGTGAACATGGCAGACCAATATTTTAATTAAAATAAGAAAAAAGGAACATGCAGTCTGATTACTGACCAACAAGAAAAATACACCCCAGAGACCCCAAAGTGTAATTACCCTTTCTGAATGGCCAAAAAGGCTTGTTTGCTGCAGACTGTAATTCTCTCTAAAGCTGCTACAAAGTCATGGCTGCCACCCCCCACCTACTCCATTCATGCAGTGCTGTACCTGCCGAGAGGCTGGTCCAGTACCCATGAAATCAGGTTCTGGTACATCCATATCTGTTTTCTGCATTATTTTCTGTCTGGGTAACTGAAGAATTCACAATAAGAACAGGGCTGAAGCCTCTACAGTTTCTGTTCTTTGATTCCTTCCTGCTCTGTCCCTGAGATGCCCTCTCTTTTTGTGCAAAAAGACATAAGCTTTGAGGCTGGAGTAGAGCTGTATAGTTTACATGCAACACAATTGGGTCCCCTTTATTTGGCCTTCCAAAAGTAAATTCATATTCATACTGAGCTCTGAGGTCAAGCGACTGGACGTGCTGCTCCAGGAGGTTTCCTTCAATGCTGTGGTCCCTTTTTGCTGGCAGCCAGTGCCCCACAAGCGGCTGCTTTTATAGCTTCCTCTCCACTCAGTCATGGAAATGCTCTGTATGGATGGCATGGGCATCATTCCAGCACAGTTGCCAGGGAATGTTGTCCATCTACTGCCCTGTCACTCAGTCCACACCAAAACTTGCCCAGGAATAGTGTTCCCCTTGCAAAAGCCCTCCTGGCAACGTGCCATCACCAGGCTGTCCTGCTGACCCATGCTGCAGCTGCACTGCTGTATCTGGCACACTGCAAGAGCAAAAGCCATTAACCAGCAGATAGCACCAGTAGGATGGGGTCCCACACTATGTTGTAGCCAAGGCAGAGAGGCAGGTTCCTCTACTGTAACACTGAAGGCCTGATCCATTCCTTAAGGGTTTCAGGGACTGTAAATATGGAGCAAAATTAAGTGTATGGAAGCCTTGCAGTATTTGCCAGGCAGGCAGACTATTCATCATGATGCATCACATTACCAGAGGGCTTCAGGGCCTTTGTCAGCAGCCAGGAACTTCCCATAGTGGGTGCAGCAGAAAGTCAGAGCAAGTGACAGTCCCCGTCCTGCAGATATTACATGTGATAGGAGATAAGTACATCAGCAGAGATGTCCTGGAGTCCTCCAGGAGCAAGCTGAGCTGCCTCTTGAATATTCTCAGCACATTCTCACATGTGCATAGTCCCTGAGCAGCTGTCAGGAGTGCCCTGAACATCAGGATGGTAATCTGAAAGGTATCCTTGCTCTAATCTCCTTGCTCCTGGCAGAGAACAGCATGCAATAGGGTATCATGGTGCTCATTCTGGACTTTACCGAACAGTCACAGTGTTGTTGAGAAAGAGAGCAAAGCTTCAAAGTATGCTTTGCACTCAGATTCAGACAGCTGAGGCCTGTGCCCTGGAAGAGCTATTTCTGCACATGGAATCCAGCAGGCCAGGAAATCACGCCTTCTGCCCAGGAAATTTCACACTTTTAGAGAGCCCCCCAGAGACCAAGAAGCAGGTTCCTGTCTACGAAGCAGCGGTTAAAGAATGGGTCCTAACACACAGGATGAGACCTAGGGGTCTTGCAATGATCCTGCCAGCATCACATCCTGAGGTTTGCTGGATGACAGTTCAATTTTCCCCCATTCCACCTACCTCCCAGACAGCCAGTCCTCCAGGCTGTTTATCCTTCCACACAGCCCTGGAGAAGAGCAAAGAGCAAAAGAGCACAGGGGTCAGAAGGCAAAGGAGAGCTGCAAAGAGCTCATAAAGGAGAGCTGACCTTGTACCTTTTGCTCTTTCCTGGTTCAGTCCTCTTCCATTTGCCAGAATCATGACCAAACTGCATGCTCAGGAGACAGCAGGGTCAGGGAGATCAATGAATTATAAATAAATACAGCATAAACAAATCAATCAGAAGGATAAAAACATTCAACAGAGCCACACCAATTAAAAATATAATAACCCGGGTAGTGGACATTTATTTAAAATGGTGCAATTACAGCTTTTAATCATCTGGTTTAAATTAACAGCAGCAGCAAAGTGGCTGTGCAAACGTGTTCTCTGTAATGAACTGATATTAGAAAACCAGCTTGGTGATCTCTCCCTCTCTCAGGCTAATTCTCCCTCCTCTCATTGTAAAATAACCTTTTGGTGTCGTTCTCTTGTAGAATCTTGAAGATGAAGACACAATATTGGAGCTAAATTAAATCCCCTTCACATATTTCATTTCTTTCAAGCTGTAAAAAGTGCTGGTATCAGTCATTCAGTCTCTAGTGCTGACGCAACCACACTTGAGGAGAACATCTGGGGGCCCCAAGAGTCATTACAGGGAAAATAAAATCCTATATTACAATCAGTCAGCAATTAAAAGGCAGGATGCAGGAGGGCAAATCCTGCAAGATGCTGAGCAGACTTGGTGGGGAAATCAAATGGTAGACTTGTGATGCCCTGAGGCTCTTTTCTTCTACACTGGGTCAATTAAGAGGAGGCTAGAAAATTTCTAAATCTGCTCCTGCCCAGCACAAGTGGTCTTGGAAATAGCTGGTGTTAATTCAGGTCAATGCTGATCCAGAGGTCACAGGTTTAGTACCTACTCACCTCCAGGTAGCCCAGTCTGCAGAGCTGCGGGGCCAACCTTGCCTTGGTTTGGGAGGTCCTGGCCAGGCTTGGCATTCAAACAGACACAGTGTGGCTGAAGGCAATGCTCAGCTTGCCATGTGAAGCCCTCCTGGTCAGAGTGGGCTCAATGCAGGCATGGGCAAATTGGAGACGTGAAAGCTCTCTGTGCCTAACATGATTCTGACTTGGCAAAGTGACAGATCCTATCTGCCTCTCACATCTATCCCTCACATACCTGCAGCTGCCCTTTAAAAATATCTTTCCTACAGAACAGCCCAGTGTCTACCAGCCTAGACGCTGACAAGTGCTCAGTGCAGTGATGGAAGTAAGCAGATTTACAGACACATGACCAGAAAAACTGCTGAAGGCAAAGCTTCCAGCCACAGCTGTCCTGAGGTGGGTTTGAACCATCAACCAAGGAGAGGCAATTCTCCACTGGTCACAAAAGCTCTCTTGGTCTGCAGCCTCCCCTCCCTGCCAGCCAGCATGCCTGGGTCTGCTCTGCCCCTGCCTTTGCTCTGTCCTCTTATCACTGCACAGGCAAAGTCACAGCAGGGCAGAAACAGCCCCAAAAGTTCCAGCAATGCCGCTGACACGTTTGTCCCACAGCCCGTGCTGGTGACAGTGCAGTGCTGGTCCTGCTCACAGCATCAGGATGTTTCACAGCTGGATTTGCTTAAAGGCTGGAAGGAAAGGGACAAAGAAGGAAAAAAGCACGGGGATAAAATTAATTTTAGAAGAGAGGAAAGATCTCTGTGTGGGAAACGAACACTGCACACAGAGAGCGTACGTGTGACTCTGTGTCTGCGTCTGCACATGCCTACACACGTACTGCTGCCTGCGTAAGTCACGGCTCCTTCCAGAACTGCTCCCCCACTCCTGGGTTTTGGCCACTGTCACCAAACACAATTACCTACCTGCATCCATAGTCCTGAGCACACAATGAAAGTCAGGAGCCCTTTAGAAAGAGAATTTCATCTCTCTAATTAGCACCAAACCCTCCTCTCTTTCCTGTTTACCCAAAAGGGTGTGCAAACATACAGCAAGAGAGCGAGTGAGAGTCACGCAGTCCTCACCGCTGCAACGGGCAATGTAATTACCTGGCCTGCACATTAAGATTAATAAATATTAACTTTACTTGTGTTTTCACTGTCCACCTAGGATGAAAACAATGAGCTTTACTACTTAATCAAATTAGAGCTATAAAATGATTTCCCTTTTAGAAGGCTCATTTTTGTTTTGCTGGCAATTAATGTTGATGATTTGGGTCCCATCTTTAAAACACTTTGAAATACAGAAAATGGCAGAAGTGCCACAGTGCATTAATGGAGCCATAATATACATCAGGTAATAAAGCATGCAGAGTCTGTTTACTTTGAGTGCGCTAATTATTTGAGAGCTTTTTTAAAAAAACAAACCCGACGTAAAAACCTTCATTTCATTTGAATTAATTAAAAAAAAAAAAANCTTTTTTGAAGTATTGCTTTAAAATTCCCTGCAGACAGGCCAGGCCCCAGGCAGACGCTGAGAAGCAAATTTTTGCTTTTGTTCTTCTCTTGCTTTTCTCTCTTCAGGGTGCGCAGGGCAGGGGGAAGCACTCGCACGCTCGACTGGATGCTCACGCAGGCTCTCCTGCATCATCTGAAAACTCCTCAAGGAATCAATGCACCTTCCCGTAAGAGACTCCCACCCCTTGCTGACCTGCAGGGGACAAAGAAGCTGTCGTAGCCTGCTCTGAGAGATCCCAAACCCTTTTCAAACCTTTAGCACCACAAATAAAGTACCCAGTAGCTGTACTTTAGTCTGAGATACAACTCTCTGGTGAAGCAGACTGCAGCTCCTGTGGCTTCCTTGCCTCTGCAGAATTAGGATGGTTTAATTCCTCTTCAGATCAGCACCAAAGCAGCAGCACAACTGAGGTAGGGCGGGATCTCTGGAGATCTCTAGTCCTACGCCCTGCACAAAGAGACCAACTTCAAAGTTAGGTCATGTTGCTCTGGGCCGTGTCCTGCTGAGTTTTTAGTATCTCCAAAATCAGATTCCCCCACCATTGCCCTGCCCTGGGGCTGCCTGCTCATTGTTAAGGTGTTTTTTCACTACACCTTGTTGGCATTGCCCCTGCTGTAGCTTGTGCCTTGCCTTGTACATGTGCCTCCACCACCTCATTGGCTTCTGATGGGCTTTCCCCAGATCACTGGGCTTCAAGCCAGATGGTCTCCTCTGTCCTCTCCACAACCCACCGGTCCTCCCATCCAGCTTTCACCTCCGCTATTTGACTACAGGCACAGAGAAGACAAAATTACATGGAGACACATGGGTGAGAAGCAGCATGGCCAAATCCTTGTGGTCTCCCTTGACATGACTCAGTAATGCCAACCTCTCCCATACAGCACTTGTCCTGCTGTTGATATCCAAACTCACTCTTTGATGCGTTACTTGCAGCTTGGTGAATTCTCCATGGCCTGGGAGATCTTAGTCTGCCCCAACCCAGATGTCATATGTTAGTTTGCACACTCTCACTCTGGTCTGATCAGGTAGCACCATACAATTGGTTGTCATGGGATTAGCTCAAATTTTTTTGAAAGAAAGAAAGAGGCAGTGCAGAATCTGAGCCCAGATGTGATGGCCTGTTTTTTTTTAAAGTACGGCTGTTCTCTCTGTTGCAGAACATGAATTGCTTAACCCATCAAATGCATTTGCAAGGCTGTACAAGCCTAGACAAATTTGCCCCCAAAGTAATAACTTTTCAATTACCTTCATTATTCCTTGCTCAACACAAGAACAGCACAGCACCCCTTGAGGGAGCAGCTGAGTATTTCTCTCCAGGGTGTACATTTATTATTTTAAGAATCATTTAATTTTCCATCTGAACAAAAGGGACGAATGTAGGTCCTGAATGACTCCGGGGCCCTGTTCAATACCTTGCAGTGTTATCCATCATGGCAATTACACATGGTAATTCATCTCTGAGAAACTTCAATACACAGATCTGGGAGCATTTGAGGTAGCTGGCATGCCTCAGAACTCTGGGAGCCCATGGAAAGAAGGCACCATGACTGGGAAGCACAATGTTATGGACAAGAAAGTCAGGCAAACTCTTTATTAACGGGACTTTTAGCATACCAGCAACCTGCAGCCTGCCTTTCCAATGGCTCTCCCAAACTCTGCCCTCCCACAGCACACACCCATCCCTGCAAGTCCCATTGCTGGGGCAGTGTCATTTACAGTTATTTGTGCAGTGATTCTCTTCCAAGACGGGTTCCCAGTCAGGTTAGGCTGAAGGTGCTGCCAGTGTGAGAAATGTGAATAAATTCCACCACAGAAAATAGTCCAGCAGAGAAACCATCTACTGTCTGGGATCTGTCTCTTCATCAAAGCAGGGCTTGAACAAAAACTCAGTGAGAGACGAGAAGAAAAGTTTAATCACAATTTCCATACCTAAAGAAAGTACCAAGACAGCTCTGATCTTATAGTTAAGGTCTTTCCCTGCCTCTCTCTGATCTCGGTCACCTTTATTTGCCTTCCAGTATCCATTTAGAAAAGTCTGCCTGGGATAGAGATGCTACCATGGGCTATGGGTTCACTAGTGGCACAGATCTAGTCAGGATTAGGTCTCCAGAACCTCCTTACATGGATGCTTGTTGGTGGTATGAATACAGTCCTGGTCTGTAAAGCAATTCAGGGATCAAGCTGGGCCCTGAAGGATTGCACATAGCTGCAGGGTGCTAATTCAGGAGCTCTCCCCACTGACTGGAAGTAGGTGAACTCCTGTCAGCTCCTCAGAACCGCAAGAAACAGCCTCAGATGAAGCAACACATATCGCTGTTGCCAGGCTCAGAATATAATGAGAACCTTAGCTTGCTTCAAAGTGCTTCAGTACCAGGTACTTGCCTCATGCTGAGAGGCCACTTTGCACGACTGCATCCTTAACCAAGCACAAGTGCTGGTGCCCGAGGACAGGCACCCCTCAGAGATTCCCCTCTGTGTCGCTAACACGTGTGTCAGCGCTCAGCAGCGATGAAAGCAGACTGTACCCTGGACACACAAGTGATGTCCTGACTCCGCGCTCACTTCTCTAAAGAAAATTCCCCCCCTCCAGCCCTCTGAACCCATCACACAGGCAGACTGTGGGTCACCTGCCACCAGACACAAGAGCTGTTTCATGGGAAAGGTAAACGTTAGCAGAACAGAGCAGTGTTCTTCATCGGGTAACGCTTGTCTCCTTATGGTTATTTCTTATCCTGACCCAAACATGTTCCTCTACCCAGGCAGGTCACTGGAGTGAGCATTCTTACAGACCCCAAAGAAGGGATGGCTTGTGTTCTTATGAAAGAAAAAGGTGAAAATAAGTCCCTGAGATTTTATTTCTCTGAGTCTCAGGAGGATTAAAGGCAGTAGGAAGTCTGGTTGTGTGTTGGGTTTTGATCAGGAGAAGCCAAACAACAAAGAAGCAAGGTATTTTAGTAAATTCTTAGTACTAGAAATATTAATCTGACCATTTCTTTTGATCTTCTGGACTACACAGTTCTGAAAACTCCACCCAGAAATCCAACGATCATTCCTGATTGAATAGACCATGCATTTTCAGGGAGGTTTCCCATCAGTGTCCAGGATGTTGGATACCTGCAAACCTGAAAAGTTCTGGTGCTGCTGCAACTCTCAAGACTAACTCAGAACAGTCTGTATGGACACCTCGGTCCTCTTCAGCCAGCATACTTTGGCAGGCATAGAAGGTCCTACAGGCCACGTTGGAAAAGCTATGTGAAAGCCCCAAGATACAGATTCGCGGATGAAAATATGTGATAGATAAGTTGGTATTCACAGACCAGGTGCACTCAGAGCAAGATCCACCTATCAGGCTACGGTAGTTTGCATTCATCAACAAGGAATCACTGCTGTAAATGAGGCAGTGGGTTTGTTTTGTTTTCACCTGGACAGTCAGGTTTCTCCGTGGCCTTGCAGGAGCTGATTGAGCTAAAGGGACTGCTGAACTCTCTGGATGCCTCCTTGCTTGGGGTCCAGCAGATCCTCTCCCTGCACCCAACCCCTTTGCTGCAGCGACCCTGAGACTGGCATCCATCCAGTAGCATTTACAGGGGTCTAACACTCAGGGCAAGCCCCAGACAGAGAAGGAGAGCTCCCTTCACCTTCATTTGTTCATAATTGTCACAATGTTGTAAAGCAGATCTCTGGTGTTTTGCTGGGTACAAGAACATGTCCAGGTATGAACCTGTGACTGGTTCTCATGGGTTTTGCGAGGAGGAGCAGGCAGCAAAGTGAGTTGAAAGGGTAGAAATGACAAGCAGGGATGCATAATACATCTGTGAGTTCTCCACAGAGCTCACGGGAGACAGCCTGAAAATTTGGCTAATTGGAAAATCACCTCTGTCGACTGTGGAGGTACAGGGTTGCTCCTGAGTTATCACTGCTCAGAGAACCATTACTAACAGAGGAGCAGAGAAAAGAAATCTTAAGTGTTTGCATTCCCTGCTATTTTACTCTCTTTTCTCTATTCAACTGGTAAACAATTTGTTTCTTTACAATTCCCCAAATTATCACAAGCCTGGAAGTGCCTAGCTGCTGTCTCATTTAGCAAACAGTCCCTCATGGTGCCAAAAAGTATACAGGTCACTCAGCTCTGTTAGACAAGAAGTGCAACAATGCTCAGATGCTGTCGTTATTCCCAGTATCGTCCTCCATCAAACTGACTGAGGAACACAACTTTTCCACAGCCCACCCCAAAGCTGCGTCACTTTTGCTGACAGTTTGTGCCACTGTAGGAATCACCTCCTGCGCTTGCATGAACAAGAGCAATCCCCCTGCTGCTCTCTGCCTGACGTGACACTCTATTTGTGTCTAGAAGGGTGAGAACTGGCCTGACATTAGACTCAGCCTGTAGCATGCATGCTTTCTGCCTAAAATGAGGTCTCAGATCCTCTGAAAGAGCCAGCTGCCAAATAACTGCTGACCATTGAGTCTCCAGTATGCCCAGTTCCTCCCAGGCCTGAAAGCTTAGCTCTGTGCACTCTGTGTATTTTGCTGGGGGATTTTAAACCAACAGCTTGTTGCCCAGCACAAACCAGGATGCCATATACAGGTGAACATTTCCTAAACTCTAGTGAGGTTTACAAAGAGGACTCACTTTCTCCTCTAACCCTCTCAGTGCACTCCTGCGGCACAAGGTACTTAGAGGACTCAGTGAGACAATTCAGGACCCAGGCCCCTTTGCCAGCGAGGTCCTTTGGAGTGGCCAGAGGAGTCTCTTTGCTGCTCCACTTAAAGCTTTGCAAGAGCATGTGTGCAAATACAAAACATGTGACGTGTGTAGCCCCTTCGTCTCTGCCTTCGTCTCCCTCTTGAAAAACAAAGCACTTAACTCTAATTGTGCAGACTGACTGTCAGCTAAGGATATGACAGCAGTGTGAGCTGCAGAGGAAGGAACTTCGCAGATTTTTCAAGCAGCGTAGGGTGGGCTTTTTCCTGGAAGACCAGAGAGTGTCAGCACTGCCAGACAGACAAAACAAGGAGAGCTGCTGTGTTTTGGTAGCACTGACAGTCTGAGGAGCCATGTAGGGATGCTGATCTCACTGGGTCTTGCTCAGACAAAGTCACAGTGCAACAAACTTTCTTCCAGCATAATGTGTATAGGAGGTCCTTTGTTTCCTTTTGCTGGGGATTGCTACCAAACATCTGACACCATGCAGGGGACCCAGAAATAACAAGAAAATAACATGGTTAATTAGCCTCATGGATTAGTTCAACGAGCTCCCTCTGGAATACCCTTGTTGAACAGGGTTAGGTTCTTTCCCCTCCCTCCATAGCTGATCCTTACATTTAATTACACTGGAAACCTGGCTGTGCCTGTCTCAGATGGAGTGTTTTACTGCTTATATGGTCTCCACAAGTGGAGAAGCAGCTTTGAGGGGTTTTATATCTCCTGCGGGAGGCTGCAGCTACAGCCACCTTGAGCAGTAAGACCACAGTAGAGGTAGCAATCTCTGAGTAGAAGCAGTAATTCCCATGCCTTGTATAGGAGGAACAACACTGTCATTGTCTTGACAGTGACATCCTTTCACCTGATTGGAGAGGCTAAAAATGATAAATTGTCAGGTGGGAAAGAGGAGATAGGATCCATTCCAGCAGAGGCCGGACTGATCTTACAAGGATCATGAGCTTCCTGAATAGTTTACTCAAAGGATGATGTCAGGCAGTGTTTGGAGAAAACAGGATGAACATCACTTTCCGGACAAGGGTGTTCAAGGCAATGAAACTGATATGCTCAACAGCCAAGGTGAAACCGCGGTGTGCAAAATCTTCTGTCCCGTGAGCTAATCCACACATTTTGGAAGAACACAAAGCTGTTTCCCTCCAGAGGTGAGGCTCATCATCCCATGGATATGAGAAGATACTCAACTGGAAACTCAGCATTTAATCCAGTGGTCTTTTTATACCAGTCACTGATAAAGTCTTTAAAATGAGACCACTACACTTGTTTCCCTAAAACACTGTGTCGATTTAGATTGTAAATTCTTTAATATCAGAGACTGGGCATCACCTTCTCTTCCTTGGTGTCATCATTTGTCACCCCACTATTAAGTATGCTGTGTCCACCAACATCCAGGGACATGGACAGTGGGATAGAGTGCACCCTCAGCAAGTTCGCCGATGACACCAAGCTCGGTGGCGCGGCTGACACGCTGGAGGGAAGGGATGCCATCCAGAGGGACCTGGACAGGCTTGAGAGGTGGGCTAATGCAAATGGCATGAAGTTCAACCAAGCCAAGTGCAGAGTCCTACACCTGGGACGTGGCAATCCCAGGCACAAATACAGGTTGGGCAGAGAATGGCTGGAGAGCAGCCCTGAGGAGAAGGACTTGGGAGTGCTCATGGATGAGAAGCTCAACATGAGCCGGCAGTGTGCGCTGGCAGCCCAGAAAACCAACCGTATCCTGGGTTGCATCAAAAGAAGCGTGAGCAGCAGGTCACGGGAGGNAGAGGTGTCCCTGTCCATGGCAGGGGGGTTGGAACTTGATAATCTTTAAGGTCCCTTCCGACTCTAACCATTCTATGATTCTATGATTCTATGATTCTATGACTGTGTCTGCCCCAAGACAAGCTTAGCAGAGGGCTCAGCGGTGTCCTAGAGCTCTTTCTGCTATCATTGGACTTGGTTTCCTTGTTAGACTAGCAAGAATGATGTTTGAATCACATAATCATATGAAATTTTCATCTTCTCAAAAGTCATTTTCTTCTGACAGATTGAATCCCTCCCCAGCATCTCTTTTAACACTATAATGTAGCTTTTCAGACAAAGATTTCAAACTAATTGTGCACAGCAGCAGGTTAATATGATCAAAGGAGCTAACAGGCTTTCATATGTATTTACATGATACAAGGCTCCCGAATTCAAAGACTGGATCAAGAGATTTGTGATAAATTGTGTGAGGACTATTTATCTGCTTGTTGTGCAGCCAACAATTTGTCTCTGCTCTGTTGCAAAAGTCAATGGAGTATTTACCTGGGCTGGGAAATTGAAGCTTTATCAATAACACCAGCTTTCACCATCTTCTTTAAACACAGAAAAACCTCAGCAGTCGACATTAAGGTAACCAAGATGCTTGTACAAAAGAGAAGGGAACGGATCTTCCCAGCTGTGAGTAAGGCTTTGCAGTGTTGGGAAGTTGCTTCTGGGCAGAGCAAGGGGCGCCAAGACAGACACAACAGGGGGGATGAGCACAGGCTGGGAAGGAAACTACATATTAAGGAATATTATTTGGATGGGGGGAAGACTGAGCAAAATCCATCTAGCAAAAGAAACGTCAGCTTCATCATTGGTTGTTTAAAATGAGTCCAGACCAAGGCAGGGGAAAACATACTGCTGGAGGGATGATGCTCTCAGGGTCCCTGCAAGTAGGGTCCAGGCAAAGCCTAATAAGCTTACCTTGTAGAAAAATGGAGCCATTTGAGCTGGGGATGATGAGAGAAGCCCATAACTGATAAGTACTTTTTTTTTTTTTTTTTTTTTCCTGTGGAAGAGATACATCCAAATCTCCAGTCAAATCAAACAGAGGGATGTGTATCCAGATTTCCTATGTTCCTCCTGTCAATCCCTCAGTAGAGGAGCAGGCTGGGAACCCTGTTTTTTTTTTTTCATTAAAATTTCCACAAATTCTCCTCTTTTTTCCAGTAGAAGAAGCAGAAACCTCCAATTTTTTAAACTTTTCCAATGTTACTAACTTGTAAAAACTGTTTTAACTGAAATAGTTCATTTTACTGAATTCAAGCTTTATTTTGCTTTGACCTTTAAAGCTGTACGAGATACATATATATATATTTATTTTTTTTTTTAAACTGTGGGTTTGTTTTTGAATCAAAACAGATGAAAAATGGAAATCATCCACTGCCAGCATATGAATACACGATAATTTGAGCCTCTTTTTCCTAGACAATATTGTGCTGAAATTGGTATGTTTTGAAAAAGATTTTAATTTAAATTAAAATAGCCTTTTTTCATCCAAAAACTGTAAAGCTTTTCTGGCCATCTCTACCAGGGGCACAGCTGATTATCATCTCCCTTCTCCTGACATGACTGTTGGATACAGTGGAGTCCACGTCTGCAGCTGGGATGTGACAGGCTGAGAGTAAGCGAGTTGAGCCATGCAGAAATACTGGTGGGGTTGAGGTGGGGAGGAGATTGTTGCAGTGTTGGCCTTGTGGCTTCATAGTTTTCCCTCATGTCCCTTGTGTCTCAGTTTTTGATCTACTGCTACGGGGTAGAAGACAAAAAAGGACATGTGGAGAACAGTACATTGACTGCTGCTGTTGAGACCTTCTGGATCTGCGAAGCTTTTCAAAGCTCTGCAAGATCTCCCCAGGAAAGATGCTGCTTAACAAGGTGCTTTGCATGGCCATTTTATCTCACTAGCAGGTTTGTGGCTTGGCTCCAGAATAGTACTGTCTCAAAAGAGAAAAATGGTCTGAAATTTGTTATCTGCTTAGAAAACAGAGAGAGGAAAAAAAGTGAGAAGTGAGGGAAGATCTTCATTCTGATACCCACTCTGCATGGACCAAAGTGCTCTACAGTTCAGCCCCAGGACTTCCGACATCCTGCATGGGCAGATGACATTAGGCAATGAACTCTCTTTCCAAAATGATTATCATTTGTGCATTTAAACTTTTAGACATGAAAGCCTATTTCCTGGAGACAGGGAGCACATCAAACATGACGATCCTTTTGGGTGAAAGAGAGAGAAGGGACATGTCCTGGGATGTAGAGAAGAGGCCAAAGCCAGTGGGATGGGAGCCTTGGTGTCAAGCAGCGTCTAAAATATCCCCTTTGCATCATACTGGCTCTTAATTGTCACCAACCACGGAGGAACTGATTGAGCTCAGCAAGGGTCCGGCAAAATAGATAATTTCTCACAGCCATCTAAAATTCATGAACGCAGTGGTGGTCCCGTCACACCATTGCTATGTTGTTCCACAGCCCCAAGTCTCCCTTGAAGGGCGAAAATATCAGGGGTATTTTTTTTTTCCTGAGAGCAGAATACATTTGGGTTGTTAGTGCACGGCTCACACTTCAAGCAGATCCTTATTGAAGGGCCGAGAGCTCATCTCAGACCGCGTGTTGTAAATTAACTCTTAATGTGATGAATGCATTAAAGGGCTGTTAGACCTTAAGGATGTGCTTGGAAACCCAAAGTTCTGATTAAAGGCTTGATTCATAAAAGCTTTACGCACCATTTACGCAGGTTTCTTTATTGGAAATGTTACTTGGAAAGAGCTCTTGAGTGGCTTCTTCCCAGAGCAATGGGGTTAGGAGTCTGGACACGCAGGCTCAAACGTGTGCTTGCAAACATATGTACTCGCAGAGGCAAGCAATTGGGGTGGACACATGCAGAGACCCGCACGCACTCATTACACACTGCTGCCACACGTGTCTATTGGGCACTGAGCCCTGAGGAGCAGGCAATGGTCCTCCCCCAGACTCAGATCTATGTGTTGCTCAGCCTGTAAATCTTGGTCCTGCTCAGGGCTTTTTCTGTCCATGGCTACTGTAGCCTGCAAATGGGCCAGGGAGTCCCCGGCCATAGGGCTGCTTCCTCTGGGACTTTGGGGCACAGTAGCACTCCTGATGCTCAGGGGTTGGGACAGCGTCTCCAGCTTAGAGAGGGAAACCTGAGTGGAACCAGTGAGGTGGTGCTGAGTCAGGGCCAGGGCTGGAGGAGAAAACCCACAGAAACAGTGGAAAACAGCTCCAAGGGGAAAAGCTCTAGGAAATGACCCCAAGTTAATCCCCTTTCTTATGCCTCATCTGTACAATTTTGGGAGCTTCACTTGTGCAAAAGGGTTCAGGGATCTCACGATTCAGGAACTGGACTGGAGCATCCCAGGCTGGCTCATATCTCAGGGACAGAGAGGTGAAAGCCAGCTGCACTGAATGTGAGGAGTAGCACCTGGGCTGCTGGACACAAACAGTACATGTCCCCAGGGGGCTTGGACCAGAGCTGTGTCTCTGCAACCAGAAGCAATGAAACAGCCTGCCAGCTCCGCTACCTGGGCTCCTGCTCGGGGGGAAATATGTCCCTTGAGGAAACAAGTTGTTCAATTTCCATGTTGGCTGCATGAAAGGAGATATATGCCATTTTCTATATCTCGCAGATCTATAGAGAGGAGCAGTCAGAAAATTGCTGGAGGATAGAAAATAATTCATATTAAACATGTCATTCCAGGGCGATCCAGATGAATCAGGTTTTAAGTGACACCCCACGCTGATCATGACAAACATCCCACTTTCAAACCAGCCCCAGGAATTTTATAGCCTTTTCTTGAACAGCTTACACTGAGACACAGGCAGAATTTGCCAGGCACTGAGCAGCAGGGTAGTTGTTGTCCTCTTTGCTGTTTCTGCCCTGTGCTGTGGGTTGAAGGACAGACAGAATAGCACCAGCTTTTGCAAGAACAGCCGCATCGACACTGTCAGCCTCCATCTCCAGGCAGTGTGTTTCTGAAATGTGCCGCCTCTGTGTGGAAACCTGCCAGGCTGTAACTGGTTTAAATTGCTATCCTGCTAGTTTCAGTGAGTGGGCTGTGGGATGTGCTGAACAAGTCTCCAGTCCGCTTACCTAAAACCTTCAGGATTTCGCCCCCTTCAAACCTTCTCCTCTCCCTGATAAGAGTACTAGCTATTTATTCTCTCCTCATAAGGCAGTTCTCCCATCCCCCGTGTCACTCCCATCTTTCCTGCACCCCTTCTAACCTCCTTCATCCTGCATCAGTAGAGAGACCAGGGCTACCCACAGTGCTCAAGTGCATCCTCAAACCCACAGCAGGACCTGGGACTCAGGATCCCACCACCCACCTCCCCTGCCAGCTTCTTTGAACCCAGGGCATGGCTGGTGTTATCATCAGTTCAGGCAACACCAATAGACCTAGCCCACTCCTTCAGGTCTCTGGAATTACCTTATATTTTATGTCCTCAGTTCACCCAATGCAGCACAACTACAATGTGGTCCCATGTGCTGAAATAGGGGATGCTGTAAAATCTGTCCTCTGCATTTCACCTGACATGCCTGGGTGTGCACAAAGCCAGAAGCTCTTCTCATCAAAGTTTAGCAATGGCATTTATCCTGGTTTTAATTATAACATGCTTCTGTGAGTCTGCTATTAGCGGGATAGAATAATGGTCTGTTCAACCCAAGCAGTCTGCCTGATCCCAGAGGTGTTTAATCAGGCAACAACTGTACCTGAAATCATCATGTTAGCTATATGGCAACATCCCTCCCCTCATGATGCTGCAATAATGAGCTTCTGTTTGACAGGAATGGGCTTTATCTGAAGGGCATAAGGAAAATGACTGATTCTTCTGGGTTTAATCTCAGCATTTATTGTTATCAGCATCTGCTTTGACCTCACAGCCAGAGCCTGCTCCCGAGCTCCCGCACAGGGATAAGGCAGTAGCTCCTGTGTCACATCCACTGAAGTAATGTCTGGTTCTGAGTACCTCTAAGTGAAAATGGATAAAAGAGGAGAAAAAAGTCAGAGGACAGCAAATCAAACAAACAAACAAACAAAAATGTGATTGTTCATTTATAGCATGCATGGGTGTCTGATTTCCAAATGTTCTTGCTCAGCAGGCAAATTTGGGGAAACAACATGCTGAGAACGGAGCACTGGCTGGATTCAGGCAGTGACTCCACGTGCCAGGAGTGATACTGTATGGCCCTGCTGCACTTTAGCACCCTGTTAGGTCCGGCCAAGGCAGCTCCCATTCAGGGTGCAGAGTCTCTGAGCACCCAAGGGAGCAGAAACGAGCCAGCAGACAGCTCTTCTTGGATAATGAATGCTTTGAGTATAATGAGAGCAATGGGTGTCTTTGCACTGTGCAGCCAGGGCACCAGGTACCCTGCCTCTGCTCTCCTCTGCAAGTGCAGCTTACAGTCAGGCTGGAAAAATAAGAACGTGAACAGTGGCAAAGTCAAAACAACAAATGAGTTTCTCAGATGTGTCTGTAATAAAAGAAAATCAGTTCAAGCCAGCAAATTTTAACCTCAGAGTTTGGAAGGAGGCGGCTGATGGTCAGTTTCTGGATGCACAAGGTGAGTAGGGCAAGTTGGAGGGCTTCTGAGAGCTTGTTTACAAAGCTATATTTTTTCTTCTTCTTTTTTTTTTTTTTCTCCTTCTTTTTTTCTGGCAGCATAAAGCTGCAGTTTAATCACTGTTTGCTGCTGAGGAACAGCCACAGGAAGCTCTGCTCCCAAGAGCAACAACCAGAGACATTCAATTTTGAAGCTGCCAGTCAACAAAAGGGCATGAAGTTATTAGCTCTGAAGACTCCATTACCAGCCAGTTTGGACCCCAGATACCATCTTTCATAGATTTTCCCCGGGATTCCCATTTTGAGTAGGGTCAGAGGCCATATTAGTGCTACAGGGTTTCCAAAACTTCTCCAGAGGTACAGTGAATGCAACTTAATGTTCAAATTTAGTGTACTTTGTTAAAAAACAGCATATTAGTAAAATCACTATGCCCAAGGACGTTTTCATCTAGATATGCAAGTACTCTTAATGCAAGCAGATTAAAAGCACAAAAATGGGAAATTTTGTGGACAAATGAGGCTGGTTTACTTCCCCAGTCCCCTGTGGTCCCCAGCCATCCCCAAGGGCATCGCCTGGCTCAGGCCGGGGGTCCTCTCTCAGTTCCCAGGGTGGGTCGGTGACAAGTACCCCTCTGCAGAGCAGGAGCCTGTGGGGGCAGGACAAACAATACCTCATAGAAACAGTAGGAACAGCCTGGTCTGAACACCAAGAAGAAAATAAATAAGGGTTTACTGCTTAATCCCTGCTCCAGCCAGGGCTATTTCAGATTTGGCAGTTTAAGCTGCAGGAGGATTTATCTACCAAAGAACAACTTTGAACACCTTAAAGGAATGCAGGCCACTAAATGATGAGAAGAAGAGGGAAGTCAGCAGATATCATGTTGAGGAGTGAGAGAGGATCAGTCCCTGTCCATTTGTCTGTGTGCCTACAAAAGTAGATTAAATGAGATAAGTGAGCAAAATCCCCTAGTGTGGCAAAGAAGGTTTAAACTGAGTAGTTTCAGTACACCCCCCGATCTTTGTGTTTAATTGACTGGGGAACCTTTTCAGTGCATTTCTCTTGTAGTGTTTTCCATCATTTTTATCTTGAGTAATCAGAGTCTCCCTGGTCCCTAGCCCTCCCTCATAGTACAGCGTTAATAGGAGTTTCTGAGCTGCAGCAGTTGCTCAAAGCCCAGCCTCCCAACCGAAGCCAGAGATATAATTTTACAATTTGCCTGTGGGTAATGGAGTAAATAGAATGGAGTTCATATAGTCAGAATTTAAAAGGAAAAAGATCTGTATTTATGGGCAGAAAGGAACGTGCTCACAGATATCCTCCACTGTGAAGCTCTTCCTATTGAAGCATGATGATGCTAAGCAGCTGGATGCAAAGATGCAAAATCTGCTGTATTTAACAAGCAGTGGGGCATCTGGACAAGATCAGAGAGAAGGGTAAGGATCACAGGGAATTGCAGAAGCGCCAAGGCGGGTTCGCCCACACTGGAGAGCTCGCTGCTTCTCATGACTTCAAACAGGATAAATTCACAGGGGTCCTTCCTGAGCTTGCATGCAGCAGGGAAGGAGGAACAACGGCTCCAGGGAGCAAGTTGGAGGTGACATCAAGCCTGAAGTCCTCCTTATGTTCTGACGGACCCCCTTTCTCTTTCCAGTGCCCATGGAGAAGCTTGGGGTCCGGGCAATCTGCATAGGTGGACAAGGTCAGGGATGCAAAATATCCTCAAAACACCACCAAGAATTTCATCACAGACAACTGTCTGCTCCCCTCTGGCCCTGTCCTCTGGGCAGAGCCCCACAAAAGCCTCTTTCAGGACCTGGGAGAAATCTCTGACAGCTTTGCCAGGCATTACATAGCATCAGAGAGCCATGGCACATTAGGACAAGTTGCTACCCAATTTATCTCTACTAATCCATTCCTCTATAGATCTGTTAAGATTGAAATTTCAAAAATGAAGAGAGAGCTGCCAGAAAGCTTTTGAATTGACAGTGGGTTGCTCGACTGTTTTAGTATGCTATCATCCTAAATTGCCTGCTGCTCAGTGCTCGTACCGACTGCCCTAATGGCACTTCTGTACCACGCAGAACTTGAGGCTGCATCTTTCAGCATTTATGAGAAAGTAGGACATTACGTGAAGGGGGAATAAAACATTTCTGAGACCAGTTGTTAGCACCAGGGATGTTTTATCATCTGGTCCATGGGAGAAAGTTTGGAATAGCAGCAGGGATGCCCCCCAGGGGTTGAGCAGCCAGACAGACGGTCATCACTGAAGGCCAAGATCAAGCCCTTGATCATGAATTCACGGAGCATATAAAATGCCACCGGTGGCAGAAGGAAGCTCAGCTAATGTCTTTTGGCTATGGTTTGGAAGGACTTGCGCCAGCACAGCTTTTAATTGCCATTCAGAGACCAAGTTTTGAGGATAGTCTGCTTTTATGTTTTCCAGTGCAAGGAAGCAGACGTCCCCAGCCCTACATGGGGTCTGTCCAATAGCCCTGTGATGGTCACAGCTCCCTAAAACCACCCAGAGCACTGCCTTTAGCAGAGAGGAATTGAACATTGCCGAGACCTGGAAATGTAGTATCCCAGGTACATCCTTCAAACCACTCTTTTTCGAGATGTTATTAGAAGGAGACAAGTTGGAGATGGACTTCTGAAAGCCTGTTTGCAGCCAACAATATAAACAAAGCAATTGAATCGGAGAATTACTACCTTGGGGAAGGGGTTTGCTGTGTAACTTGCAGAAATGAACTGGGAAGACTCTTGTTCTGAAATACAGCACTGCTGAAGGAGGCAGTGAGGAAAGGAAAACCACCCAGGTCCTTTACACACTGTGTTAGGGAGCAACAGGGCTTCACTCAGGCTGGGGAGAGGGAGTGTGAGTCTGCTTGGAGCACAGTCGGAGTGACCCTCCACCTTTTGTTTGCAGAGGAATAGTCTTTCAGTCTTCCACACCTGTCTGTCCCAGGCACAGTTTTGGAGGAAGCACGCAATTTCCAGCGCATTCCTTCTGTAGCATGGTCATAGGAGAGGGTGCAGGGGAGATGCCAAACATAGCAGACATTGGACACAAACCTCTGCAGACACCGTAAGAAAGGAGGAAACCACCCTGGAGACAAGATGCTTGGTGAATGGCTTAGAACAGGTGTCCTCTGAAAGCAGATCTCTGTGGCAAGGTATCTTCTGCTCTGTGGACATGTCTCCTCCAGGGTCTCATTCAGTCTGCTGAGTTTGGCCAGGTCATACAGAAGGCTACTGGGGCTCTGAGTGGTAGACTGGTAGTCCTATCTCACTGCACAAAAGTTATTGTGTCATGGCCGTGAGAGGAAAGGAATGATTTTCCAAGTTAACGTAACTTGCAAGAAGACAGCTCAAGTCTTGGTCTGTACAGCATCCCATCATCTGATGTGCTAGACTACAAAGGCATCCCACATCCTGGCTGTGGGTTGCCAACTGTTTGTGTTTCCTACAGCCCTCAGCCTTCCTCAAATTATTATCTTAGTTGAGCCAGAACACATTTCGCCGTGAAGACATATGGGAAGGCTGCAGTAGATACAAGGACTGAGCTGATATCTTCCCGTATCTCCTGCAAGATTACTCTGTCTGTTGGAATGAACAACCTTGCTCACAACTCTCCAACTTACCCAGATCAATAATTCTCAAGCCTCTGGTGCCTGGTCAAAACATGAGGCCTGGGGCAGGACATCAGCAGAGAGAACTACAACTCGCAAAATGTTTCATTAAACCAATACTGCAGAAGGATCTTGTCCTTCACTGCCAGAATCACCCAGCATCCGCTCACGGGAGCTGCACAGCATCCAGCCCTGTGTGCTGCTGCACAGAACCAATGTATTAAGTTATTGCAGAGGTTGTTGCAGTGAAGAGGAAACAAGAGTGTCACATTAGCAGAAAAGGCGGGTCAGCAGTGTAATAATTGAGTACAAGATCAATCCTGTTGGGGGTAATAAAATAACAAGCAATCAACCGCAATACAGGAAGAATAAATTAAGCGGTGTGTGCCTGCTTTCATCCAGGCACAATTAATGTCATTAGTCCTGAGAGATGATCTGGCTTTCTGTGGATAACTCGTGAGACAGGTAACTCTGCCTGCACTTGGGAAGATGCTCCAGTCGTGACCCAGCTGCTGGCATTGGCAGATTGCTGCATGGGCATTGCTGCATCCCTCTGGGATGGTTAGCAGGGCTGCACCTTCCTCTGAAAATTCCCCCCTGCATGACCAGAACAACCTGGTAGAGTTTTGGTTGAGTCACTCGCAGCAGATCTCGAGGGGTTAGGTGACTTTCAGACTGTGCACTGCTGCGAACGGCTATCACCTGGTAAAAGACTATCAGCAAGACCAGCAAAGTTATGGCCAAAAGGCTCTGGATCTGATACCAAAGCCCAGAAGCTCTGGGTCTGATACCAAAACCCAAGGTACCCGGAGCTCTGAGTTTAACCCCCAACTCGAAAGCTCATATATTGTTCATATGGTGAAACAACCTGTTTACAGGCTCTTCACTCTCAGCCAAAGAGTTGAATCGCCTCTTGCCTGCAAGTGATATTTGTCACCTTATAAATTAATCTCTTCCAGGCTGTTCCTCAGCTAAAGCTGTTAAGATCCGGAGAGTCTGGGACAGTTTAGTTTAGAGTAAACAACTCTGCAGGAGCTCTTCTTATTTCTGCCTTGGTTTTCTTTTTTTCCTCTATCATGAAAAAAAAATGGTTGTATTAATACCTTCCTGATGTTTCATCTCAGGAGCAAAACTTCAAAGTGATTTCATGGTCTAGCTCACTCCTGAAAAGAAATAAATCACAAAGTCAAAGAGGCTGGTGGCGGAGCCATGGTGGGGATTGTTAAAAAAGCTGTTTGCAGCCTTTTCCATTTTCCAGGGAGCTCTCCCAAAGACTGCCCAAGGGAGTTATTTATTCTGTGTTACTTCAGGGAAGACATAGCTGAATAGCCCCGGCTTGTTCCTACTTCATTGATTAATGCAATGAAGGAGGAAAAAAGGCTGCAACCCAGCAAACACAGCACAGGGGACTTCATGGGCACAAGGGACAGTAGGGCTGGGACATTGCTGACCACAGACGACAGTGGAGCTTGTGAAAGTGGCGTCACCCTAGCATCACCCATCCACCCCCTAAAATAAAGAAAAGGGGTCAGCTTTTTTTTAATTATTTCTGTCTCTCAGGAAAATGCCCTAAGCAGGGTGGATGAATAAATATTTGCACCACAGGACTTGGAAAAAGGAGGCTGGCTCCATCAGGCTGCGATTTGGGGAGTGGGATGTAGGAATGAGCCAGTGGATGCGGGAATGGTATGGGGCTCTCTAGTCCCATCCCAGTGATCTCCTAGGCAGGATGCTCCAGAGAGGACAAAAAGCTGCTTTTTTTTTAGCCAGAAACACCTAAGGGGTGGGCTACGGGAAAGCTTTGTGATAACAGCTCAACTAATGCATGAGCAATAGCAGGGCCAAGGCAGAAGCTGTACTGATTAGTGTATTGTCAGTGCTGAGACCTCCCACACAGCCAGCTCCGTCTGCCTTCCCTTCCTTCACATACTCAAGGATGCTACATTCATTAGCATGTTTCTGTTCTTGGTGCCCTCCTTCCCTCACCCAGTGTCCTCTGTCTGTTTATTCAAGCTTAATGTCAAGGCAAATAATCCACCTACGAGGCACTTTTTCACACTCCCAGTGAGAAGTTCTGTGCTCCGGGTTAAAAGCAGCAGCCCCCATCACTACTTCACCCTCCGGGAGGGCTGGGGATGGCAGAGTCAGAGCTGGCTGCCATGCGTGTCCTTTGCCCGAAGGTGGGTGACTTTAAATGCTTCAAAGAAACATCACCACCTCCTCCAGGCGATGCTGGGAAGCCTGCAGGGAAACTTTCCTCCCATATTTTACATGGTTGGCTTTGAAAAGGGTGAATCTCGGTCTCTCTCCTGCTACAGTTCGGACTAAAAAAAGGGGTTTGAGTTGAAAGTAGGAAGTTTTGGTCCATTGCTGAATGAAGAAATACTAACGCTTTTAAAAGGATCATGCAATAGACTTCTGCTCTCTGTCCTGTGTGACCTGGGGAGTCTTATGTGCTGCATAAATTCAGTAATGTCTGTTTAAAAGAGTACCCAAAGAACACCCAAGAGAAAGAGGATCGTCTCCCTTCAATGTCACCCTCCTAAGAAACTGAGGAAGACAAAGTCCCAGAGCCTCTAAGGCCACTTCTGGCTAATTCTGTGGGAATTTGTCATTCCTTGAACCACGATGTCTTTCCTCAGACTTGGGCAGAGGAGAGCATGGAAGCCCAACCTCAGGCATTGCCAGGGCCGCCAGCTGTTGCAGAGCGCAGGCATGCAAACCTGTGTGAGGGGACATCCTGTGGCTCTGCCCTTTCCCGGGCTGTCACCGCCAACCCCTGCACCCTCAGTTTGTACCTCCTCTGGGGTCTTTGTGTGCAGGAGGCAGAGCTTCTCCTCTTGAAACCCACACTGTGGGATGTGCAGCAGCATGTATTTGCCCCCATCCTGCTGGAGGGTGGTGATTTGCAGAGATCCAGGGATGGGGAAGCTTTCCAGTACAAATCTACATTGCAACGGGGAGTGATTGCTGCTTCCCAAGCCAGACTCCTCCAAAAGAGCTTTTTTAAGGGCTGCTGCTGCAGACAGGGGCAGGCTGGTGCTGTGTCAGCTAAGGGGGACACTGCGATCACAAACTGGCCTGGCTCAGCCCAGGTAAGGGAGGCATAGGATGGTGTGGCAGTGTGTAAACCTCCCTGCCCTCCAACACCTCCTTTTATTTACCTGCACCCTCCTTCTATTCAAGGACCATCCAGAAAATGCAAAATTATCTGTCTCCCTGCAGTCACTGCCCCCTGCAGCCACCTCCTGCCTGGGACTGGCAGGAATAGGGCTGCTTCATGTCATTTCACAGAAAATCCAGAAAAACAACCACCCCTGGGGTTCTGAGATGGATTTGGGTCAGTCCCATGGAGATTTTTACTAAGGGAGCTTCAGAATCCCCTACACTAGTCCTCATTAACGAAGGCTCCACTGAGCCCCCAGCGCAGCAGCCGGCTCCAACAGGGGAGAGCGTGGGGAGCCAAGGAGAGGCAGCTGCCTCCCCCAAGAAAATCCAAGGATTTTGGTACAAGCAAGTCATCATGAAGTCAAAATGGGGCAGGGGTCAGCAGCAAAGGTTGGGGAGAGAGACATTCTCTTGGACAGAGAGAGCAAATATCCTTGGAGCTGCTTCAGCCCAGCTCCTGGAGAGAGTTTACTGGGAGGGACCAGGAGCCAGGGCATGGTGGATTCAGGAAGCTACACACTCAGAGGATGCCCCAGCTTTGTTTCAGCATCCCAGGTTCCTAGAGAAGAGCTGTGATAGCATCCCAACAGTTAAACAGCAGCCAGGCTCATTTTCTTGCCTCTGATGTGCCTTTACGTAAGGAAGCCCAGGATGCGCAGCGTGTGCTGGGGATCTGGGGGTGGGAGCCCCTTGGAAATGAACCATGCTATCCTCTGATTGCCCCCTTCAGCAAGGAAATTGTCCTCTCAGTTCCAATTTAAAAAAAAAAGAAAATAAAAAAGGAAAAGATCCATATGCGTACGCACATAGATACAGAAAGCAATTGCAGCCCCCACAGAGTGAAAGGAATAAATAAAGGAGTGGGAGATGATTCAGTAGCAAAGGCTGGTTATATGCATGCCCATTAGCAAAACTTAGAGAGGAACGGGACTAATGACATTGGAATAATAAAGTCATTAGAGTGAACAGTCAGAGCTGGTGCTTATACCTGTAAATGCTGCTGAGTCTTCGAGTAGATTAAGTTCATCTTAGTGACCATGGCTGCCTCTTCTAAAGTAATTATTGACAGACCATGAGCTGTTTGCTTTGCATTTAGTGATCAATTAGGATGCAAGCACTCTCACCTGCCTAGACAGGCCTATGGGATGTTTCTGTAGTTAATTATTTAAAAGCTTAGGTGACAGGATAACGGATTTCAGGAATTTTGTTGTATTTAAAGCCTGGCTGTGCCCTGTGATGTGGAAACAATCTGACTCTCATTTCAAAATTTCCATCCCAGCAAGAATTTGCTCAGTTAGAGAGGGGAAGTATCTGCAGATGCGTCATTAAGAGCATGCAATAAAATGGAGCATTAATGCAGTGCTCTGAGCTGAGAATACATTGGACAGGGAGGGCTGGTTGTGGGGGAGGGAGAAAGGAGACGCCAGGAAAGTCAAGAACCTTTTGACTCAATGCAGCAGTTAGTAGGGATATTGGGAAAACACCTGCAGGAGAAGACCTGGATGTGGTGGTTATAAGAAAAGTACCGTGAGCAGGGTCTAATAAGAGCATTAAGGTTAAATGTACAAAATTTTAACTCTGTCATTTCCTGCTTGCTGCCCCAGTGCAATGGCCACTAGGGTATGGCCAGTGTCTGCCCCTGAGAGTGTGGCCAGCACTGGGGGACAGCAGGAACTGTGACATCCCACCGCTACCCTAGCATTAAACACTGTGATGATGTCGACAACAGCCAGGACCATCTTTTTAGGAGAAGGATGAAGCTGCCCTGAGCAGCTTGCCCATGCCCAGCAGCCAAACCCAGAACCACCCCTCTCAAAGTTCCCGCCTTGTTTGGCAGAATCTCAGCTTTGAAGCAAAAACTACATTTCTTGCAAAAGAAGTGTCACCAGTACAACCTGGCAGCACCCAGCGCCAAGACAAGGCTCCACTGGGAGCCTTGACCAGTGGCTCACAGGCTGCCTGGCCAAGTCCCAACCCCTGAGGTGTAACTCATGTGGTGTGACTGACTGCAGGTATCTGTTTGTTCCTTGGGAGGTGCTGCCATCCTGGGGAACGATGTCTCATGACACCACGTTGGGTGGAGCTGCTACTGTCAGAGGAGGAACCCAGCCTAAAATGCCTATCATGGGGAGAATTTGGCAGTTGAAATGAGCCAGGTGATGCTGAACCCCCACCTACAGCCCCTTGTGTTGGCCATTCACCAGTCTCTGGGTCCAGGTGAAGATGTAGAGACATCTGTGAGTCTGTCCTCCCCAACCCTCCTGGAGAGGACATCCAGAAAGTCCTGTTCAGTGCTGGTGTGTTGGCTCTGGCCCTTGCTAACGAACTCTGCAGCCCCCATCCATCTCCTCTCCAAAGGAGAGAACCTGCTATCAGAGCACTACCATGACCTAACCCTGCACACCCTTGCAAACACCCACATCCAGACCTTGCTGTGGCTGGCAGTGGTTCCTCTGTACCAAATGGTGTAGTGTCAGCGGCTTGCTTTGGCCTGCTGGCTACCAAGCCAGCGTCACCTCAGATGAGTCCTAGTCCCTTCACCCTTCTGAGCTGCAGGGCAACCAGCTTCTATTGCAAACCACACTATGCCCATCACCCAGATAAAGGGACCTGGCAGGGGAAGGACTCACTCTGACCCACATCCAAGCCAGAGCAAGATGAGGCCATCCATCCTCAAACCACAGCCTTCATCAGCCACATCCCTGCATGAGGCTCCCGGGCAGCCACAAAGATCCTCTCCCCCACAGTTAGGATGGATTAACAGGGCAAACCACATCCAACCAAAAACCTCTGTATCCCATTATCCATCTCCCAAACCATTCTGTCCTCCAGTACAATGTTCTCACAGAGCAAAACACCATTGATTTCAGTGCCAGTTTTCCAGTCCTGCCATTTATTTAGCATGAAAAGTCTAGTTTGCACGCTGCTTCCCTCTCTGCTTATCAGTCAAGGGATGTTTACACTGTGAAAGGCATCTGTTAAGACAACAGCATCTTTCTCCATAATAATTTATCGTCCTCAAAAAAAGAGTGGGTCAGTTTAATATATTGTTAACGAGTCTGTCAAACAGACTGTGATGGCTGGGGAAAAATACAAAATAAAAAATGGAGCTGATATCGAAATCAATGGGACTTTAACTACTTTATAAAATGGCGTTTTTCCCATTGGGTGTCGATTAAGCTGTCAGACTTAATAGGCCTGTCCCAGAAAAAAAAAAATATCTTCAATAAATAAATGGCCCAGATAAATACATTAATAACTGGTATGTTCTGAAGGCTCCTCTGCTGATATTTGTTATCTTTTTTTTTTTTCTCCTCTCTCAAGTTTACATAACTGTATGAGAGCTAAAAAGCATTTAATTCTCTTCTAGCATATGGCTATTAAGTAGGATTTACTGTAGAAAGTGCTTTCTGACATGTGGCTAATAAAGTCTGTGTATGTCTCAGCTCTTTAATAGGCTCTTGAACTGCAGCAGCATTTCCACGTTGCTGAGGACTCAGCAGCACAGCCTGCTCTCTCCTGCCTCTGCTGTCTATCAGCTCCACACTAACTGGGTAAATTTGAGGAGCTCCTAATTACTTTTTCCTCTCTGGTCACAGGTCCCCAGTCCTATCTTTGGTGTGGATGTAGGACCAGCATTCCCAGTCCAGCAAGGAGCTCATGTGCTAGCTGCCAGGTGGAGAAGTCTCATGGAGCATCCTGGGCACCTTTGGCATCTCCTGCATCTGGGCACCTCTTCCCTACTCTTGCAACTGTGCTTTTCTGCCAGACCAAAGATCTGCCCGAACTCCAAACTCCCACAGTCATAGCAAGGCCAGGACCTAGGAAAGAAAGTCATCAGGATGCTTAAAATAAATGGTTCAAAGGTTTTCTCCTGATCTTCTATTCCATGACCTGACTTTCTCTCATTTTCCTGCCCAAAGACTCAATGGAGATCTCTGTACACACGTATGTAACACCAAGCTGAAGGCTTCACCTGCCCTGGGCTCAAGTAGCAACAAATATTCCTGATGTGTCTGGGAATTACTCCAGGGAGACAACTGAGGGCGAGCACTGAGTCTTGGAGGCTCTGTGTCCATGCCAGCACACAGCTGCCAGTGCATCAGTCTCAGGGCACAGCCTGATCACGCTTCAGGGTTCTTCAGGTCCTTGCCTCCTCAGTTTGGGTGTCTGGGACAGGACTACTCCCCAAGCATATGGACCTGTGATGCTCACTACCAAGAGGTCCTCCCAGAAAGAAAGTTTCTCCAGCTGCTGTGTAATACAAACAAGCTATTAACAAAGCCATCACCTGGCAGAGTTATGTGCTGCCAGAAGTATTGTATCTGTTAAGTCTTCTCTCCCCAGACCCCAGATTTTCAGGCCAAGATCTGCTTCCCTCAAAAGGCAGGTAGCATCATGGGCTGCTCTTTGATCCTCTTGCAGCAGTTTTCTCAGCAAATAACCTTTTCCCCTTCTGGATGAAGCGAATGTCTTCGTTAATTCTCCTGTCCAAGTCACACGCAAGGTCCCACCGAGGCCCATCAGCTGCCTCTGGGGGTGACAAGGCTGGCTAGGGCTCATGCATCCTGCTGTCAAAGGCAGCAAGCCAAGACATCCCATCCGGGGATGCTCATTAACACCCAGCCATTCCCATTAGAGCAGCAGTGACTGTAAGTCATGGCAAAAATAGAAACTCCCATGGAGCGGGGAGCATCTCTCTGTGGCAGCGCTGATTAGTTCCCTAGGATGAATCGCTTGCCATGGGGCACATGAGGGTCCCATGTCACAGAGCTCTGAGATGTAGCAGCCCCTCCCCTAAGGCTGAGCTGCCGTTGATAAAACTAAGTAGAAGTACTTAAATATTCACAGTCTTCTTCCCTCATGGTATTTACTAGGAATTTACATTTCTACAAATACTTTGATTTCAACACATTTCCTTTCATTCTGCCCCCAGGGAAGGGCCACCAGGGGAGGTTTCTTCTCCTTTGCTTTCCAGCAAAACTTCAAGCCCTCTTGTTTCAGTTTGGAGTGTTTCCTTTTTCCCTTTCCTCTCTCCACTTTCATTCGAAACAGAGAAAGCAGAGACAAGAGAAGAGAGATGGAGAGCCTCTAAAAATACCAAAGTGCCCCCCCGCCTCCAAAAATGCCACATTAAAGCTCTCCAGCTTTCCCAAGCATTCCAGGCTGACGAAAGAGCAGGTCTCTGCAAAAATCCCAGAGCTAAATCCGTTGCTCAAAAACACTCACAAAACCCCTTTCCTATTTCACGCCCAGTTTTGCCTGATGCCCCAGAGTGATTGCTCTCCTCCAAATGGGATGCTGCCTTCCCCACACTCTCTCTGCCCTCCCAGCTTTGCCAGCAGGCAGCAGGCAGCATTTGCAGGCAGTCCAGCTCCCACGTGCCAGTGGGCTTGTTGGCACCGCATGCTCGCTGCCAAGCCAGCTGGCCACCACAAGGGTAAGCTCGTGCTTCTTGGACAGCTGCCGGTTTTTTGGCTACCAACCTGGCCAGACAGCAGGAGTTGCCTCTCCGCGGCTGGCAGCCCTGGTTCTGAAGGCAGCCTGTTGGCCAGATGCTGCATTAATCTGCACTACAGTAATAACCGTAATTAATAACAATAACATGCCTGCAAACCATGATGACAGCAGGCACTAATCTTTCATAATACTTTTAAGACAGGAAGAGGAGAATCCTGCCATACAAGTCCTGCTCTATATCAGTTTGGAGCCAATACTTAGAGGAGGCAGAAGACCTCTTAAATGCCATGCAAATTTGTTTTTCATTGAGCCACGTTCTATCAAAACCTTCTGTCCTCATGTTGTCACCAAATTTACTTTGGCCCAGTCTGTGTCTATAGCATTAGGCAGCAGACTTGGTCCTCGCAGACAGAAGAAATGCAGGAAATTGGTGATGCTGTATGGTTACAGCTGTTCTGCCAAGGTGGAAATCAGGGAAAACCTATTGCCACACTGAGAACAAGGTCTTTTAGTGCCTCTGTTTCTCCTTGGCTAAGGTGTTTGACTTGGCTTGTCAGAAATCAGCTGGGAGGGGGCTGGAAATGCTCCTTGTATCTGTGCTGGTGAGGTAGCATTCAGAACAGTGGTTCCCAGGAGCACAGCAACCGTCTGGACATCAGGGTTTGGTTTCCTCAGCACTGCCTTGTGGCAGGGTGTTTGGCAGGAGCCAGCATACCTGCCCCCTCCTCACTCCACAGCATTGGTCTCACACCTCCCCATGCTGCTGTCTCATTTATTTCAGGCTGACACATGAGTGATCATTCAGGATAATGTCTGTTTGATGTGTTGAATCCCCTGCCCATCAGAGAGAAGGGTAGAGGACAGGCTGCCTCGCTAACCTCCCACCTTGTTCCCTCTCATCCCCAGCTCTTCCCTCCAACACCAGCCTCATTTAAACCAGTTTTACCACCACTGTGAGCCAGAGCCTGCTTGACTCCGCAGGACGGCTGGCAGAGCAGACAGTCCTGCACAAGGTGTCATGACTGTGGCCAGCCACATCCAGACCATCCTAAGAGGAAAGGACACCTTCGTAAATCCAGACCATGAAACTGCTGCTCCCTGCCTATGGCTCTCAGGAAACAGATTTGGAGGGACTGTTTTTTGAGAGAGGACTCCTCACATGTGATTTTGCTAACCCCTCACCCCTCTGGGGACAGCAAGAAGACCACACTATTCATGCTCTGTTTCACAGTTATCTGCCTCAGTTTCCCCAGCTGTGACATGGGAGTTGGATCGTTACCTGCTAGTCCCACAGGATAATCTGGGAGGTTTTCAAAGCTGTAGACAAGCAGTGGGTACCTGGACACTATGGCAAGTATCTGTGAAGCAAGGGGATCTCCAGGGGCAGAGGTGTTTCAACACAGGCACTACAGAAACAACAGATGCTATTTTAAAAGTGCTGTTGCATGGTTTGCTGACTCCTGCAAGGAGACATTACAGAAGGTCCCCATGAGATGTCAGATCTGATGGGACCCCTTCACCCTGCTGTGTCTCAAGTTACGGGGCTGTATCCCAGAACAGTCACAGTAGTTCAGTGGCTGGGTGGGTTCTGCCACAGTAGAAACATCTCCCAATTACACTAATGAGGTGTGTGAGTTCCCCTGATGGGTCTGGAGATGAGACACATCACTTGAAGAGGATTTTAATTGGCCTGGGAGGCTGAGAGCTACAGAGGTGCACACCAGCCAATGGAGGCTCTCTGAGGTCCCACTCCTGTCTCAGTACTGAGGACAGGCAGAAGGCTCTGTCATGGCTGGGATGGACATCAGGTGACCTTGATGAGGATATGGAGCAATTTTCAGCTCTCAGATGAGCCTGGCCATGAGCTAGGCTGTCAGCTGCCTTGAGGGTTGGGGCTCTCCATTCTCCTGTGTGGCAAAACACCAAAGTCAAGCACTCATAGAAAATGCAGAGGGTCCTCTCAGTATGTTTGCTCCCAGGGAAGCAGCCAGAAGAGCCTGGGCAGTTTGAGCTGCTGTCATCCGTAGAAGGGAAAATCCACTGTTTTCATCTCATGGAGCTCTCCCATCTTGGGTGACTGGCATGAGCTGCCTGTTGCAGCACATTAGTAGGGTCAGGACAGAGGGGCCAGAAACAGATGGAGCCAAATCTCAGTCATGCAAGGCTGGGGTTACTCTGGGAACTCTCAAGAAGGAGAAGGGGGCTTTGCAGGGGTGATGCCATGGAAGTGACACAGGGGATCCCTCTTCTGAGCAACTGCAAAAGCCTCCCTGGTACCTTCTGCAGGGCAGGGATGCTTACTCAGCAGCTTTCCTCCCAGGGTGGTGCCTCTGAATGGATGCAGATTCCCATCCCTCCTCCTTGGCTGTAAGCCATGAGTCAGCTGTCCCAGCATCTTTCTTCTCTCTCACATGCTGCCCCCTTCCCCCATCCCCTGTCTCCCAGCCTACTTCTTCTTCCCACATGAGAGCCAGTGGGGATGGGGACGGCATCATTCCCCATCCAGGGGTGGGAGAAGTGAGGTGCCTGTCTGCTTCCTGCCAGGGTGGCCCAGGAGACAAGAGGAATAATGAGTTGAGGTGGGAGCAGGACACGGGAGGTGTGCAGAGGGAGAGGATAAATGCAGGGCAGCAGCTCCTGGCTCTGTCATGCCCCATCTGCTTGCTGCCCCCCAAACACTCTCCCAGGGCTGGCTTGTAACCGTGTACCTTGAGGTGAAAATCCCAGGGTGTTTCTTTCATTCATAGCATAATAACTTCTGCTATGCAGGGAGGTGATAGCCTGCTCAGAAACTGTTAGTTAGATATAACTCAAAGTAACCCTTTTGTCTTTGCTTTATCAGAAAGGTGACCTTGGGAGGAGCAGTGTAAAATTTGCTGAAAAAAGATGTATTTTCTTGACAAGCACCACAACATCCCCCACTGGGACCTCCTGCTGCGTTACCAACCCCAGAACACCTGCACTCTGGACTTTGGAACCTGAACAACTCTTGTTCCTCTGCATGGTACAGGCATGGTGCAGAGTCCCTGAAGGGGCGCTGCCCATACGTCACCACAGGGCTGGAAGAGCCAGTTGCACTTCCAGGTTTTTCTAGAAAGGACCTTGTGGAAGTACTAAGCCCTACACGTTTCCTTGGGTCCCTTTGGCAACCACTGAGCCTGAGTTCAAGAGCCTGAAGTACTGTGAGAAGTGATAACAAAAACTAGGGAAAAAAAATAGACTTTTAAAGGCTTCTGATTAATGTGCCTTTAATGAGAGCTTCATTTCAGTCTGAGCTGTGTACCAGCTCAGGGGGAGACAGCACAAATCTCTGCTGCCTGGGCCAAAGGACCAGCTCCAATCACTGCACAGCAGTCGCTCACTCAGCACCTGATGATACGATTCAGGCCTAGGATGGGACAAAGAGGTACCTTTTTTTGTATAGGGTTTATGGTAGTGGGTGTTCCTATGCCTGTGTAGACCAAGTCCACTTAATGTGACTTTAGGGAGATGGAGATGGATATGAGGGCAGACGGTGGGTTGGTGTGTTTGTGCAAACAGTGTTTGCATATCCGTGTATACATAGGTACGAGTTTCAACGAGGATGGATGGATTCAGGGACAGATGGATTCGCTAAACAGCAAAATAAGACAAGATATTTGAAAACTCTTAGTAACATCTGCTCTGAATTCACTGTGACTGTCTGCTTTGTCAGTCTCAAACTCATGAAAATGCTAAAAGCTTTTACAAATCTCCTTCATTGTGCCAAAGGGGTAAACAAATGGGATCACCCGCTCCTTTAACTTGGGGTGAACTTGTCCATCGGATGGCTGGAAATCTGAAAGTAATGGGAGCTTTAGAAAGCAATGTCATCAGCTATCAGCTTTGCATTTGTATTCTGTGTTAATCCTTTTTGTTTCAACCCAGAGAAAAGCAGTCCTTCATTTGAGGGGGACTTTTGGAATTTTGACATGTGACTGATATTTCATAACACTGTAGAAAGGTACCTGTCTGGAGGGGAGGATGAATATTATTCTTCCTGCTTTCCTGCTGGGGACATTACTAGCAGATCTGGGGGAACTGCTCCCCTTATCTTTATTTCAGGCGTAGAACTACTGCATCATGCGCCAAGCTTAGTGGTGTAATCCCTTTCCCCATCTGCAAGACTAACACAAGCTTTCTCCAACAGGGCAGTAAGCAAGAACAGAAAAGCTCAACTATATACATGTATATATATATATACATATGTGTGTGTGTACATATAAATGTGTAAGCATATAAAATTGTCCATACTTGAAGAGTAGGTAGAATTTACCCATTCCATCCAAGTAGAAACACTGAAAGAAGCACAGAGCATGACAAGCTCATCATCTTCATTAAAATTTTCTACAACAGTTTAAAGGAAATAAGTTCAGTTTGATTTCTTTGGGGTTTTGTTCTTACTTTCAAAAGTAACTACTTGCTCTCTTAAGAAAAGACTACAGATGAGGCAGAGACAGAAACTACTTATTCAGAATGCTCCTTATTATGGAAATGTTTGACTGCCCTTTTGGGATTACTTCAGAGGAATTAGGCACACAAGACTGGAAGGGAAGAAAAGGGTCTTCAAGCCACATCCACAGCAATTGCAGCCCCAGGGCAGCCCCAGGATGCAGAAGAGTCCCCAGAGCATCTCTTCCACACTGCGTGTACGACACCTCAACATCCCCTGAAATGTTGGAGCTGTGTCAGAAAACCAAACCACAACTATGACACGGCACAGGGAGAAGGGAGATGTTGCAAATGTGTCACCAAATGTTTGAAACTGCAGTGGATTTTCTTGGGGAAATTCAGAGATGACTGGCTCAGGAGATGGGACGCTGGAGCTCTGTACCCCTGGGTACCACAGCCCATAGGATTTCACTGAGCTGCTCTGTGCTGAGACATTTTATATCAGACAAGGCTTGTGCTGTAGGAGGACCTGCAGCACTGGGAGATGGAGCCTCTCGGCTGCCTGTTCCAGGTGGAAGCCACTTTTTTAAAAATGTATGACTCATCAAACAATCTGCCTTCAGCCCCCAGCTGCTTGCTCCACTGTTGCTTTACTCTGCCTGCACACAAAGCCTCCCAGCACTTAGTGCTGATCCCCTTTGCCCTGCCATCAGCTCACCCCCCAGGCTGCCAGGAGATGAGGTGTGCAGAGGTCTTGCCGAAATATGGCTTTTGCCATCTGTGTCATCCACGCAACAGATGGACACACTAAATAGGGGTCCTGAGCAAAGGCCCATTTGAGCCCTGGATTTTGATGAGCTGTCTATCAAACCCATTAGCAAGGCCAGTTCTATGCACAAAGCAAATTAAGTCGGTGCTAAGCCAACACACTGATGAGAATGGCACGAGCTGTGGACCCACTACTTCCTTTGGCAAGGGCAACACTTTACAGAGTCAAACTGACCACAACTACTGCCAGGAGATGGGTCAGAGTACAGCTAGCTCATGGTGGCTCCATCCATGCGAAAGAAGTGGCTTCACCCAGCAGCTGAAGGGAGAAAAAGCTGGGGTCTCCCAGCTCTCTCTCCTACCTCTACCCTTCATGTGTTCCTTCCCACCCCCATAGAAAGAGTAGCCCAACTCCAGGTTCTCCTCAAGAGTCATGATTTGGTCTTCACCTACAAAAGCAAGTTCTGAAAGTTCAGAAGGAACTCAATTAGCAGAGACCACAGCTTCAGCAATGAAGATCCATAGCCTCAGCTCTGAGACTGTGTCACAAGTCTATAAATATGACTGTGTGACCCAAACTGCTGACTGCAAGAAGAGTCAGCAAAGGCTGTAAGAGCCTGCTGTAAAAACCCCAGCCCACAGGGCTGGGAGCATGGACATGGCCCTTCCACTCACCTTTTGTGAAGGGAGACTGACTCATGAGTGATTTCATCCACCATGCATTTCATCAACCTGACCTCATCTGCTGTTCCTGCAGCCTGGAACATCCCCCTTGCGTTTTTCCCCTTGCACAGTGCTCTGCATTTCCTTCCTCCAGTCATGCTCCAGCTGGAAACATGCGTTTTTCTACTCTTGACTCAATGGAGCCAGTGGCAGGGCGGAGGGGCAAATGAGCTTCCATTCTGCCTTGCACATTAGCAACAAAACATGACTGACTGTGTCCTGATTACAAACACTTTATTCTTGGTGACAGCATGGTAGAGGCACAAAGGATACAGCTGGATTTGCAGAGCTCAAGATGAGCTCTGCAGAACTGATAATTAGAAGAAATCATCTTTTTGACTTGTGAGCTGAGCACATTTGAACTAAGATCAGTGAGGGGGAATAAATATAAAAACCAATTATGTCATGTGAACCAAGTCACTTCCCTGATTATAATCACCTCCCTGTATAGGCATAAAAAAGGTGAAAAAATGCCCATGTCAAATTATTAAGCGAATTAGGGTGACCAGACTGCGCTTAATAACTGTGTCGCTAGTAGAATTTAAGTGAAGTTGTCTGATGGGATTCTGAAGTCAGACGTGCACTGAGAGGGATAATTGGAGCATCAAGATGAGGATTTATGGTACCGTTGCATTAGAAGACTCTGCGTAGGTTGTTCAGCACCGCTACAGCAGGAATTCCTACTGCTGGCAGCGGGGGGAGTAACAGCAGCAAAGCCTTGGTATGTTCCTGCCAGAAGGGTTTGCTGTGGTGAAATCCAGTGTTACACAGTCTGATGGTCCAGCACCACTCTTGGCATCCCGGTGGTGACTCCTTGACTGTAGCAAATGGGACAAAAGAGGATTTCACCAGGAAGGACAGTGAGAAGTCAGGCAAATGCTGCATGACACAAGCAGTTGTGATTTTCTCGTGAAGGTGACTGAAATCCAGCAGGGTCCAAGACTCACAGACACAACCTCTAAAAGCAGAGATCATCCCAAAGGATGCATCCCAAACCTATTTATTACCATTTAAAGGCTGGATCCTGCAAGATTCTGAGCATCCACAAAAAGGTCACCGATTTCATCCCTAGAAAAACATTCAGAATCCTCTCTGTTCTAAATTCACTAAGATTGAGTGAAGACTATCCCTACACTGTCATTGTGCTCTGCAAAGGACAAACCCTGTTGACAGCCTGTAGTCCTTATGCTAAGCTCCAGCACCCATCTCAGCATCACAACCCCCTGGAAAGCCTTGAGATGAGACAAAAAGCTTCAGAGCTGTTTGCTGGCTTCTGCTGGGCAGGCATGAACCAAGCCTGTGCTTAGGAGCTTGCTGAGCAGTGTTTACACACTTAAATCCACTAAGCTTCAGCAGCTTTGTTACCTCTCAGTGGAGATGTTTTAAAAAATACATTTTTGATCCTTTGTTAGCTATCCACTGGAGGTCTCATGGAATCTGAATTATATACCACGAGGAGTCCTATAATCTGCAGTGTTTCCAGTAAAACCAGATGGTGTCTGTGAGCACGCAGGCTCATTCACTGAAGAGTCTCCCGGCACACTTATCCTCCACATTGGAGCTCAAAGAGTGAGCCTGGCGCTCAGCAGGCTTGAATTGGCTGGGTTCCCCCACTGTCGGAGAGGAAAAGTCAGTCTGTGCCAGCCAAGAGTCTGAACCAATGCTTGTCCACAGGAAGGAAATCAAGGAATTTGGACAGCTCTTCCCAGGAGAGCACCAGGAGCATCTGAGAACCTACGCTGATGTCCTCTGCCCACAAAACAATTCAAAAAGGCACAAATACTGTCTGTCAAACTGTTTAATCTCTCCAGTTTAAGCTGCCTGCCCAAATTTGAAGCCCAGCTAGAATTTCCCCAGGCTGCTTGTAACTTTGTCTTATCCTTTTATTAAGATGAGGAGGATTATTTGAAGCTTTTGTTCTTTACAAATCCCCTTGTGCAAAGGCAAGGTGGCATTTTAGATGAAATCTTCATCCTGGGCTTCTCAGATGAGAGACAGTCCTTCTCACAAAGGATTTAATGACATTGGATGTTGAAAACTGGTACCAGATGGGGGATCTATGATGCTCTAGTCCCCATGACTACTGCTTTTCTTCCTTGTAGCTTAAGAAGCTGTGGCTCTTCAGCCCTGCAGAAGGAGGCAGAAATCCTCATTTTTGGTGCTAGAAGCATATAAATATGCAAACTTCCACTTGAAATGGAGGACAGGAAAAGCATTCCTTCTAACTGCTTGCAGACCTTGGCTCCTCTGAAAGCCTTTGTTTACCTGTATCACTTGCTTTTATTTTAACTTGCTTTAACAATTGGCACCACTTAGCTAAAATATGTAGTTTTTAAAAACATCTTAGTGTTGAATCCCTACAAGCTACATGCCCCTGGGGAAGGTGTGGCCAGGTGTCCCCTAAGATGAACATCTGAGGGGGATCTAAAGGATATTTGCTAGCCAGTGCACAGATGTACAAGCCCACCGAAAACAGGTATCAGGAGCATTGCTTGGATGATTTTACACTCAGCAAGCTGGAGGGTCACTCCCACACCAAAGGCTTTAGCAACGACTTGGCTCCACTTATGTTCTGTCCAAGAAGCAGGGCACAGTGATGATATGGATGGGGTGGACAGAGAAGGATTTGTACAAAAGTGTCAACTACCAGCAATTGCAGGTGTGGTTTAGGTGAGCAGGACATCTCCAGAAGAACCCTCACACCCAGGAGCAAGGCATAAAGCCCTTTTCCTGCAGAGCAGGTACTGTGGTGAGTCACTTCCTTGCTCAGTTTTTCCCAAGCATTGCTCAGAAGAGGAGAAAATGCCCCTTTTGTTGATGGGATATCCGACTGGGAGCCGTGCCAGTTTTGCTGTGGCCTTGGGGGAGTTTCTTAACATTGGTGAGAGTCTGAAGTATTTAAATATCTTTCTGAAGTTGAGTCTTCATTTCCCTGGGTTTCCAGCCTCTCTCTTTTGTACAATCTTTTCAGACTGTAAATGTTTTAGAGCAAGTCTCTTTTATTATGTACAGCACCTAGCACCACAGAACCCACTTGACAATGTCATTAAAAGCCCTGTTAGATACCACCAAGGGCAAAGGTGGATGCTGAATCAAAGGAGATCTCATTAGTAGGCCAGGCAGGAATGCTGGAGGAACTGCCACACTTTGAGACAGGCCACATATGCACCCAAGAAGTCATGAGCTCCCTTGAAAGCCACCTGACTGACATTCACCTGTGATCTCCTTGCAAGATGCTAACAGGGCCAACAGCGAAGGGATGTCTGACAGGCACAGCCTTTGATTGCTGTTGTAACATGGAGAGGAATTGGGCACTGGATTCATCCCTCAGTGCCCGCCTGTGCCTGTATTACTCTGTATTTTCATGTTGCTGTGGCAAGGCCTCCTCTCCTAGGTAATCTTGTTGGCAAGTTACAGTGACTTTGGCTCAGTCTTTGGGAAGTTGTTCTGGGGAATAGAAAGTGGAACATCCCGTAAGCAATTAGCAGGAGGAACACGTGCATTGCAGATGGTTAATCTGCCTGCTTTCATCTGAACAAAAGAGAAGTCCCTTGAATGAAAGGAAACGGGTAACTTTAATGCAAGCTACAGTAAATGCAAATTAACTTCACAAATAAAGAAGCTTTTCTTCTTGGAGCCAAGAAAACATTTCTCAAAGTCTGTATTTTAGATATACAATAATCTCTTTTATTCCTCAGAAAGCTGTCCCTGCCGTGAGCAGTCTGACATCTTCCTTGCAGACTGTAATCAGTCCATCGCCAGCACTCAAGGATGAATATTAATGTTTGATTGTTCTCTTTGTATTCCAGCACGTCCAGTTGCGGAGCTGGAACCAGACTGACTTCCCTCACAGCCTGCAGCCTGCCTGTCCTCAGGTGTAGGCTGGAGCCCAAGAAGGTGCCTCACAGGGAGCACGGGAGCATCCAAAGGTCTTGGTATAGACCACTACCCTCCCTAGCTTTAGGGTGTATCAGACTTAATCCACCCATCCACTGTGCAGCAAAGATCCTGTATCATTTCAACTTGCCCCAGGGAGCTCATCCCTTAGTAGGAATGTTGGAGTTGATCAGGATCATGTACCTCTTTGAGGACTCCTGTCTTTCCCTGGCTGCTCCAGGACAACCTGATTGCCAGGCAGAGACAACAGCTTTAACCTGACAGGGGGACAAAGTTGAGACAAACAGAAAGTTTGGTGCACTTCTTCAGGCAAAGGAGCCCATGCTAGTGAGGAGAATCACCACTACCCTCTCCCATCACAGCAATATTGTGGCAGAAAGGTGCCTCACTTGAACACCGTCTGGCTGAGATCAAATTTTTATGAGCAGGGCAAAAGGTGAGGGGCCTGGCAACCCACAGTCCCTGGGTGAGACAGGTCTGTGCTTTTGGAGCAGCTGAAGTCACTGCTAATGGCCTGACTACTCAGATGCTGGGGAAGAGGGAGACCAGATGGAGATGACTGCCTGGGGCAGGTGGCCAAAGAGTCTGGGGAAGCATTGCCTGAAGATAAGTATGACCGAGCATCCAAAGTGATGACTCAACCTCAAAACTATCCAGCAGAGACTCCCAAAGGCGTAACCCCAGCCCCCCTTCTCACCCGTCAGAGCAGGTCTCACCAGCATCCCCAGCCAGTCTCATCTCCAGCCCAGTGCAAAACAGCAGCCACTCAGATAATGCAGGGCAGAATACCCAACACCAGTTTCCAGCAGTGGCTCAGATTCTCACAGTGCTGGCTCTTTCCACCTGAAGTTCATTAAATGGACATGAAATCCAAAGCAATGGCAGGCTTCTCAGCCCTTTCCAGCATGACATATTTGTAAGTCAGTAAAGCTGATGGCATTTGTGAGGATTTGGTTGCAGATGGATCAAAGAAAATTCATCCTAGGAGAGAGCATTTGCGATGAGAAGTGGAGTCTGTGTGTGAGACAGGGAGGAGGGAGCACAGTGGAGGTAAAGGAAAGGACATAAAGCAGAAGATTATTTTAATTTCCTTCTCCTTCAGGCTCTTTATTAACACCCTGCCAGATCCCCCTCCCTGGCTGTTGCAGCGGTGTGAGGGGACAAGCTAAATGCGATGGCAGGTGGGTGCGAAACAGGGGCAAGACAGACAAAGGCATCTGCACATCTCACATCTCTCACACCAGCCGTGAGAGCAGTGGGGGACTCAAGGGGATGTTCCAGGGATGGAGAAGGAATGAAAGACTGGTCACAGCTCCTGCCTCTTGTAACTGATCCAGGAGACCTGCTGCAATCACAAACCTGAGAGGTGCTAACAGGAGAAGCTGTGATATCCTGGTTCAATCCAAACCTGCTTAGGTCTGTACATTATCTACTGCCAACACAGACATGCCAGTCAAGCAGACACTTGGCTTCAAGGTTTGACTGTGAGGTGGCCCTCATGGCCTAGTCCTCAGCAGGGCATGCATGCTGGGAGGGAGGAGAAAGCTGGGGCTGGTACCGGGGTTTAAGTCCATATTGGAGCTGGAGGAAAGGGCATCTTGTGCTATGGAAAGGAGCAATCAGCTTCAGTCCTCAACTGTGGAGCTGCTGCTATGAGGTTGTCAGTGCTGCTGCTTCTCCCTTGGCTTCCTAAAGAAATGAGGCTTGTATGGACCTGCTGAAGGTAGGGTAACAGTACTGTCTAAAGGCCTGTGGCTCTCACTCCTGAAGCTTCTAAACCTGCAGGCCATTTCCAGCCCATGATTTTCAGAGACAGAGACACTAGAGAGAGAAAGTTCCTACAAATGTCATGAACTGGATGACTAGGTAAAGGAGGGAGACTGTTATTTTCTCCACAGAGGAGAAGCAACTGGAGGTCAACCCCTTGGTAGACAACAGAGGATACTCACAGGTGTGTGCACATAGACACAGAACCCAGCTGGGAAACACTTCAGGCAGATTTCATGCTTTTCTGGATGCCAGAGAGTGCAATCATGAGAGAGGGAGGCACAGGAAAGATGGTTCTGTGGCTTGATACAGACTCAAAGACAGCTTTAAGTCATTTTCAAAATCAGTAACCAAGTAAAACAGTCAGGACTGAGGGAGACAATAAGAAGACAGAGCAATTCCTGACTCCTTGAGGTGCCTTGGCGGGTGGGCGAATGAGCAAGCGTCTGGAAGCCTCTGCTCCATCAGGGGCACGGGAAGTTACAGCAACACCAGCGAGACAGGCCCTGGAGTATTAGCACTAATAGCCATCTCAACCAAATTAATTCAAATTGCGTTCAGTCGACCATTAAAGCGTTGTTGGTGGCAGCGCTTCCCCATCCGCTCACATTTTCATGAAGTAATTAAAGCCATTAGAATGTAAACCAGCTTTTTTGGCTTGGGCAGGAGAGAAAGCAGAAAGGAAAAAGGGAAGCTGAATAACAGCTTAGCTAATTCAGCTAATATTCCTGTTATTTCCATATATACTAATTAGTTCCCATTCTCCAGCCATTTCCATACTGATGCATAGGCTTGGACTCTCAGCAGAGGTGCCTGCATCTCCATGCAGCGTCACCCCCTGACTCCAGCTCAGCATCTATCTCAGGAGGATACAGGCAGCAGGGTTTCCGCCTACCAACCCTTACCCCCCAAGAGTTATCATCCCTGGATGGAAGTCTGTTCTCTCCCTCATTGCGAATGTGTGGGAGAAGGAGAAAGAGCAAACAAGTTTTGCACTCAAAAGAAAGAAAAACCTCCATGAACCCCTAAAAAAATGGAGAGAAATAGAAGATCTGAGGTAACCACACTGTCCTGGGAAGTTGTTTCATGTCTGGGAAACCCTCCCTGTGACATTCAAGTGCAAGTTAGAGACAAATGAGCTGGGAAGTGGAGAGGTGAGAGAGAAAGGGAGGCACATCAAGGTCCTGATCCTCACTGTCCCTGCTGAACCACCCCTCTGGGATGGCAAGTTTCTCAGATCACACTGAGGACGTGAGCAGCACAAGCCTCTGCCTACATTGAGCCAGGTCACATTGCAGTGAAGCTTGAAGAGTTCAGCTGGCCCCATGTGCATTTTGCGTAGGCTTGAGCCATGTAGAAAGGGCTGTGATTGATGAACGGGACAGGATAGAGTCATGCAAATACCTGGAGAGAAGCAGCTCATTGTGCAGGTGCTCTCCTCATCTCTGGCTCTCTCTAGTCTGTCCCTCATAAGTTCACCTCTGCTCCAAGTAGGCAATGTGAGGGTGCAGGTCATCTGAGATTTGTTTTCAAGGCAGAGCACAGCAGAGGAGTTCAAGGGCATCTGAGGGGCATGTCATGTCTGTGAAAAGCGAGTAGTAACTCCCTCCCTGCAAGGACCCTGAAGGAGACCAAAGGGCAAGTAATTCTGGACATGGCAGCTGTGTGGGTCCCTCCTGAGCTTAGTCCATGCTTTACTGGGCTATTTCTCACCTTGGCTGACTGTTATTAACACTTCAGAGCTAAATGCCCTGCAGGACTGCAGAGCCCACAGGATGCAGGATGGCACAGCAGGTTGGGCTTGTGGTCTCACACATCAGCAGGTGGGAGCATCACCCTGAGAGCTCGACTTTCCAAAGAGGCCAGTCCATCTAAAGGAGTATGTGCCCAAAGTCCAGCTGGCCTAGTGGGTTTGTGAGCTCTCCTGGTTTAAGCTCAGCCTGCTGACTTTGCACGAGGCTGGCCTCAGAGGACTCACATGAACTGATGGATAGTTGCGCACAGCTACTGGGAATGTTTGCATGCTGGTCAGTGACAAGATCAGGACTTTTTCAGGGAGCTTGCAGTTTGTTCCAGACATTTGCTGAGGCTGTTTTAGTGAAAATTCCCCCAAACTCCTATACCAGTACGACAGAGGGGTAGTGGCAACAGGCAGGAGATGCTACATACCCCTAGAGTGGGTTTGCAGCCAGATGCATTACAAGGTGGAACAGCACCCTGTACCACTGCTTTCCCAGCTTTCCCAGCATGGTTCAGCTCAAGCCCCAAGGTAGACAGAACGGGTGTCAAGTCTAGAGCATCCTTTATACAGTCCTAGGACATCATTTAATCAGCATGCTTGGGCAGCAAACTAAAAATCCACTCAGGAAGATAATGAGCAAATTTACCTCTAGTATTAACTGATCCTTGGTGCAAATCATAGGGTTTTCCCCAAGAATCACATTGCTATTGTTTACAAGGGGAGCAAGGGGTGCCCACAGAGCCTTCTTCAAACTGGGGTCCCCACCAGCAGCTGTTCTTACACACACACTGCAGAGATTTTGGATTAAGAAGCACTGGGAAGCAGCAGGAGGAGGAAAAAGCTGCATTTATCTGGCAGATCTTTGTAGTGGGACTCCACTCAAGGCTCCCCCAGCACAGTCTCACTGCTGCTCTCACAAAGTGCTCCTCTGAGAGCAAGGAGCACGACACAATGCATCAATCACTCCGGGCATTCATCCCACCCGGGCCTCTCAGAGCGATCTGGGGAGCAGCGCTTTCAATCAGGCAATGTTAAAAATAAAGAGAGATTCACTTTTCCATTGGCATCAGCAAAAAAAAAGAAAGAAGAAGAAGATGCCAATTGAGCCCAAGGGGCTAAATAGCATCTTTCACTTGGTTTTCTATGGGCTCCCAAAACTATGGGAGAAAATTGAAATGTCTCTTTCTGTCTCCTTTTCTTTCTTTTTTATTTTAATAATTCCTGGTATGCAAGGCCTTGTGCCGGGGCTGGTATTGTGGGTGATGAATCCTGAGTCAGGCGGCAGGGAGGTTTGTGTCCTATCAGCGTGTGCTTGCCATGGTTTGGGATAATGCGCCTGCCGGCTTGTCAGGTGCTGATGGGGAGCAGGAGGGGTGAGGGGCTGAATGCATTTTTGATTGCTATAATTGCCACAGATTGGATGCTTGAGAGGAGCTAATTAACAAGGAGGCTATGGGCGGATTATACTTGCAGAACAGAATCCCATGCAGATCCTTTCCCTTTGTGCCACATGTATGAGATCATTGGTAGGTGATTATGGCTGTGAATACGGTGCTAATTTACTTTGCATGTCTGACGAAAATCCTGTACATATTAAACCGCGGAGGCAACTTAAAGTGACCCAGTTCAGAGGGGAAGGACAGCCTTGCTGCTAAAGCACTAAACCCAGAGCTAAGCTCCTGAGGCCTCCTACTTTCTCCAAATAACCATGGCTCACAGCTTTTCCTCCTGCCTCAGTTTCCCTCCCTACCAAGGGAGAAGGCAAGCTCATAGCTATGGGTGTTTGCAAGGCACTGTGCACCCTCTCAGGGAGGATGCTATAAAGGAAAGAAGGGGAGTATCATCATGCCACAGGAGCAAATCAGACAGCACAGCAAAAATAGCAGCCAGAAAGCTATGCACTTGGGAAAAATACACATCTTTGTGAGCACTCTTGCTCCTAAAAGAAAGGAGTGTAAGCAGCAGCCCCAGCTGTTCCTGCAGCTTCAGGATTAGGCAGAACTACCAGGCAGGATTAACTCTGCCATCCTGCTCCTATGGTGTTTCACCAACACATCTAGATTTTCCCAGCCTTACTTTTGCTCCCTGGGGCACTAAGCAGGAGAGGAGCAAGAGTTTCTCCTTAAAGGTAGCACTTGTCCTGCTGGAGATGCTTGGGCTAGGGTTTAACTCTGATTTCAGGGCAAGTCTACATTTATTTTTCTCTCTGTCTGCTGGGCGTTCCTGGTGACCAAAACTGAGGAGCTGCCCTATAGCTGTGTGTCCCGACTTACAGCTGGAACATCAGCAGCCAGGCAGGGAAGAGTTACTGGAGCATCCATCCATTCATCCACCAATCCACATCCGTCCACCCACCCCTCCTTCCATCCCTGAGGGTTTTAAGAATAGGTTAGATTACACCATCCCACTGACTTGATTTAGAGAGCTGGAGAAGGGTTCATCCAGAGTCCTTTCACTGCTGGCTAGGCAGGTGGGAGTTTGGCTGGGCAAAACTGGAGGGCTTTGGCTTTTCCAAGCAAAGCAGAAGTTTCCCAGCAGGAATGCTCTGCTGGAAGTCAGGCAGCTTGATTAAGAACCATCAGAGCCTTTTAGAAATTTGCAGTATTCCTCACAAATAAATCACACTTTTCCATTGAAAAAACAGAAGTGAGATTTCCAGATTTGTTTGGACCTTTTATAGTATTGTGTAATTTTCACTTGAAATGTTTTCTGCACTTTTCTACGAATTTTTCTTTGTGTGTATGTTTTCTTTCTTTTTTTCATTGAAGTCAACGTTTTCATAGGAAGAGAAAAAAAAACATTTTCAAAGTTTTTTCCTTTAACTAAAGTCAGTGTTTTGGACTCAAATTATGTACAGGGAGTTGATCTGTGGAAGGAGAAGTTTATTTTACCACAGCCATTTTTTTGATTAAGGTTACTGTTTGAATAATAATGGCTCCCCGTTGTTAACAAAATGAAAATATTACTGGAGGATCTCCTAATAAGAATGCAATGTTTCATAATATTTCCTCAGGTTTATTTCCTTTTGTGCTTAGTAATTATGTTTAGCATGATGGTTCCTAGAATACAGAACTCCACAGCCAGCTTTGTCCTGCAATCAAGAACTGCTCACCTAAAATTTAAGTTTAAATTAATCAAGCCCGGAGAGAGAAATAGACCTGCCTGCAGGTTTCAAAACAGGAATCATTTCAACAACAGGAAAGGGTTTTCTTCTAGAAAAAGCAAGAGGTATAAAAATGGATTTTCACTTCTGCCATGACCGAATTTTAGAGAACAATCCATGAATGAGAAAGGATTGTTCTGTTGAGGGAAAAGATTGCTGCCAATTAGCAATCTGGGCTGCTGGAGTCCAGGGAGATAAACTGGACAGGAAATATTTCATTTATTGAGAGGCAGGATTGACTGTCTGTGAATGCTTTTAGACAAGATAACGATTGAACCTGGCCTCTGTGCATCTCTCCTCCCCTCCTACAGGGACAAGGGCAGAGCATCTGCAGACTGTCTCTCCATTGAAAGGAAAAGTAGCACAAGACATGAAATAATACAGAGAAAGGAAAAGACATGTCTGACACACAGGCTAAAACCCTGTTCTCAGAAGGAACCAGGGCTTAGACTTTGAATAAAAATCACAAAATGGATGGGGCCGAGGCTTGGTGTACTGTGGAGGAACAGACCTGCCTGTCACCAGCTGCCTGGATCCTTCATGAAGGGAGGATGGCTCTACCCAGCACCCTGCTCCTGACCCACGCCAGCTCACTGACACAGAAACCATTAACAACACTTTGGTCCAGGCCCCAGCTTTAAGGCTGGCAATTTTCTGACAATGTTCCAACCTCAGTTTTTGTTTTGGACTATTTTAAACCATGCTCCTGTCATACTGAAGCTTCTCTTTTTGAATAGGTCCTCCTTTTTTTTCTTTTTTTTTTTTTTTTTACTCTCCTTAGTAAAATGTTTTCTACCCCTCCAGGTCAAACTCTGGAAATTTTCCTTTGGAAAGTTGAAGAATGGATAGGGTGGAATACAGGGATCAAATCCAAAAATGAAGAGTCACCTCCAAAGGCAATATGATGGTAAACCCAGCGGGAGGGTGGTGGTGGGAAGAGGGAAGGAGGACTCGCAAGAGGATGTCATAAGGGGGTCGGCCTTTTTTCATCATTCACATTGAAACATTGGCATGATTTGCCCTAATCTGTAAGCAAAATATGTATCTCTGGTGCTGAGGAGAGACAGGTTGTCACTAATGTGGAACAGGCCGGGGAAAGATACCAGCAGGGCATACTGCTGAAGGAGCCACATTAGCATATTGGCATTTGGGCTGGCGCCTTATCTCAGGCTGACTTCTGAATTAAAAGTAAGTCCAGGTGCTCTCCTTCTCCCGGAGCAGTTTGCTACTTTATTATTAGGATTGATTTTTCTTCCGCTGAGCTCTGCCTTTCCCCACCGAGCAGCCGGAGAGGCCAAGTCCTGCCTTGGGGAGAGGAGGCGACGGCTGTGGAGGCACAGCCTTGTCTCCCAAAAGCACTAGCAGGGAAGAGGCGCAGGGACAGCTGATAAGGGACCAGGAGGGGAGATGAAGAAAGGCCCGATGACGAACCTGGCCCAGACAATGAAGCACTATCCGGGCACGCAGGCTGGCTGCCGTTGGAGTGCACAGCCCAGATAACGAAGATCTGCGTGCCTGAGACCAGCTCCTGTAGGCGTCGGGATACTGCTGTCCCCTCCATCGTTTCCCAGCACCCACATTCCCAGCCATGGCTTCTGGGGGATGCCAAAGCGCTGCTCTGGCTCTGGGTCCCTCTCTCCAGTCCCCCACCATGATGTGTAGGCAGCATTTCTCTCTGCTGACAGTCCCCCCCATTCCTGCGTCCACAAAGAGCTCTCGTTCCTATCATCCTTAAAAAAAGAGGAGTCCAATTAAATACTATAAAGCATTTAATGGCCAATGGGTAAAATGAATGGGTTTCTTTATGACTGCAATGATCATTAATGAAACTTTAGGGTCCCTGTTGGGACCATGGAGCAGAATAAATGACCTCTTGCTAGTCATTGTCTCCCTGGTTTCTGAGACTCTGCACCAGAAATGATCCAGCTTCATTTAAGGAAAATCAGATTAAAAACAGATTAAAGTAAAAGCACCTCATGCCCCTGTACTGATTTAACTGTGATGAAAAACAGACCATGAAGTAACTTTATAATGGGAGGAAGCTCATTTAAATATTCCCCTCCCAACAGAAAGAGATTTACGAATTAAATGAATGAGGAGATTTTCTCTTTAATGAGATTAGCCTTTTATAATTGCTCATTATGGACCACTCAAGAGATTTGGAAGAAAAAAAAGTTATACAACATACCTGGAAAACACTGCACAAGAAACCAGCAAAACCTGTCCCTTCACCATCAGTTTCAAAAAGTGAAAATCAAACTAGTTTCTCCTTACAAATCACTCCTCTAAAGCGGCTGCAACTCCTCCAGATCCTCTCTGCAATTACATGGCTTTATAAAGAAAGCACAACAGAGGCTTGAGATTTGCAAACCTTAATACATTTGCTAAAAATTGCCCCCTTTCCCCATAGAAACACAGAATTTATTTTTGAGTGTCAGCTGTCTGGCAAGGCCATGTGATTTCAGTGAAATTTGGAAAGATTATTCCAAATTTCATCCCTACCGAAATACAGATTGGGCAGCGCTGTCCCTTCTGGGGTTGAAATGCTGGCTCAAACCAGAAGCATTATGGGGAAGTTAGATTAGAAGTTTTGTGTCTGAACTTGGAGAATTTGGGTTTGAAGTCCCAGTTTTGGGCTGAATAATACCAGAGTAAGAATACACACACATGTATTGTTGCATCCCTCTCTCTGACTGTGATTTATATTTAGTGTCAGGCTCTTTTGGGTGCTCTCAAACTAATTCAGAGCAAGCTTTTCTTACAAAGTAGGATTGAGCAGTTGCTTTCCCGTTCCAGCTGATGGGAGCAGGCACTAAATGAGATCAATAACACTCTTTGTTAGCAAGCATTCATCCATGTGCTGCATATTTGCAATGATCCTCTTGCTCCTTTTCTTTATCTCTTCACCTGCAATGGTTGCCATGGATCAGCACTCGGCAGCCAGCAGTGCTGGTACACGGGCAACCCCCAACCCTGTGCTGCAGGATGGATCCCACACCTTTCACATCCCTAAATGCCTTTTCCAGCCATTCTATCTGGATATACAAAAGCTACTAAATACAGGGAGAGATTCCACTCCTTGAAATTTGGCTGCCTTGGAACAGAGCACATCACCTGTGTAATCTGTCCTGTCCTCCTTGCAGTCAGAGAGGAGAGAGGCATTTCCAGAGGATGCTCTGCTCCACTTCAAGATGGAGTTTAAGGCAGCTGGGACAAAACGGGCATGCCAGGAGGCCACTTTCTCCCTTCGTCTCCTTCAGGATCAGCTCAGACTCATCGCTCCCAGGGGCTGAAGTCAAGAGAGCTGGATCCTGACCAGGATCCACTAGGTTTTGATAAGGCACAGCACAGCGCAGCCACACTGAATACTGGAAATCCCCACTGGTTGTGACACCAAGGGGTCAGGCTGGGTGGCCACATATATGGTCTACATATAGCTGATTCTCACAGGACTGACCAAAGCAGCTCGCCAGGGCCGCCGGCTGTTTGGCACAAGGCAGTGGTCAACACACCAGTGACTGCTTACCTGGCTGCTAGAGCTGCTCAGACTTTTTCCATCAAACAATTTGAGTTTGAAGAAAATATTTTTTTCCCAGTTTCTCTTTGTTATCAGAAGTCAAGACCATTTCTGCAGCTGTTAGGACTGGTTTACTTTGATTTATACTTCCTTTCCATGTTTGCACAGGCAAACAGACATCAGCTACCCACTGATTGCATTCCCTTGTAAATTTGTGCTGGTACCAGAGCCAGGGTGGAAAGTGGAAAGTGAAAAGTGCCATTAATGAATCCCACATTTCATCTCTATCCACCCACCATCTGACGCTGTGTGCTCCCCCCTGAGCTCACTGGGGCTTGGGAGATGCTCCTAATCATGCATCAGATAAGAGAAACTCAGCTTAACCATTCTTGGCCTTGAATGCATACAAATAGGCTTTATGTTAATATTTGCAAATAGCTTCTCAGAGAGGAAAGATATCTCCCAAGCTTCTAATCTTCTGGAGTTCTCCAGGCGACAGAGGGGGACAGTCGAAGCCATCAGCACAGCCCAAGGATTCGGCGGCAACCAGAATTGCAAATATTCAGCTTGATTCACCCAGCTGATGGGAAAGCCAGGAACACTGCGAGGTCCTGGCACCCCTGAGTGCCCAGAGAGTACTCCATGGGAGGTTTCCTGAGTGGATCTGGGCAATGCTTTTTCAGTGAATTGAGAGGGGTATTTTTCCTGAAAACTAGACTTTCAGGAGGGCTGATTGAGAATTCAGGTCAAATGCAGCAAGGAGTCTAGGAGGAGAAGAAAGGAGGGCATTTTGAGAGAGAATGTCAAAACATTTTCTCTCTTTCTTTTTTCCCCCCTGTTACAAAGTTGGGTTTTTTTCCTTTAAAAATTGCCCTAATTTTCTGGAGACACTAAAAGAAAACACAGACAAACAAACCCCTCTGCACAGGTTGAGTGGAAGATGGGGGCTGACTAGAAGCCACCTTTTCCTATCCTCATTTTCACTTGGGGAGCTCAGGGGACTCAAGGAGTGAGGGCTGCTCTCAGAAAGTGGAAAAAACCCCTCCTTTTTACCTCATCCAAATCATTCTTCACTTACCACCCTGTGAGTGAGCTGGGTCCTGCCCTGGAGTCAATAAGGACAGAATAGCTGGGACAATGACTTATCAAAGACCCTTGTTGCTAGGCCTCTGGGATGTCCATAGAAGCAAAGTTCATAATTATTTTCAGAAAAGAGGACAATTCATTTCTGGGGTGGCAGTGACCTACTCTCCACCATCCTTGCTGAGCCAGCTGCCTGGGGAGCAATGCCTCTTGTCCCCATCCCCACAGCATGGCAAGGGAGAGGATCTCATTCCTCCCATGCTGTCACCTCAGCACCATCTACCACTGCTAGAGACTTGGAAATCAAAATAATAAACAAAGCAAGCAACACTACATGTGGAGGCTAATGTACCATAATGCTCTGACACACAGGCAGCCACTACCTCATGCTGAGCAGGGAGGATGTGTTTGAAAAATGTATTTTCCTTTGACAGCAGTTATTTTAACATTATCTTTCTTTTTTTACTTCAAATAAGGCATGTACTTTCCTCCAGCTCATAATCTCCTTATGGAGGAGAGCAGAGGGCGGCAATTACACTTTTTAACACAGTCAAGGTTGGTGGGATTTAAATCATAGGAAAACAAACAGAATTTAACTGCCTGGCTGAAGTCACATTCCTATTGTGGATATTTATGGCAATCGTCACTAACAACAGGAGGAGATTAGATGTTGCTGAGAGCCCAAGTGCTGGCTGGGGAGCAGGGGCTGGTTCTGCCCATCGAGGTGTGATCTTTGAAGCAAAGGTGGGATGTGTGCATGGGCATCCCTGCGTGTGCCCTGTTGTGTTCCATTGTGCCTGGTCCACGTATTTAGTGGCTATCCCTGAAAGACCTTTGCTGGGCTGTCAGGGAAGTCCCTCTTCAGCAACCTCCCCAGGAGGGAGGTGAGCACACAGCACACTCGTGTCTCTGCACGCTCAGCCTAGGTCAAGACCCAGCTTACCCTTTCCCTGCAGTGAAGATTTGCTAAAGGACATCTAAATGAACCCATTTCTGGAAAGAGGCAGCCTGGACACCTTTCAAGGTGCAATCCATGTTGTTTGGATGGAGTGGGTATAAACTGGGATCAGGGACACAGCAGCCTCTAAATACCAACTGGTATTTAACTTCCCTGAGCATCTCCCCTCAGCCAGCTGAGCAGAGTCCTTATGGGTCAATTCCCCAGCTAAGTCATCTCATCTCCACACTGGGAAAACAAAACCATTGTTTCAAAGGATAAAATGCACTTAAAAATCACTCTTTTCCAGTTCCCAAACAGGTATGCCCATATTAATAAAGTGAAGTGCTCTCGTCCAGAACAGCTCCGGCAGAGGAAAGGGTTTTAGTGCACTGAGCAGGAGGGAGAAATCAACTTGCAAGAAGAACAGCTCTGACTGGGTTCCCTGAGCCAGGGCAGGGACATGGTTTACAGGCCTGTTTTGATCAAATTGCACTTAAAAACCAGAAAGGGAAAAGCTCTCTGAGAAGTCTAATCCTTGGGTACCTCAAAGGTGAGGGCGCAAAATATATCATATACTGAGTCAGAGGAAAGAAAAGGGCACCTCTCATTTTGGAGGTGGAAAGTAAAGGAGGGAAGGGGCCAGACAGATCATCTCCTGACTGGTGGAATTGGATTCAAACCCACCTCAAGGCACAATGGTTCCAAACGGGACCCATAGGTCCTTCCCAGTGGGAACAGCTTTCAGCTGGACCTCAGCATCCCTTTACCCAGCTCCCTGCTGTGATCATACTCCGTGCTTGGGTTTATTTGTGTTGAAGGCTCTGCAGGGAAGGAAGAACATGAGAACTCACTGCACCTGAGGAACTAGACAAAATAATAGCAACATCAGTGAAAATAAATCAAACATGCGCCAAAAGAATGGGAAATCTCCATTCTGCCCTCTGGACAACATTCTGCAGTGGAGATGTTGGAAGTGGAGGTTGATGTAAAACTATCTGTTGCAATGTGAATATTGAAATTCCAGAGGCACCAAGCACATCTGCACAGACGGGAAAATTATAGTTACCGCGCTTGGGTGGTATGACAAGTAATTTTTTTGCACCCCGAAAAACAACTCAATTGTGGGAGGAATGTGTCAGTTGCAATTTTGTAACTTAATGAAATAAATCAACCAGATGGAAAAAAGACATGAAGATGAGCCCACACAGTCCCGTAGGAACACAAAGGCCACATGCAGCCAGTTGCTGGGAAGCCGAGAGCTTGTCTGGAAGACTTTGGAGCCACCCTTGGGGTGATGACAACAAATTCCCCAAGCAAGGAAGCGTCTTTGACCTTTCTCCAGTCTCTGGGGCTGAGGTTTCAGGAACGGGTGGCCACAAAGCTACAAAAAGGCAACTTCTTGCTCAGCTCAGCGGTGATCTCAGGGGACTCTGGATGGAGCTCTCCTTCTCCTGACCTGCTGGGACACTGCTGTGTCTCCTGAGGGGAGCAAAACCTGAAAACCTAGAAGATTGGTGTCTGCCGAACAAGCAGAGCATGGCAGCAGGAAGAGTCAGAGCCATGCAGAAAGGCTGGGAGGAACAGCATAGCTTAACCCTGCAAAGATGAGGAGACACTGCCAGCACTCACCAAAGTCCAAGCAGATTGAGAAAAGGGAGAGCAGAAGAACCAGGGCAAGGCTTGGCAAATGCCCCGCTGCTCTTTTGTCACATAAAGGAGGCAGAAAATGTGTGGCAGGTAAACAAGGAACATCTTTCCACAGCAGAAGCCCAAGACAGCACATCCTTTGGCCAAGGATACGTAACACCACCTGCCTAAAATAACTCCCAAAGGCCCACAGCACCCAGTTCTCCAGAGGGGAGATTTTACAGCAGGAAATTGATTTACAGAGGCTCCCTCATCAATTTTCATGGCACCCACAGTGTGGTTTTAGAACAAGCAGAATTATTAATGTTCAAAGTTACCTGAGCACTGTCGGGAACACAAGGCCCTCCGAGAGTCAAAGCGGGACTGACAAATTGGGGAAGGAAAAGTCGGAGTTGAGCTGGTGCATCCTTCAGGGCTCAGTGCATTTGTCTCCAGAGGCAGGCACAGGGAGGAAAGCAGAAACCTCAGAGAAAAGGTCCTTTGCCCCTCCATTTGCTCTTTTGTTTGGTAGGGAAAAAAATAGCATAGATATTTAGCTTTCAGAAGGTGAGAAAATTGACTAATTGCACTAGTTCAGGGCTGCCATGCTTCCAAGCCACCCCAGGCTTTGAGGGAGCAGGAGAGCAGGCAATTAGGAAGGGTTAAGTATTCCCCAGAGGCAGAACTTGCAGCTATCTGGTGATGCTAATATTGCCCTTGAAAACACATCTGAGCTTTGGTGACATCTCAGCTAATTAATGAGCAAACCAGCCCAAATCTCCCAGATTGAAGTATTAGTTCTGTTCAGACATACACCAGTATCCCCCAAACTGCCCTGAATTATCTTCTGGCTAACACAGGAGGAGGAATAAGAGCCCAGTAACTGTAAAGGCATCTCTGTCCATCTCTCCTCCATCTGTCTTGGCACAAACAGCTCCATCTCCAAGCATCTCAGTGATTTTGGACTGCCCCATGCCTACAGCCCACTCCTGGCCACCTCCAGCTATCTCTGACACCACCCCTTTCCTTCCATCTCCAAACACGAGACCCAGCCACGGTGAGCTGGAGGATTTTGCTGTGCCAGGGGATACTCGCTGACTGGCATCGCATTGCCTGTGATGTCGCCCTGTCGGAGCAAGAGAAAATAACTACCATTTGTTAACATGCCAATCGTTCTTTACACTGGCTGATTAAAAAATAATTACCCACAGCCATTATTGAGCACTCTTGCAAATGAGCTGTGGGAAGCTGTGACCGTGCGCTTAGCACACAGTGTGTCTTGCTTGTTTCAATATTATTTTAATTAAGTATCTGGGTAAAAGGCCTTTCTAATGTAACTTTCTTTTCATAAGTGGAAAGCAGGGCTCCTCGCTTGGCTGAGTAGTGCTGGACTGGTACAACCCAGTGCTGCGCTGGGCTGCTGCCAGCATGGTGGCACAGCAGGACCCACTGCTTATTCAAATTCAGGAGGACTAATCTTACACAGAACCAGACCCACACGGGGAACAGAGTTCTGCACCTAAGGGACACAGTTACAGCAGATAGCTGGAAGGCATCACTGCCCTCAGACCAATCAGCTGGGGCCACCTAGATTAGTTTGGGATGTGGATGGGGTGAAGGTGTTGGCCAAGGACATCCCTTCTGGCTGAGGGACTTTGGGCCAGTTCTGCAAGCAGAGTAGACCAGCACTGCTGAGGCAAGCTGGTCGTCTCTGCTGGGCAATAGAAGAGAACCTCAGTCAGAATAGCTCTGGGAGAGCTTCATCCCACTGCAGGACCTCAGACTCCCAGCACAACTTCACTTACCATGGACTTTTTTTGTCCTTTCCACAAAACAATTCACAAAAGAAAATAGGGAAGGGGTGGAGGTAAACCCACGTGTGATAGTTGCCCATCCACCTCCTGCAGCTGCCTTTGTGTGTGACTCAAAGCAGTCACATCAGACAGTCCCACCACTTTCTTATTTACGTGTTTTCTCCTTCCCACATCCCAGACAGGACTGTATTTAGCACAGCACACGATTTAACTTGGCAAATACATTTTGGATCCTCAGTCGGTGTAAAAACAACGTTGTACTGGAGAAATCGAATTACTGCACAGATTCAAGCAGCACAAAACAGCCCCAGACATTCCTCTTGATCTCTCTGCTCTTTCTTACTGGTCAAAATTCCCTCTCCATTTATTTCTATAAGGATAAAAAGATGTCCCTGAGTGGGTGGACTCTGAAGTCCCTGTCAGACCTGATCTCCCTGTTGCAGCCAAGCTGGGGGTCAAAGCTCAGCCCTTGGCTGGGTCCCCGCCACAGACTCTGTTTAGGAGGATGCAAAACCTGGTGTCACGGTTTAGCCTCGGCGGCAACAAAAGCGCCACGTGGTAGTCCCTTAGCTCCGCCCCCCAGCAGTGTGGAGAGGATGAGAAAGAAAAGGCAGACTCGTGGGTTGAGATACAAACTGTTTGCCAGAGCAACAGGTATTGCAGGGAAACAGTAACACAGATGGAGGAGACAAACACCAGTACAATACCGACCGCATCCGCGCCACGCCGCCCCACCCCCACCGACGCCGCTGAGATGCACCCCAGCGCCGCCCGTCCATATATACGCCTACACCGTGACGTCGCCACGCCTACTCCCGGCTGTGGCCCCTCCCCTCCCCGGCCAGCTCCCTGCTGCCCCTGGGCCTGGCACACATGGGGTGGAATAGCTGTGCCGGATAGAGACAGGGGAGAATCAACCCCGTCCCTGCTGGAAACCAGGACACCTGGGAGAGAATGAGATGTCAGGAAGGATGCTGCTGTAGTGGTCCATCATCACATGAAGAGTTTGCAGTAGGGTAGATGAATGATCTCCAACTGCTTCTTTGGCAAAGAGTCAGACTGGTCATGCTCTACTCCTGGAGCAATGCAGAAGTGACAAAGCTTTTTGATCAAGTGGACACTTGCGTTTCCCCAGGCAATTCCTCTTTGTGGGTTGAGAAATGCACTAATTCCAATAGGCGCTCCAGAAACTTGAAACTCTGAGCTTCAGACTTTGAGCAGACATAAATAAATAGAAGTTGGAGGGCTTTTCTCCTGCTTCAACAAAAACATATGTTCTCATCAGATTTTTTTTGATGGAAAAAAATAACACTTTTCCCAAACAACTGTAGTTACTGCAGACAACATTATTTCCGATCTCAGACACGGCCATGACAGGAACATAGAAAGCAGAATTGATTAGAGCAGATTCAGTTAGATGGGGAGCCTGGTGATGAAATGCTGCTGCCGCTCTCTCTGCACCCGTCTGGGGCCATTAGCAACCTCCTTCCCTCTCAACCCAGGGATGTTGCCCCATTGTTGAATTCTGCAATGCGTCTCTCCCTTTCTTCCTGCAGCCTTGGTTCACAAGCAGATTTTGCCCCACTGTGTGCTTCCCCTGCCAGAGGTGGAACTGCAGAAAACCAGAAAGGAATTCCTTTCTGGTATACACATAGTTTGGCAACACATTTATGGATCTCTCTGGATAAACCTTGCTGGATCAGTGCACTCTACTATTATGAGGATGCTGATGACTACTCTAGTCTCCCCTGAAAGCCAGGCTTCCAATTTCCAAAGCCTTTTTTCTTTTTTTTTTTTTAATTTTCAATAACCCTTCCTTGTAGCTTCCCCCGGATAATTGCTGTTTCCAGCGTAGCTTCACAATGGGTCACCAGATAACCTAGAAAGAGCCATTTGCCAGCCCCTTCTGTCTTCAACATTAAACTACTATATTATATTTGCCACTGCATTAAGTTTTTGTCTTTTTTTTTTCTCTTTCTTTGGATAATTTCACGGTCAATTAGTTTCCTGTAGCTGCTCCTCGCAAACACACACACGTCACCACGGTGTATGAGCTTCCCTCCCACTAGCACACGCACTGGGCAGGCTACACATTGTGGTTATACTTTCTCAGGGGGCTCAGGGGAAGCACTCCTGCCAGCTCAAACCATCTCCAGGGTGGTGTAGAGCAGGATCCCTGGGGATGCTGATGACCCCCTCAGCTGGTACACACTAAATGCTGAGCTGAACCAGTGGGTGAGGACTAGCCCAGGTTGCCGATGTGCCTGCACAGCATGGTTTGCATGACACCCATCTGGCAGAGACACTGCTTGGAAAATACAGTGGGGAGACCTCAGAGGGAGCAGAGGGCTTTTCCCCACCCACCAGCCCCAGTGGTACAGCAGGCGCTGGAGTATCCCATCACTCTCCCCATCCAGAGCAACTTCTGGGCTGCCCCAGCTCACAGCAGCTCACCCCAAGCAGCCAACAGCGCCCACAGCATCCTGCTCTTGCAAAGGGACCAGATGCAGCCTCACGGGAGACCCCTGCACTGGAATGGAAGACACAATCTGTCCCTTATTTTTAAATCATCTGGGAGCAAAACAACAGCAGGTGGGGGGAAAAGAGAAAAAAAAGAGGGGAAAAAAATCTGTACCTGAGGATTTTGCAGCTGCGTTACACTGGTCACTTCTGAAACTTGCAGAACTGGGGAACCTCTTTCCAACACCAAAGTCTGTGCCCAGAAGCTGTGACCCTGAATTTGCAGGGAGAGACTGTCCTGTCCCTCAGAGAGAGGCTGGGAACAGTGGGACTGGCAGCCCCCTTGGACAGGCACAGTGTGGGTGCCGAGGACTGATAAGATTGATGTCTCTCCCAAATGACAGCTTTTGCTTGGAGTTCACTTTTTCTCTCTGACAACTGAACTCTGAAAAAAAAGGAGTCAGAGCAGAATTGTGAATCCTGTCTGGAAAGGAAAAAAAACAACAAACAACCCCCAGCAAAAACCCAACAAAATAAAGGCAGACAGTGGAGGGGGAGATACGGTGGATCTAAAACACAAAGAAATGTTATTCATGGGCATTATTGATTAAGTTTTCCTCACCAACACATACGTAAATACTTATCTCTCAAATGAATAAGAGGCTCTGTAATACCAGAGGGAAGAAGGGTAAAGATTATTGAAAACGTGAGGGTCAGAGAAGCATCCGGCTGCAACGAATGCATTGAGAAGATAAACGAAGATGTCTTTGTCAACACATCGGTCTGCCAAAGACCAAGTATGACAGAAGACTGTGATTTTCAGGCACTGGAAGCAATGCTTGGGCTTTGATAACAATGAAATAGAGATTATGAAGCAGATCCTCACCTGGGCTAATTCAGGTTCCAGGACTCTGATCACAGGGCAGCTGCAGCAATTTACATCGCCTGAGGACCCTGCTTGCTCTGGACAAAGCAGTCCATTAGCAGAAGGGCAGAAGCAGAGATTTATGATACCCTCTGTAGGGCAGGAAGAAAAGGGAAGAGCAGCAATGAGTGGGACCAAAGTAGAAATGGGGCTCTGACCCATGAGCACTACCAAATCTGCCCCAGCCCCTGGGTACCACATCATCCACTGGGCTGCCTTGCCTGCTGCCTCTGCTCCAGAAGATGGGGAGGACATGGGTCCTTGTCTGCAAACAGCTCCTAGGGCTGGCTGGGGCACTGAAGAATGGTGTCAGATCCAATGAGGCTAAGTATGCCCTGTAAGACAAATGCACAGTCTCATGAAAAACAGGTTCAACAAGCAAAGCTGAGACCCACACACACCCCAACAGGAAGGTTTGGTGCTGAGCATTTGGCCACATCAGCCCAGCAGCACTTAAGCCATCTGAAGGCTGTGAGGGACCATCAAGATAATCTGTTCTGGCATCCAGCACCCCCATGGGATCAATGTGCGTATCCTGTCTGTAATTCATGGCTCCATCAAGATTACTTTTTCTCAGGGCAGCAGGATGGTCTCAGAGCTGTATTCAACCTGCTCAGGACAGCTCAGGTCTTAATCTTTCTACATCTCTGCAACTGTCATCATGTGGGGAACAAATAATGGGCAACACACAGGCAGGATTCCCACTGAATGGGACATTGCAACTTGTGTGCTGACAGATGCTGGCAGTGGATGTCCAGCAAGGAGTCGAGAGGCCAAGCTCCCACCAGCCTGGGGGGCTCAGCAAACACCAGCATGGGTGTTGGGCTGGTAGGGGTGTGCAAGTGCATGTCCCCTTGTGCGGCAGCAGCCATAGCCAGGTGCTTGACTCTGCCTGTGTTAATGTTCCCCTCGCCCAGCCAGCTGGCTGGCCTGAAGCATAGCAAGCTACATTTCCATGCAGCTCCTTGTGCCTCAGTTTCTCTGTCTATGAGCAGGGACTCGAGCTACATTCCTGAGACCCCAGGTTTGCTGCAACACCTGCTCAATCTACTCACAGGAGAAAGATAAAAAAGGCTTTCAGGGCTTTTCCTGCCACCTCCTCCTGGTGCCTAAAACACACGCAGCAAAGCTGATGCTCACCTGAAAGAGCCAAGGCTCAGAAGCTGGAGCAGGGCAGCCTCTAGTGGCTGCAAGCTGGGAAATGCGGGCCCCCAAACACAAGTTGAGGAGTTGTTTGCTCTCCAAAGCAGCCAGCCTGACCGAGCCACGACTTTTGCTGATGTTGCTCTGCCCCGTAGCCCATAGCTCGCCTTCCCTGGTTCCCATCTTTGCCTCCTTGCCACCGGAGCCATCTCTCACACACTGCTGCCACCCGCTCCTCTGAAAACCTCCGACCCCATCAGCTTCTGCTCTGCCCATGCAGCCACAGGTACCAAGAGACACATATCCCAGACCTCATGAGTGTGCCACACGACATGTCCACAGGGCGTGTTGGCATCACTGAAAATAGCTCTGATCCCAGCACAGATTCAGACATACGGTTAGCCATCAGATCTGTGGTATGGTCTCCAATTGCTGGAGCTATTGACAGCAGATCCATCCAAACTCATTAATGTCCCATCTGGAGAAGCGCACACCACTTTTTTCTGCAAGGTGCTCCGGCTCTACGGGGTGCATGGTGGCCTCCACTGCACGAGGGAGACAGCTCCCCAGGCCTGCCTGGGGAAGGGATGGTCAGGACATCAACAACCAGCCTTACTCCCATCATCACATCTAGGGCCAGAACCATCAATGCCTCTTTTGCTGTCTTGAACCCCTCTGCCAAGAGAACTTTGTCTTCCAGGTTGAAGTTCCATTACAGGCCTTCAGCTTCCCCTCCCACAGAACATAAAAATTAGTAGAACAAGCCAAAAGACTTCCAAGAGCCATTTGGATTCACCTTAGCACATCCCCACTCCCTGCCTCATCCCAGTTTTACTGGTGAGTCAGAGCTCTCCGGTTAATGGTTGAGCATTGGGGAAGGGGTGAGATAAGAAAGGCAATCAGGGACCAGGCTGTTTGTGGGACATATCAGAGGACAGACACCTAGACAGAGAGACAGACATATAAATCAATTGGGCAGCAGCTAAAGCAGAAGAGGAGCTCTTTACACACCAGTGTGGGATGGTCACTTGCCACGAGTTGGACAGAATATTTTCCTGTCCTGTGTTTCAGGGCAACGACGGTAACACTGCACAGCATCGGCACAACGGGCTGGCTAACCACTGGCTGCTGATTCATCAATTATGCAGGCAATTTAAACACAGCTTATGTCAATAATTCAGGCAGCAGTTTTTCTTTCAGAACATCCTTAAAATGAAAAAGGGGTGGGGAGAGAAATCAAAGAGGTCTCTCTGCAGCAAGGAGCCCCATACTTTATCCTAAATTGTAGGCACCCAGGGTCCCAGCACCCATCCTCCTGCAGTGCTCCCACTGTGGCTGCTGGGGAACCCACGTCTGCCATCAGCCCACCCCACTGCATTTTTGTTGGAGAGCTCAGGCTGTGATGTAAGATTCAGGGACAGGGCAAGGGTACATCTGAATGCAGAAACAAGGAAACGCCCTGAGGACTGGAAATATGGCAGACAAATCCCATTCACGATTGCAAGAAGGTTTCCTCCTCATTTTTGGCTTTTACCATTTCACTGAGAGATGCAGACTCCTGGGTAACAAGCACCAGTCCACATGAGGCCATGAAGAGACACAGAGAGGTTTCTGCTGCTCTGGACATCACATGGAAAGTCCTTAGCTACAGCAGAGCCAGGCTGTGTAGCTCCAAACTCTCAATATTTAGGTTATAGGATGAACAGTTCCCAATATACACATTTTTTAGGCATATTGTCATTCCCTAACTACAGGGGAGACTTTAATCTTGCAGGGGGAGGAAGCACAGAGTCTCCTCGTCAGGAACAAATTAGTCAAGTTCAGGTTTGAAATACTGAGAAGAGGGTGAGGTGATTATCAGTTGGGACTGGATTGTTATGGGCCTGAGAGCATCCTCTGCTAGAGGCTTAGAGTCCAGACAGGCTGGGCTGCATCTGTGTAACATGAATCACTTGGCCAAAGCCAGCCAGGGAGCATGGACATATCTGAGAAATTTTTCCTTCTCCCTGCTGAATATCACCTTGTTCCTTTTGACTGTTTCTCCCCCTTTGTCTAGACAAAATAGTAGCTGAAAGTGTCCCCAAAAGCCTCGGAGGATTATTTCCTACAACCCAAAATCCTTCTTTTTGTTACTCTATAACTATTATTTTCTGAAATCATAAATGGTTTCAAAGGCATGATGCTTCAGAGTGACAGATTACAGCCACCCGTTTCTCAGAAAATGTATCATAGGCAAGATAAAGGTAGGACAGCAGCCAAACAAGCTGCCAGGGCTATAGGGGAGGAGATAAGAGTAGGACAGGGGCAAGACACAACCTTTCATCCTCTGTATTCACTGAGACATTTATCCCTTCTTCACTGAACCAGACCTCCTCTGACTAGCAGCATCTGCACCAAATGACCCGAGCACACCTCCCCCTGGATGGTGTTGATCAGAAAGGCAGATGAGCAGGGGGGGAGGCTGTTTTCAGCCAGACCTCTGTGTTCTGCCATCAGGAGCGCTCAACTTTGCCTGGGCTGGCTCTTCAACACGGAGGCAATGGCAAAATTAATGGCTGTGCTTCTGAAAGGGATTTAAATGTTAATAATGAAGAGGGGACACGGCTCCACAAGGCACATTTACCAGTCACTCAGGGTTTTGTTCACCTCAGATGGTTACGAAATGGCATGTGTAATGCAAAGGTCTTCTTGTGATGGGGACCCATTTATTGGGAATGGAGTAGAGATGTGAGAGAGCCTGGACTAATCTTACCTTAACTGTACCAGACTGAACCTGTCCCCACTCCACTCTCTTTACGCAAAGCCATACTGAGTCCAGGTATTTGGTTTCTCAAGAGCATGGAAAGACACTGTGTTGGACACCCATCACCCCTGACATTACATAGCTCTCCAAGTCACACACACCTGATCCGTCCACAAAATTTTCTGTTCTTCCGAGACTGTATGTTGGACTGCTTGAAAGAACAGAAAAGTTTGTCATGATCAAAACAGGAAAGGGCCCAACGCAGTTTTGCTTTAAACAGAGAAGCTGCCGGAGCCATTCAGAGGAGTAGCAGGAACTACTCCTACTCACCCCGTTCATCTGACAGCAGCATAAGGTCTAAATAAAATCAGAAAGCTGACTGCCATGGGGTTTGTCAGCTCCCATAACATCTTCTCCTGCCATCACTGCTGACTTTTTTCTCCATTCAGTGAGGAAAAATTACCCATGCACCCTATTCCCTGCTTCCCGGTAAGCTCAACCTGCAGAGATGCTGCAGACAAATGAGCTTTCCCAGGAGACTGGTTCTGTTATGATTAGCCCATGTACCTGAGACTTAGTTGTCTCTAGATGTTGAGACAGAGCATATTTGGCTCCATTATCGTTATCTGTACCACACTGTGGGCAGAGGTGTTCAAAGACCATTCTGGCCCAAATCACATGAAGTGTGCCTTCTGAGAGTGTCTCCTTGCTCACTTTCTGGCTGCAGAACTTCTGGAGTCAATCTCAGGCCACGATTTTCAAGCTATTTTTCATGATTGTGAGGCATATAATGTCCTTTTCTTTACTAAAAGCTGAGAGTCACAAGAATCCATCTAAATCCAGAATCCAAAGCTTTAGAACAAACGCCCATTCTCGCAAACCACAATAAAATTATGTGAGCCAGCGATACTTGAAATAACACCCAATTTATCTTCCTATTTCCCCTGTATGATTATGTCTTTTATTTTGCTGGAATAGAGAACCTTGAAAACAAATGAGTCAGTTTGATTTTTGTTTCACGGAGAAGTTCATTTCCTGGCTCCATTGCTCGGTCCCGACGTTTGGCTGACAGTCTGTTTTCTGAGGAATGGAAAGACTTTTGAAACTTTGGGCTTTATGAACCGGGAGGATGAGTTCCCAGCAGTCTCCAGCCACCCTCCAATTTCACAGTGGCGTCCCAGTGGCAGGATACAACCACAGAGCATCATTTACCCTCTGGAAATGAAGGAGGACAGACCCTTTGACCCCCATCCTGAGGAACAACTTTGCATCCTTGAGGTCAACCACTTGACTTGCTTTTCTAGATGACTCCACCAGGTGATAGAGCAGCCCAGAGACTTTTGAACCTTTCCCCAGATCTTTGGCTATTTTCCTCCATCCCCTAAGTTGTTCCTGCAGACAAGAGCCCATTGCCCTTGTCAGGAGGTTAGTTGTATCTCGGAGGACATCCCCAAAATACTTGTACTAAGCATCACTCTCCACACCTGTGGGAGCAGCCCTGCATCACTCCAGCCAAGGAGACACTTGAAAATCTCAGTCTCCCCTTGAGCCTCTCCCAAACCAGCAGCACTTCACCTCGCCCATGCAGCAGCTACCACCCTCTCACATACACCCCTCTCCAGTCTCGCGACTAAATATGGCAAAATTAGCAGTATAATGAATGTACATACATAAAAGTTCTGATTCAAACACTTTCATTAGATTTAGTCACTGGCTACCAACACAAAATGATGGTGACACCAATTCCTCCTCAGCCTGAGTGACTAATTGTGACACAGAGGCAATTAGCTTGGTTAAATGATCCATGTCTCTTCAAAATAATGGTCTGTCAAATTACATTCACCCAAAATAATCTGGGATTGACTTGACAATCAAAATATCTGTTTCTTCAAAATTAATAAAAACCCAGAGCTCCTTTTTTGTCCACGGTGCAGGTGCAAAATGAAAGAGCTGCCTCACTGCACATGGGGGAGGATGGGCCACCACAAGAGAGGTGGGAGCAGACATTAAAAGGCGAGATGCTGTTAGGGGAAACAGCCATTGCAAACTACTTGATACAGACAGAATACAGCTGGAACAGAGCTGCAGAGACTGCTCTGGCCTTTTGCAAACCTCCCTCCAAAAACTCCAGCTCAGGCAACAGCTGGAGAGATACGCAGGGATCTCTGGTCATCTGCATCAGGCTGTTACTGCAGGTTACCCCAGGTTTCTCCAAAGCTCAGACAGCAAATCCCAGAGCACACTGCACACTTCCCCATCCAATATCCTAACCAAGAGTTAATGAGGACAAACCTTGAGGTCGTTAACTAGTTATCTGCCTCTGCAAGGAGTTTCTGCTCATTAAGCACAGTGGGTTAATTGGAAAAACCCACACAGACCTCCCTAAAGAGCAAGCCCCAGGAATATGCTCTCCACACCCCTGCTGCCCCATCCTACCCCATGCTTTGCAACCCACGGAAGGTTTGAAGTCTGTCTGCACAGGAGAGTGGAGGGCACCCGCTTCTGTGAGACCCCAGCAAAGGATCCCTTGGCAGCTTAGCTAATTTCTGCATCACCCCAAAACTGTGCTGATTCAATTTCCATCCACTCTGCACAGCTCACTGCACCCAGCTCTGAAAAGGGAATTACAAAACAATTACCCACATTAATAGAAGCTGATACTCTGTCCTGCCTGCCTTGCTGCTGACTCTCCACCTCCGAGATTCACATTCATTCTTCTACTGGTGGCTTTTCAGGGACTTTCCCAAGTGCATTCTCACATGTCTGATGCAGGTGAGTTCTCTTCTTTGTGACACCAATTTGGGTCTTTCTCCTCCTTCTTTTATTGAACTGAAGAGGAACATAACGTCTTTGAGACTCTGCCCCATGTGACAAACAGCTTTGGGTGGAATGGGGCAATGGGTTCAAAGTGCCTGGGGCTGGGACAAGTGATGGGAAGCCAAGCTCCTCATCTCATTCCTAGGACATGAAGCTGGAAAACGACAGATTTCACATCCAGAGCAAATTACCACCTGGGAAGCAAGAAGTGGCAGTGCCTCCTCCCAGAACACTGGTCCATCCCACATGATTACCTTCTCTATTCAACTGCTTAAACCACTGCGGACTGAGGGCAAGAGCCCAGGGAGAAACTGAACTTCATGTTTGCATGTTAGATGAGCTCGTCAGCAGCAGAAGAGAAAGGAGGGATCCCTGAAGCTTCTGTGATGTTGTGCATGTGACAGAATGGAGTCAGAGCTGATGATGCCGTAGGCCCCTAACCCTCGTGTTCCACAGGGAACTCAGCTGCCCAGTCAGTAACAGACACAAATAGCAACTTACTACTGGGAGACATTTTTCACTAAAGTGTCATTTCATCTGTGACTCGGCTGATCTGCAAAAGTCGACTGTAAAATACCTCTAAAGAGATGTAGGAATAGAAACACAGTCCTCTGCGAAACTAAGTCACTGATCTTTTAAGGATAGTGGTTTATTTATATTAGTAGTCATCACATGTTATAATCTCTTTCCCCTCAGCATTCTTTCCACGTTGCAAGGGGATTAATTACTTGCATCCATCATTTTCCAGTGGAGATAACAAGCCTATCACTTCTGCTGTAGCTACACCTCTCTGCTCCACAGGTACCAGTGGCTTTAGCTCTTAGGCTAAAGGGATCAACATGCCCACTGAAACTTGGGGCAGTTGCTTTTAATTTATTCCTAACTTCAAGTCTTCCTTCTTCTGACACAGTGGCCAGGACAAGTCTCCTAGCCCTGAGTCTCCAGCTCCTGATACCCTGAGGCTCCCATGTGCTCCCAGCAAGGAGAAGAATTACCGCTCTTGGCATGGCTAGAGGTGGGCAGGAAGTTGTTAAATCTGGAGCTTCACTAGCTCTCCCCCTCCTGCAGTGGGGACTTCATCCTTTATTTATGGGCCAGCCTCCCCTGTATAGGAGACATTTAAATTTTTCAGCAAGGTCTACATCCCATCACCCAGGGCAGTTTAAATTTTCACTCATTTCATCATGCACAGACATTGGCACAGGCATCAGCAGGAGGATAGCAATTACAGCAGGAAAAGGATGAATAAAGAGTCAGTTCTGCAATGATTACCCCCTATGTAAAATAGAATTATGTATATTTTACAAGATGAAAATGATCAGCCTTTTGCACCATTCAGCCCTACCCACACACAACAGAGCAGAGACATAAAAAGAGCATCATTAAGGTGTTGTCTCAGCCAAAGGACATTGCTGCTGAAAACAACCATGAAATATGAGAAAGCCCTATGCAGTACTCAAGTGGTTTTGAGCACGATGTGACCAATAATATCTGATTGCTCATCAAAAGACAGTTCAAGAACATAAAGTTGTTGGCAGTGGAGTTTCCAAGCAAACAGTTTTAACATGGGATGTTTCCATGTAGGGTACTGACATCTAACTCTTAAGGGCTCCAATTTCCAAACACTTGTGAAAACCTGACTCTGAGACAGTAGGAGTCATTAAAGTCCACGGGAAGTCCCCAGGCTTGCTGCCTTTTGTCACCAATGACAACAAAAGTAGAAGATACCACTACCCCAGCTGCCGAAAGAGATGCTGACAGGGGAGAGCTCATCTCCTTACTGGACAGGGTTTGATCATCAGGTATGCTCAGAGATTGGTTTTGTGTGTCAGAGAAAGTTCAGGCTCCCAGCAGAAGCTCCTGGGCAATTTGCACAGCTCAATATAACAATTTGCTCATGCATAATGTTAGGGGAGGGAGAAGCAATGCTGAGTGCTGAAAGGGAGAGCTGGTCATTGCCTGGCCATCAAGGATCACTCTGTGATCATCTCACCAGATGTGATTTAAATGGCTAATTACTGCTGCAGGACAACAGAGAGGTTCTGAACTGCACAAAGGCAGGACGATTGTGTCCAGTCAAAAGGGAGGGCAGGCAGCACAAGGGGTCCAATTCCTCCTTATTACTGGGGAAACTGAGTCATGGAGAAACAGTGACTTATTTACACTTACACAGGGAGGCTGCTGCAAGCATAGAAATAAGATTCCCATCTCACAACCCTGACCAGGGAAACCTGACTTCTTTGCCAAGCCACCTACCCTCATCGGCTGCAGCTTTGCATTTGCCTTCTTCCCACCCCTCCAGGCCACTGCCCCAGGTTGAAGGGCTGCAAACAGCTATCAGTTTTTATGGACTCAAGTTCCCTAACAGCACAGCAAAGGGGTAACTCAGCCCAGGGCAGTCCTCCCCAGAAGTTCCTTCTTCCAGGCCACCATGGCAGAGGGAAAGGGGATGCCACTGGGAACCCTGCTGGGCACTTCTGGAAGGGGAGGCAAAAAAGATTGCTTGTTTTCTTCCACGCACTGGAAGCTCTCTAACTGCACTAGACTGTTTTCCATAGAAGGGCGTAATTAAAAGTGAATGGCTTCAAGTCCTTTATCATCATGAATATTAAAGAAAGATAAACACTACATCAATATTCATTTAAGCAGAAACAGAAAATGAAAGGCAGGACTTGATCCCAGCTGGCACTTCAGCATTTTATAAATGAAATTACACAGCTAGGAGAGAAAAAAAATGTCCAAATGAAACAATCACAAAACAATAATGACCTTAGAACAAAGCAGCCAGGACCAGCTGGAATCAGTAGCTACCCCATGTTGTATCCTTCTTCATCACTCTATTAGTTACGCCAGAGGAAGGTACAGGACATTCACATGTTGACCATTCCAGCACTAAGTGGCCTTAGAGACTTAGAGACTGGGAGTCATCTCCCCTTTGCTAGAAGTGCTTTGTAAAGTCACTCCATAGATGTACAGCTCAACCTGGATGCTCTTATTGACTAGATCAATAGCCCATCATGCTCCAGTGCTGCTATGAGGCAACCCAAAATGTCCTGAGTGAGTCAATCCCATCCCTCACAGTCCTGAATATCCACAAGATTTTTCTCACTAAGAAATGAATTTAAGTCACACTTTCTGCTCACCTTCTCCATCACTGGTTTCACCTTTTGCTTCTCTTTTCCACAGCTCCCACTGCATTGGTGAGACATGAAGTAGAGCTCATCGCTGGCAGCTGCTGCAAGCGGTGGGGCTGGGTGGTCCTTCAGCCTCTTGTTAAGGTTACTGGAGCCTCATCAGTTACCTGTTTGTGTGGGTTTGGAATATTTATTGCTGTTTATAACATGGTAGCACATAGCATCTTCACCCACCTACACTGGTACGGGTTAAGCCCAGCCCCTGCACATTATACCCTCCACCCTTCAGTCATCACAGACTGGCTTTTCCTAAACTGGGAGATGGGTAAAAGGTTTTCACATCCTAGCTCAGCCTACACAAGCACTACAGAGACACTTTCAAGGAGAAAATTAACATAGCTGACTTGATAGAAAATCCTCCATGGCAAGACAAGCCTACATCCTTCTCCTGCAGGAGGTCACAGGTGTCTCCACCCACACCACCAATTTTTCCTAAGGACCAGGCACACACACCTCACCCAGACTGCACCCCTCAGCCTTCTGAAGGGCTCCTCACGCTCCTGCATGAACTGATCCCAGTGGAAACAGCAGAGGAAGGGGAAAGAGCACAGAGATCATGGAAAAAGAAAGTCTTCCCAAGGCTCAGTGTAACAACACAACCCCCAGCTGCTCTGTAACTATTTATGCAATTTCCAGGCTCCCTCTAACTGGTCCCCAGGCAAATCCAGTGCACTTGAGTCAGACCAGAGAGCAGCATTAACCCCCAGTTTCCAGCCACCCTCAGCACCCTGCTCTGCCACAGGAGCACAGTCCTGAGCCATGTCTCAAGGCTGCAGAGCTTTTTCTGAGGGATATTCTATTTGCAAGCTAGGGCACAGGTGTGTCTAGTTGACTGCCTGATGGTGTGTCAGAGAGGCACTGGTTTCAGACTTCTTCCTTCACTATTGTGTCCTCGCTTTGTTTCTGCACTGGTAATGTTCTCTTGGTACCTTTACTCTGTCCCAGAAGTGGCCACATCCTGACAGCAAGTGAAATCACATGTGTGCAAATAGCTTTGCAATGCTATAAATACTTGGTATCAATTTTTGTGCTCAAATACACCCCAAAGAGCTCACTCATGAATGAATAATGTAGAAATTGCTCTTCAAAAATACAGCCCAAGGCATCATCCCTCTCTGCCCACTCCTGCCCTAAGGACTTAACAATCTTCTGCTTTTCCCAAACCTACAGCTCAATGTCAGCTGAGATTTTGAGCCTTGGAAGGGTTGGTTAGGGCATGAGTAAGAACTGAAACATGACTTGAATAACATTGTAAATGTGGTTGTGCACAAAAGCACAAGCCACAGCAGATTTTGAAGATAACTAATGGCCCGTTGCTGGTGGGCTGTTAAAATCCACCCAGCACTCCTGTCTCCAGCTATGTGATCTATCAGATGTGTTTCCCCTCTAGCCTAAATAACATGTTATGCATTGCCTGGCATTCGCAGGGTCTCTGTATACCTCTTAACTGGCGGCGGATGATTAACAGTTTGTTAATGAGAAAAAAGCTGGTGTTTGTCGATAATCCTCCACTACCAGACCCATGCAGCCCACATGAAGAATGACTGCTCCTGGACTGGTTTGGAGTGAAGCACAGAGGCAGGCAAACAGCCTGCAATCCTCTCCCTACATCCCTCCTTCACTGAGTCCTCTCCTACCCTGTGCATTGCCACAAGTTTTCACTCTTCATATTGCTGCTCCAAGGGGTGGTCAGTGGAAGGGTTAAATGTCCAGGCTTCGCCTGGATGTGGATGCTCAGAGGGCTGGGATAGCTGGCCCTTCAGCTGGCCACATTAAAGGCAGAAGTTCTGGGAAGCGTATTTGTCAGTTAGTGGAGCAATGACTTCAACATTTGGATTGTCATTATGATTAATGCTGGGCCTTTCCAAGTTCAGAGCATCTTGCATACTTGACAGCCATCCTCACAGTGAGAAGGTGACACTGAGGGAAACTGAGGCAGGGGACATCAGACCCCCACCATGGACGCCACACTGTGTGTGAGATGCAGCTTCTCAGGCAAGGCACACACCCAGCTGTGCCTGCGGGGCCTGAGGGGTCTCTCCAACAGTAACAGGCTGTGCCATATCATCAATGACCAAAAGACTTGTCTGAGACACTTTCTTCTTGCCACGACCCCAAATACTACCTTCCAGACTTAGCAGCTCTAAGCTACCATGTCCCACCCCAGAGGTGACCATATGTCAGAAGCAAGAGGGACAATTTCCAGAGCAACTGAAAGTCCCTGCAAACATGCGGGTTTCCATGCCGGCAGCAGTGGGAGATGTTTCCACTCCTGACTGGGAGCAAATGAGTCACTTGGCACTTGTGCCTGTTTAAGAAGAGCTGCTATGTCGCTGAACCAGCTCAGCATGGGGGCTTGACATTACTTTTGGTCTCACCAAGTCCAAAAGCACTGGATGTCACAGTGACATTTCTCCATACACCAAACCTTACTTGGGTCTTTTTCTTTCCAGGCCATGTGGCTTGAGGTAACCAACATCATGGTAGCAACACCATCAGCCTTGAAAATGTTTCCTAACAAAGGGACAGAGAGGGGCCTGAATCATAAATATGCACTGTCCTCGGCCCCGGTGACACACAGCAAATTGCTTTCCTGTCCCAGCTCCACCAAGGATGAAATAGCACCACCAGGAGCTGTCATTCATGGTGAATTGCTCCCTGGTCACCATTCCTATCTGGTGCAACCATATGCCAGATGCCAGCAGGCAGGCAGACTCAACACATCACCTGCAGGGGCAAGATCATTCATTACTGCAGCTAGCAGAAGCCTGCAGGCTTCTTTCCATGTCTATCACAGCTTCACCACCACCACATTTAGAAATGATTCCTGCAACTCAGTAGAGAGGTCTTTCTATTGCTTCACCACCACCACATTTAGAAATGATTCCTGCAACTCAGTAGAGAGGTCTTTCTATTGCTTCACCACCACCACATTTAGAAATGATTCCTGCAACTCAGTAGAGAGGTCTTTCTATTGGGGGAGCTTTGAAGGGTCTACTGGCCCCAGGGGAAAATGGGCACCCTTCTCTGGTGGCAGGAAGCTTTGGGTTTCCCAGGCTGATGCTCTTCAGGCTTCCCAGACGGTGAAAGAGGCTGCATTTAGGGCAGAGTAACACATGCACAACAGGGGCTGCAGACCCAAAAGCTGGGAGTTATGAGCTACAGGAATCACAGTAAACCCTGGGCATGTGAGCAGGAGCTGGTGCCATCAGGGCCAGCAGTGACTCACACCATCATTCAACACCCACCAGCTTTAGCCAGGCCAAGGTTTTGGAAATGAAAAAAAAGAGCAGGAAACAATGCTCTGAGATTTTTCTGGGTCTTTCTTTTTTTTCTGCTCAGGGAAGCGAGGTCCTGCAAACAAACTGTTAACTGAGCTCAGCCGGCTCATGTTATCTGTGCTCGGGAGCACGGCACAGAGTGCAGTCCCCTCCAGCACCACGGATTTGCTATGATCCCCCGCCACCCGCGTAATCACTTCAGTCACGCCACGTTCTGCCCCCGCTGCAATTTCATGGCCACTCATTCAGGGGGAAATCACAGTGATTTGGGCTTCTCTGAAAGCATTACAACTGCGCGCTGCCTTTTAAAAAAACAGTGGTTTTCATGGAGGGGAATTGGCCACAGTGGGACCTTCATAGGGACCAGAGCTCCCCAGCACCCTACTTTCCACCAAGAAAAGTGCTTGCACAAGTAAAGGATGTTGAGTCTGGGCACTTAGGGATGGAAAACAGACCCTTCCCATGCCAAGAGCTGCCCTGCACTGAGGAGGGCATGGGGCACCAGGTTATGAAGCAGGAGCATAAGCTACAAAGCTTGTCCCTACCCCAGCTTTCCTCTAGACCACTCAAAAAAATTTTCAGAGGTCTTTTTCTCTCCAAAGTGTGCAAGGGATGCCCTGCTGCCTGCCTCTGTGGGAACTAAATGCCTAAACCCTTCACGAGTCTTGTGTCTGTCCTTCAACAGTGGCATAGGCACAGTCGAACCTGTATCCCATCATGGTGGATGATGCTCTGGCACCTCAAATCTCACATTCTCAAGAGCATTTAGGGGCTTGCCTCCTAATGAAAAACAAAGGGGAGAAATGTCAAAATACCCATCAAAATCAGGGCCATCACACATGGTAAAATACCAGCACAAAGTCATATCTCTGGGAGCTGTCAGGAGTCAGTGACACAGTGGCTGGGATCCAGCAGTAAGAGAAGATACATTTGAGTGGGCCAATATGTCACACAACATTCTGATTTATCTGGTTTTGTTTCAGAGTTATATGCTTGTTGGGTTTTTGTTTTGTTTTTTTCTCTCTGCCCTTTCAGTCTTCCCTGAGTATCCCCCAGTCTCAGCAGAGGAGGGAGTGCTAGGTTGCCGATACAATCCTGACCATCTCATATCAGTCATGAACGTGCTCTGATAATCAGGGTGCATCCCATGAGCTGTGTCTCACGGTGTGTGCATAGGGGCAGAGGATAGGGCTGAAAAGGGGAGAAAAGCAGCTCAATATTTCCATCCACAGTGTTGTGGATCTGATTTTCTCTTGCAGTCAAATGAAGCATCGATTTATTGCAAATAGCCGCTCAGCTGTGCTAATAGTGCACTAGATATTTTTTTAGGTACCTCGTAGTCAATGCTGTGTGCTACCTCAGCAAGTTACCTCTGCAGCGGGCTGTGCTATGAACCTTACTGCAGGGCAAATGCCAGATGAGGACCAAGATTCCCAGGAACAGGGAAGAAAAGCTGGATGCAAGTCATCTGTCCCAAAAAGCCATCCCACCTCTAAAATGTCTCCTTATCCAGCCCACGGGGCAGAATTACCGGTGGGAATTGCCTGCAAGGAGCAGTTTTGAAACTGCCAAGGGGACACCCGTCTCGCACCGCTCTCCCCGCCAACCTCCCCAAGCAGAGGTTCAAGTGCCATCTAGTGGCACTCGGGGCCCGTGGGACACAGGGACGTTCCCACCTCCCGGGCAGCAAGCCTTCCCTGCTCACTGCCTCTGTGCACGCTGCCTCCAAGCTGCTCTACCCTCTTCTCCACAGAGCCTCCCTTGGCTGCCCACCCCACAGCCTCTCTTCCCCACCTCCGTGTAGCCTCTTTCGCCATCTCTATGTTCCTTCTTTTCCCCACTGTCATACATACTCCTTTTCCCATGCCTATACATCCTCCTTCTCCTCCACGCCAGGTCTGGGCTGTGGTCACCTCCACCTGGGACTGTCCCAGCGCACTGTGCAGCAGGCTCCAAGGGCAGGGATCTGCAAAGCCTCGGATGGATCCGCCTCCTTCCAAGCTCACAAACCAGGGAGATGGTTTTGCAATGGGACTATCTGTCCTGTTCACACTCCTCAGTGTCTCTGTTGTCACCTCCATACCTTGTCTCCCACTGACATTCCCAAGGTGGGTTTTGCTGTCTCCCTGGCACTGGAGCTGCAAAGAAAACATGCAGCAGAGTCCTGTAGGCCCTGTCAACTCTCCTCCAAGAACGGCCTTGGTGTGACCTGACCCGTAGTAGGAACCACGAGGGGGCTCCAGGAACCCATCTGAGCCCCCAGAGATACCAGGAGCAGAGCTCACATCTCCTGTAGGATGGAGTCTCCTCCTTCAACAATCAGGGGGAAGGAGAGATTGAGAAATCGCAGCAGATCCTGTTGAGGAGCAGGACCTGCTAGAACTTTTGTCTCTGTCACATATATCAAGGAGCAGTGCGCATGTCGCAATGTGCCCAATACGGGACATGAGAGACTCTGTGGTACAGGTTGTCCTGGCCTGACCCAGAGGAAAGCAAGGCCACATGCTCTTGCAGGACACTGGTATTCAGTGTAGGATCATTTACACCAGCTGTGGATTCATCCCACAGTCTTATTCCTGCAGGTCCACATTTATCCCTTGCAGCTGTTTTATCCCTGTTTAACTCCACTGAGTGAAGGGATATTATTTCCAGGAAGGAAATTTGACCCCAGCATTAAAGAAATGCTTTGGATAACACTGCTGAGCTCCCTCCTTGGTGAGCATGGTGGACATGCAGAAGTAACTCCAGGGGTGACCTCTTCAAGTATGGGAGACATTAGTCAGAAAGCAGGTCCAAGTCTGCCTGCTTCTCTGTCCCAGTCTTACTCCACTGTCCCATCAGCACCCGGGGAAGAAAATGCTCCCCATTAAAGACTCAGCATGCCCACTCCTGTTACTGTGTGGCGAGCCCTCAGGTAACATTTTTGCAAGTCCCCCAGTAAGGTGGGAACAAGACTGAATACCCCTGGCATCACTGAGATAGCTGTGGGTTAGCTGGATGTTTTAGGTTAAGAGCAGGTAACAACATACACAAGACAAGGTGATCCTTGCTTGGCACTCCACCAGGCCAGCCCTTGGTCCTCCTCTCAGTGATCTTTCTTTTGCCTTTATTCTTGGTGGACACTTCACACAGCAGTGTGAGCAGCCAGGCCTGGCCATGGTGGACCCTCATTTTGGACAGGTGGAAATAACTCCGGAGAAGGCATTGCAGCTGGAGCACATTCTCCACCAACTTCCCTTTGTAGCCCCCTGTCTCCCCACCAGCATACTCTGCAACACTGGGTTTATACCACTATGGAGGCTGAGGACAACCTAGAGTGCCAAGCTCACACTGCCAGATGGCACTGTATCTCAGTGGGAAGAGCCCTGCAGGGCAGCGCCAGACCCACAGCAGCAGTGGGTGCAGAGTCCATTGGGGTTGATCTGCTGCAATCAAGGAGGCAGATTAGGTCTCTAATTAGGTCTCCGATAGGACTAGCTTAGGGACATGAGCCACTTAGGAGAGGACTGAGACACTCCAGGTGTTGGGGCAGGGCTTTGAAGCAGGAGGGAATGGGGATACATGAGGCTGCAAATAGCTTTAGACACTAGGGGACAGCAGAAACGAGGTTGTGGGCGTTCAACCACTGCCTCTCAGCTTTCTTTAGGAGCCTGTCTCAGGTCAGATTTGGCCAGAAAATCCCTGATCCCTAAACTGATCAGCGTGAGGCTGCAGGGAGCTATGATTCTGCACATCAGGAGGTTTGGGAGGCTGGTGGATGGGGACAAGCCCTTCAGCAAGAAAGCCCCCCTCGGATACTGCAGTCTGGCAGGGAAATCAGCTTAGAGGCCTGCTGATGGGATCTACAAGGATACGCCTCTTGGGCATCATCTCCCACCCTCCAGAGCCTACACGGTCAGTGTGGATGCTCTAAGCCCATCCTACACCCAGTAACATGGTCCAAAACCACACAGTGTTTCTGTTGCCTCTTCACGTGTCTCATGCCAGCCTTGCAGTGTAAACATAGACTTTGATCCTCTGGCTTGAAGAAGGCATCAGCATGCGAAGAAAATGTCACTTCAGAATTAAAGTTTTAAAAAATATTGTTCCAAAAAGCTATAGAAGCTGTTGTGATGGAAAAATGAGTGTATGAAAGACCCACCCTGCAGAACAGGCAGGGAAAAAATAGATCACAATATATTCAGGCCTCAAACAAGACCACACTTGCCTGCAAAAATAAAACCTCGCATTTGACACATTGCTTACATATTAATTAGTTTGATCAGCTTGCCTGGGTGTGTTAACATGAGTGAGAACTTGTGTCTGTACAGTGATGAGCTGTTAAAACTTCCCAAATAGAGCTACAAATAATGGCAAACTGAGATCTTCCCTTTGCTCACAGCCTTTCTGCTATTTTTCTTGTGCTTTTCCACTCATATTTTGACTGAATCTCTGAGGTACCGTTTCTTCCCTAGCACAGAACCAGAGACACACAGGAGTGAGAGAAGTGCCTTCTGCACAGGAAGACAGGGAACCATCACAAACACACACACACACCCCAGAGCACAAAAGCAAGAAATGGAAAGGGAAACAAAAGAAAAAAAGAAAAAAAAGAAAGACAAGAAAAGAAAACCCCTCTTTTCTTCACTTTATTCCCTTCACTTCCAGCTTTTCTGGGATGGGTGGAGGGGCAGCAGCCTCTGCAGAGGCTGGAGTTAACATCGCCCCTTTAACGGCAATGCTGCAGCCTGACATCAGCGAGCTGGGGAGTCCAGGGAGGGCTGGGAGCTGCTGCTCCAGGAGTGGTGCCAACACATCCCTGTTTCCCTGCTTCTTCCCTGCTCTTCTTTGTGTGCGCCTTTTAACATGCCGCGTCTGTATCCGTGCCTGCCAGAGGATGTCTGCGGGGTTTACATTAACCAGCTCAAGCTGAAGTTGGTAAACAGCCACTAAAGTTTTGTTCTACATGTCTCCAAGGGTGTAATTTTTGGATGAGGGAGTCCCTCGCATCCTTTGACTTCCTATGGGCTATTCCCTTGTTTGCAGCTCAAATAGATCTCCCCACTTAGCTATGCAGACAAGAGGGGTTTGGGTTGGTTTGTGCCTGGCACGGGGAGAGGAAATTCATTTCCTGTGGCTTAGTGGGGAGTGTTCATGGTTTTACCTGTTTTCTCGTCAGAAGAGTTTCAGGCTCAAAACCTGAAACTTCAGTGTTAAAGTTCTTGCTCCTGGGCAGAGTCCACATCTGAATTTGCTCTTTTGCCCTGGGACAAAATGCTGAACCCAGAAATTCCTCAGTTCTGCAGGAAGCTGCAGACTAAGTCTTGGTTTTATTCAGATTGTCACAACTCAAAAGTTTCTTGGAAACCAGATCCCCGTCCCAAACGCTGTGCAGGACTGAGCAGAAAAGCCGAAAGCAAGTCCTGAGCACTGGTCCCAGCTGCAGCACCACCACTGAAGCTATTTATTCCCGCACAGGTTTTGGGGGTTTTTCACACGTTCTTGCCTGCTGTTTCTACTGGAGCCTCCAACCCTATTGAGAGGCAAATTTTAGCCATCTGGCAAAGCAGCCCCTTATGGGTGGGGTGTGGGGGGGAAGCAAAAAAAAAAAAAAGAGAGAGAGAAAACACAATGTGCATGGGCACACACACACACACAAGACTCTGGAGATTAGGGAAGACAAAAACTTCGCTGAATGCCGCGGCTTTTGCTGGAGCGCCGGGGCAGCGCGGCTGGAGAGGAGGGAGCGGCGGGCGGGGAGGACGGTTCCAATGCAGGCAGGTCTGCCTGCCTGCTGCCTGCCTGCCTGGCTGTGGGGATGTGGGGAACGGTTGCAGGCAGGGGAAGGCGTGACCTGCATGGAAAATGCCAGACAACTCCAGACGCACACACACAGAGCCGCGCACACGCTCGCAAATCTCTGGACAGAGATAAGGCGGACGGCACAGCGCTTGGAAGGAGGCGAAGCCGCCCATCGCAAACCAGCCCGCAATCCTCCACACCAAACCCACCCCCAAACCCTCCCGGCAGCAAAATGAGGTGAGTACCTTACGCGACGGACTGACCCCGGGGTCAGTCCCACATGCTGGGGGCTCGGGGCACAACGGGGGCAGGGGGGGAGCCATCCCGCTGGGGAAGGATTCCCTTTGATGACCGTGGCGTCACTTTCCCCATCTGTGAGCAACCGAGGCGTTGCTCATGCCTGGGCTTCGTGCTGCAGCCCGGCTTGCGTGCCAGCATCCCGGCAGAGCCCGAAGGGAGCCTCGGGTGATGGGCACCCAGCCTGGGCGGTGGCACCGCTCTGCTGTGGCCCATGGGCAAAAGGTGTGAGGAAGGCCAGATGTGCTGCGCTGGCTTCAGGTTTCTGTGCGTGCCGTGGTTGTTTATCACTTTTACGTAAGATTAAGACTTTCTTGGCATGGGGAAGAAGTTTGATGTTGTTTTACACCCCCCCCCAACCCACACACACACACATTGTATAAAGGGAGAGCAGAGTGTTGCGTTAGCAAACAGCCTGTTCAAGTCGAGGAGGTGATGCCCATTTACACCAGCTGAGCATCCAGCCCCATGCATGTACTCTGACCAGAGGAGAAACAGATTTTCCCTTCACACATTTTTGTGGTTTCAGACAAGCTGTCAGAAAAACCCATGTTCAGCCTCACTCTAAGAGAAAAATAGATGCAAATTTCTCAGTACCCATTAACTTTGCTGTGTAATGAAGAACTGGGAAAAGTGATGGCACTACACAAATGAGTCCCAGAAATCTACTGCCCTGGTTTTGAAAGAACACAGACAGGTTAAAAAAAAAAAAATCCAATTATACAGCTTCAATTTCCTCACCAGCATACCTAAATCAAGCCCTGATTTTGAAACCAGGTGTACGTGTGAGTAGTTCCAGCGTCTGTAATACACACCTACAAGTCTTTGCCAAGCCTTAGTACCTATTTTAGAAAGCGGAAATTTTCATCTCTTATGGCTCTAATTTCCTGCATGCTCTTTTTCCTTTGTGTGTTCCACCCGGTGTAAAGAGCCTGAGGTCTGCCCCTCTTTCTTCAATGGCACAAGCCATGGCACCTCCAGCATATGCAGTGTTCTCCACCGGCACAGAGAACTACTCAGTTTATGCTCACTTTCATGCTCAAATGGAGCTTGAGGCTGGTGCAAGGCCAGGTGGACTACCACTGGTATACCTGTCCTCTCTGCCCTCCTCCGGGGACAAAAAAGTTGGTAACAAGTTGGGACAAACTCTTCAGGCTGAGTTATTTTTAAAAGCAGAGTTTGATGACAAAGTATTTATAAGGATCTCAGCTTCTGTGTGCTTCTCTATCTGGGATGAGTGGCACCCCAAGAATTGAAGAGGAAAAAAGGAAAAGAAAGAGAAGAGAAGAGAAGAGAAGAGAAGAGAAGAGAAGAGAAGAGAAGAGAAGAGAAGAGAAGAGAAGAGAAGAGAAGAGAAGAGAAGAGAAGAGAGAAAAGAACCAGAAAATAGTGGAGAGTAACACGCTGGGTACACTGCTGGGGCCCTGGACCATCCTCACCCAGTTGCAAAGACATGTGCTACTTATTGAGAGTCAAGGATTCCAGTTTGGCAGGATGAGACTAAGCAGTAATAATAATAATGATACTTAGCAGTTATTACCATAATGCTTTCATTAAACCAATTTAGAAAGCGTCATTATTGTATTAAGCATCCTTATGTTTATTCTTCCATTAAAGGAAGATTTGCCCATCAGAGCCCCATTAGTTAAAGGACGTGTTGCCAGCAGCTGTTGCTCCCAGAAGCGTGAGAAACACCAAGCTCCTGGTGCTGCTTGGAGCTGTGGAGGTACATTTACATTGTGCATTGTGCCTGCGTCCTTACATGTGTGACCTTACATGACCCACCTGGGGAAAGAGATTGAGCCCTCAACAGGTTTCATTATTGCCAGAGTTTGATTTCATCTCCTCACATGTGTTTTCCAGATACCCCCTGACCTGGTCCTTTTGTGCCTTGCTGCTCTGCGCGGTGGATGCCATCGAGCTGACGGACATGTTTGGGGAGATCCAGTCTCCCAACTTCCCCGATTCTTATCCCAGTGACTCAGAAGTGACATGGAACATCTCTGTGCCCGATGGATTTAAAATCAAGCTGTACTTTATGCATTTTGACTTGGAGTCATCCTACCTCTGTGAATACGACTATGTGAAGGTGAGCTGTCATATCACAGGTCAGATGGTGGGGTAGATAGCAGAGCTGTCTGGCCAGCTGAGAGAGGGTAGGGCTGGAAAAGCTGGGAAAAAGGTGGTTTTCCCCACTTATTGGGCACAGGAGTTGTCAGTCCAGTGGTCAAGAGGGAGAGCACAGGTAAGCTGACAACATCCATTGGACTGACAGTGAGTAGGACACCAGATTCAGAGCTCACCCATGGAGGACCAGATTTCTGAAAGTATTTGGCCACCTAATTCTCTTTGGGCCCAATGGGATTTACACACCTATGGGTTGATGAAGCCCCTGTGGCTAAGCCCCGATCTGTGCCACACTGATGTGCAAGGATGACCTCTGAGCTGGGTACCCTTTGTCAGGCCATGGCTGCGGGTGCACCTTGCAGCCAGCCTGGATCCCTCGCTGCAGCTTGCAGGTTCTTGGGGCACCCTGTCCAGCCTCCTGGAAAGCAAAAGGGAAAGGTTAGACATGAGGTGCAAGTTGGGGTCTGCAAGCAGTGCTTCCCACAAGCTGCAGAGCACAGACCCAAAGGCTCCATTGGGTTCAACACAAACCCATTTCACAGCTGAGATACAAATTCGAGGCCGCTGCTGGCCGACCAAGCTATGGAGGTTCCCTGGGAACTGCAACAGCCAAAATCACACAAGGTTTCAGTCTGCTTCATTGCTTGCCAGTAACCCATCAGAAAATGTGGTGGGCCACGCAGTGTGGTGTCACAGAGCATCCTTGCCTCTTGCACCACAGGTCTCTCCAAGCAGCACTCTCCTTCACATCCACGACAATCTGTCTTCCCAACATCTTTCACCCTGGTCAAGTTTAGTGCTTTCTAGCAGACCAGCAGTAGCAAGCAGGTGCTTTCTACGTTTGCCTGGCTGAACCTGCCTTACCCCATCACCTGGCATGAGCCTCACCCTGCTCCTTTGCACAGAGGCAGGTGGAAGTTGCACCCAGGTCTGCAACCGCAGAACTCAACTTTGGTTGAGTTCTACTAGTTGCCAGCTAATTGAAATTATTATTTTATTCTTGCTCTAAGAAAACAAGGCAAACGTTTGTGTGGTTTTTTCCTCTAGGATCTGTTGTTCGCTGCTTTAATTTCCACTTCATGCTGGCACTCGTTCTGCTACTAACAGCTCTCATTGAGGTTTGATTAGTTCTTTCTGCTTCTCCTGGATCTTCTCCAAGCACGAGGGCCAGGGACATATATAGAGATATATTGCTTTAAAAACCCAATAAGCTCAAGGAGCAGATTTCTTGGAAACTTTCCCCATTCCAAGCTTTGCCCCTCCTTCCACCCTTCACCCCCTGCTCATTTTTCCTTTTTCATAAGGCTCCCTGTTATTTGGCCATGGTGCCAACTTGGCACCATACCTCTCCCTGCTGCTGGATTTCCATAAGAAGGCGGTATTTTTCACAGGGATTTAGATCTCAGCTGTATAAATTTGCTCGGGGCTGTAACTCAGCTTGCGGAGCCTCCACCACAGAATTACATTTGAAAAGTACTGAAAATGGATGGATTACGGGAGATCCATAGTATACTCTGCTGGGTAGGGGTGCAACCTTGATGCTGCTAAACCATCAAATTAGAAAACATTAAGGAGAGCAGCAAATGACCCCATGGGTATTTTCCTCCTTGGGTCTGTGTGTCCAGCCTCTGTCTCCATCAATACAAGACGAAAAAACAGCATCAGCCTACTCTTTGGCAGTGGACAAAGGTGCATGGCTGTAGAATATCATTATAGATCAAACACATGTAGGTTCTTCCTCTACCAGTCCCAGTGAAGATGCTCAGAAAGCCACAGGTAGTATCCCTGCATTCGATGGTGGTCAGTGGATTCCACCTCCATGAACTTTGCTTTCTGAATTCATGGGTGACTTTAATCTCTGCAGCATCCTGTGGTAGAGAGTTGCACAGGTTAAATATATGATTATACGCCTTTGTGTGTGTGTGAAGAAACACCTTGTTTATTCTGAGTGTGGATCTGACAGCATTGTCCATCAGGGTCTTCATTATCTTGATTGGCATAAAATGGAGGTAAAAATGGGGGCTGAAGAACCCAAGTGCAAGGTGGGGACCCAGGCCAGGAGAGGCAGAAAGCCACAGTGCCTTTGCTTTCCTCACCTCCTTGATTGCCCATGTGCCCAAGACCTCGAACAGTGTAGAAAGTCATCCTGAGCAGCAAGCTCAGGGCAAGCCAAGCTGTAAACCCGCATGGATCTCTGCCTCCGGGGTGGTCTTCAGAAGGGAACAGTTTCCAGAGCTCTGAAACAATGGCTAATTAAAACAATAGCTGATTATGTATATATATACACTTATATGCATGTGTGTGTGTGTATATCTGAAAAGAACATGGCTCCTAAAGAAATGCTCACAGGCCAGAAGGCTTATTTGTGCAAACGGGGATGGCACAGAGAGAAGGGGAGTGGTACTTCAGTGAGAAACTGAGCCAGGAGGAACAGCCACCTCAAAAGTACCCACCCAAAGAAGCCCCATGCTGATGGGAAACACACAATGCCTTGGGAAGCCAAGCTCCAGGCCCCAGCCTGTCAAAGACAGCTGCTCCCCAGGTTTCGGATGGCCAACCTCTGCCAGGTCCAGGGGAATGGAGAAGGAGCAGTCATCCTTGCTGGGCTTTTGACTCCTGCCCTCCACTGTGCTCCTCAGCAGATTCTGCCCAGCTCATTGCTGTCCCCAGGGAACTGATTTGTGGGTTCCTTATTTGCAAAGTCTCAATGTGGTTTGCCCAGCTCCTTTCTGGGGTCACCCAGCACTGAGCACTTCTGCACACAAGTCTTCAGCACTGGCTCAAGGCACCTTGAAAGACACCAGTGTGACCAGGAAATCAGGTTAAATGACTTGACTAGTGTCATTAAGGAGTGCTGTGGCAGAGGCAGGGAGATGAGACATGAAATCCTGACTTCTGAGGGACCTTCACAAGTAAACCCCCAAGTTTATTAGGGTCTAGGGTCCTGTCCATGAGGTTTCACACATCGCTCAGTCAAGCCCTAGAATGAAATCAGCCCATGAGGGCTTGGGACCAACTCCTTGATTGAAGCAAAGTATTTCCCCCCAGTCAGCCCATGGCAAGTCCTTGCTGGCTCCTGGTCCTTGTGGGGTTACATCTCTTCACCCCAGTCCTTATCACTGGGTCCTGATTCAGGTTGGCACATGCTTAAGACCTGGCAGGTTTCAGCACATGCTACAGGACTCTCCCTTTGCTCCTTCAAGCCCAGGGACTGTGGGATGCGTGACCTCCAGTGGGTCTTATCTCCCCTGATAGAACCCGAGTCTCCCTTTTATGCATCTCTTGATGTTGTGTTCAGACTTCTGCCCACTTGGGACATTTTTCTGCAGCTGCTGTTCCCACCCGTGTTCCCAGGGAGCATCTGTGCTATTGGGTGGTCACCCAGACAGGACTCCTACTAACCTCTTGTGTGGGTGCCCAGGATTTGGGCAAGCATCCCCAGCAAAACCAGTGGCTGCAAATAAATTTGCTTGAGGGTGGCCAGGGCCCCAGCTGAGCTCAGGAGGCAGCTTTTGCTGGACCCAGTGGAGGGAAAACAGGAGCATGGGCCAAGCTATGAAGGTAGGGGGCTGCGGGAAGAGCATCAGCCCCGGGAAGCAGCACTTGGGGAGGGGCATTATGAAAGATCTGTGGTATGATGGAGTATTGTCCCGCTGAGGTTTGGTGTGGTAGTTAGGGCTTGTAGCAGATTGATGTCCTGGTCTCGCAGTGCACCATGCCCTGCTGCAGGCAGTTCACACGGGGCAGGGCTGCCTGCTGCGCTGTGCAGAGCACTCTGTGGCACTGTCCCCAGGGACACCCTCAGCACTCGACTCAGTGCTGGCAGGGGCCATGCAAGGCCAGAGAAGGAGGTCAGGGCAGAGCGTGCAGCCTGGGGCTGCAAGGAGGGTGCACAGGACTCATTTACACCTTCCTCTCCTCAAAGGAAGGGGGAAAAGCACAAATTGGGGCTTGGTGTGAACTGAGGGGTCAGGAGAAGAGCATCCTCTTTCGATGCTGTCAGCCTGCCTCAGCCAGGGGGTAATCCATGCCCCAGGGGTGTGAGGTCCCAAGAGGGCACTTCAAATCCCAGGAGGCGGCTGGGAGGAGAGGAGGTCCCAGGGCTTTGCTACTAACCTTTCCCATCCAATTTTCTCTGCACAAAGGAGTCTGGTAGCACCAGCCACCTCCTGCACTGCTGGAGACCAGAGTCAATTCCCATACAGGGGAAGGAGGAGGATCAGGCATGAGAGGGAGCCAGCAGCTCCATCAGCACCCCAGCATCCTGCCTGGACTCTCCTCTCACCCCCAGGCCCCCCGGGAAACAGGCCTGGCCCAGACATGAGACATGAGGGCACAGCAACCCACAGGAGGGTTCAGCCTGAAAATGCTGAGCCGAGTCCACCACAGGGGAAACCAGTGACCCCACCCCTTTCCCCCAGAGCACAGTTCCCATGGATGTTCCTGTGAAAATTCAGGTGGACATTTGTACAGGGAAGGACCCTTAACATATATGCATGCATGTTGGGAGAGGATCTCCAGGAGACTTAGATGGAGGCTCCTGCTGGGTCCGTCCCATCCCTGCCTCATTTCCAACAGGCAACAGCAGCAGTCATTTTGGAAAAAAAAAAAAAAAAAAAAAAAAAAAAAAAAAAAACAAAAACAAAAACAAGAAAACGCTTCATCTGGGTGTTGCTCTCTTGCATGCACTCTGCAAGGCAGCTCGGCAGGGGCTGTTCCATGCTCTTCCCTGTCTCTGAGCGTCTCCTCCCCATGTCATGTTCCCAGTGTCTTCAGCCCAGAACTGCGATTCCTCTGCCTAATGAGCCATTTATATATATTACAAGTGGTATGTTTGGCCTTCATCAGTCCAATTAGTGCATTCCTGGAGGGCTGGAGGGGAGGAGGGGTGGCGACTGCGTTTCCGTATTGCCGGCTGCCTGCTCCTCTCCGGCGGCAGACACTGAACTGCCGGGCCAAATTCCCCTTGGTCTTCATGGTGTTTTGTTAACCCACCCGCTGCAGGAGGCATCTCCGGAGCATCACTGCTCCGGCATCCCAGCGGTCCATGCCCTGTGGCATCATTTGCTGCCAAGCTGGGGCACCCCAGTTCCTGCCTCTTGTCCTGAAGGGGGAAATCAACATGGGACAGAGTGGGGGCCACACAGCTTGGGTCACCACTTCTCTTAACCACAGCCCAAGCCAAAATGCAGGCGGTCAGAGCCACAGCTGGGGAGGGTCCCCCATCTGCCTCCATCCAGAGGGGCAGAAATCTTAAAAAGGGAATGAGGAGACAAGCAGAAACGGAAGATGGGAGGAGGCAGAAGCAAGAGTAAATTTAAGGCACGAGAGTGTCGCTGTATTTTATTTTTCAAAGGAGGATTCTTTCAGCGTATTTTTATAGGGAATTTCTCTGCGGCAATTGATATTTCCCTCAGGGACACATCTTCTCTAGTGAAAACGTCGACATCGTGACCCGAGAGGGAGAAACTCCAAACAAACAACCAGGATTTAATTACCAGCCTGCTCACTGGATGTAAATGATCTATGAAAAAGTATACAGTCCTCAGCAGAAGCAGCAAATATTAACCAGGGATGATGACCTCTCTGTTTAGTTTACTGCTGGAGGGCTGTCTCTGCTCCCTGTGGCTTGGGGCATGGGACCCGTCACAGATAAGGGATTTTAGATACCTTCAGTGAGGAGAGCGAGGGTCTCTTGGGCCTCATCCTGCCACTCCGGGGCTGTATCCAGGGATGCTGGGGGAGGTTGGCCCCATGATGGGAGCATCCTCAGGACAAGCCATGGGGCGCCAGGGAGGTTTTCTCATGCATCGGTGGTGCTGTGCTATAGGTCCCACACCAGCTGGGGATAGAAGGGAAGGATGGGAGCTCACACGGTGGCTCGTGTGTCCCTGCAGTGGTGACAGCCACCAGCCCCGCACGAAGGAGCTGGCTGGAAATTGCTCCTTCCCACAGCTTTCCTTAAGAAAAAGCAGTTTCTGCAGAAAAGGCTGCGTGTCACGTGCTTGTGCAGCCAAGACTGCGTGTTGGGGCCGAAATGCCATTTTCCTTCGCTGTTGGTGATGATGCTCTGAAACACTATTTCATTTCAAAACAATCTTTCTTTCAAATTTAAAAGAGATTCTAAAGTACCACAGTATATTTCAAAGGGATTGAAACCAGATGGATCCCAAATTACTTGTTTTCCTTTTTTTTATTTTCAGAATACTGTTTCACAAAAAGAAAAAAATTCAATTGGTTTTTTGTCCCGATGTGGGGCGCATGTTTTTTCTCCAAATTCTCAAAATTTATCATCGGAAAGTCTCTCTCTTTTTTGGCCAGCTCCAGCTTGTATGAGAGGATGGAAAATATCTGGAGGCAATGTCAAGGCATGCTGAGCTGCCATTTCCACATTGGCTTTCCCTGGTGTGAGCGAGTTTCCGCCTGCTTGTTCAGCCCCTGGAAATTTCCCTTTCAGACCCAGCTCTCCCCAGCCAGCACATACCCAGGGTCTCCAGGAGACAGGGATGCAGCCAGAGGAGGGTCTCTCCTCGCCAAGGCCACACACTCCGGGGAAGGCATTGTGACACCTCTGGGACCCTGTAGGTTCCCAAGCAGGCGGCTGTTTTCCCCAGGCATGGGCTGGGGGGCTACATGCTTCCTCATGGCCTCAATAGTGTTGGCTTGGCATGAGTGGCAGGAGCTGGCATGGTGATGTTAATCGCATTCCTCAGCAGAGGGGTTATTCATATTCAAATCTCCTGGGGGAAAGCAGGCAGGGTGCTGGGAATGGGCTGGGAGAGGTTGGGCTTGAGACAGAGGCTGGGGATGGGATTTGCAAGGAGGAGATCGGGACAATGTTGAAGTAGTTCTGGGGAAAATGGCAAGGAAAAAGGAAAGGAGGGGGTTTCCAGAGAAAAATAGTGTTTTTCATAGGCATTACACTGCTTGAAGGTACAGACATGGACGTGTTTTAAAGAGATGCATGGAGAGGCTAGTGAGCATGCTGAAATGACACCAGGGCACACTGGCCCCTGGGTCCTCTCCTGTGGCCCTCTGGGCAAGTGGTTCCAAGACCAAATGGTGCCTGATGTTGCAGGTTTAGAACGAGACAGGGACCCTAGGTGGCAGGGATAGGACCAAGATTGTCCAACCCAGCCCAGAGGACAGAAACACCATCCAAATTACAGCTGCTGCTTTGAGCTGATGCAAAATTGATGAGCAGGGGCTCCTCTGGGGTCCCAGCACCCTCCCAGCAGCATGGCCGTCACACAGATTCTGCGGTCCGCATCAGCATTTGTGCTGAGGAAGGAGGCAAGGGGGAGCATCTCAGGCACCAACAGCTCAGACTAGGGACAACATGGCCTGGGGCTGATTTTCACATCCTCTCACCTGCCTGTCACCTGCCCACGTCCTCACCCTGCCTCCCAGGGCTCGTTTCCTGCATCCACCCCTGACACCCTCCCAGCTCATCCCTATATTCAAGATGCTGCTTGCCCTAAGCATCTGCTTCTGAGGGTGACCACAGGCAGCATCAGGCAGACCTGAGCCCCTATGTTCATTCTACAGAAAAGGTTTAGTTGCTTTACTGCATTAGTGGCATCTTAGCCAGAAGTCAGACCTGCCATGTTCTGGGCATCCCCAGGGTCACACCTGGCTGCAGAAGGTGAAGTGAATGCAGCAGGAATGCCTGGAAATTTAATTTTTAGGGCTGAGGCAGTGCAGGCTGAGCAGGACTGGGTACCCAGGGGTGCAGAGCTGCATCTTTAGGCTGTGGTCATCAAAGGCGGCCAGATGGGCAGGCTGCCCAAGGAGACACTGTAGAGCCCTGGCAGGGAACGGGCTGGGTGAGCACAGGCAGGGACCTGAGCTCTCAGGTGCAGAGCATGTCTCCAAGCCCAGCATGACCTCCCCTGGGAAGGTACTATAGGCTCTCCAGGCTTGCAGATGCCCTCAGCCCCACACAGAGAAAATTCATAGGTGACCAACACTGGGGACACCTCAGGGACATGTCAAACTCCTGTGCTATCCAAGTGCTCAGCAGAACCCAGGGGACAAGTCCTGAGCACGGTGAGTGCTCACCCATGCTTTCTGCTCACAGATTGAAGCTGAGGACCAGGAGCTGGCAACTTTCTGCGGAAGGGAGACGACAGATACAGAGCAGGCCCCTGGCCAGCAAGTGATCCTGTCCCCGGGGCCCTACATGGGGCTCACATTCAGGTCTGACTTCTCCAATGAGGAACGCTTCACCGGCTTCGACGCCCATTACACCGCTGTGGGTAAGCAGTGATTAAACCTGCAGGACTGGCTTGCTAAAATAGCACAACAAATTTGCTAGGATCACATCCCAGGCCAGCCTTGAGGACCCTGTAAGGGAAGTCCTTATATACATAAGTACCTTATGGGCCATATGGTACTTGCTGGATGCTTGTGTGACCCACCAGATTGGACAACTTGTTTCTCAGTGCTGTGGCAAATGTCCCCACAAACGGTCATATGAGGGGCGCTGTAAAGTGATGTCCCTTCATTGTTATCTCCATCCTAGATGTGGATGAGTGCCTGGAGAAAAGTGATGAGGAACTGGCGTGTGACCACTACTGCCACAACTATATCGGCGGGTACTACTGCTCCTGCAGGTTCGGCTATATCCTGCACTCCGACAACAGGACCTGCAAAGGTATCACCCAAGCAGAGCTCAGACATGGGGATGGTAACACAGAGGGGTCCCTGTGCAGACAGCAGACCTACCAAACAGGGAAAACTGCCCTCACCTGCTACCAGTAAGGGACGAGGTGCCTCTTCCCCTGCAAACCAATAGCTTGGGTCTAGAGAGTGCCCAAGGCCTGCAATCCTCTTCTGTGGGAAGATGTGGTTTCTCGTATGGGCTATGGTCCAGCTAAGCACTTTAGACCTCAAGTGAGAGAAATTAAAACTTTTAGTCTGTGCTCTGAAGTGGCATCATGTAGCTTAGTTGGATTAACCCTCAGCCCAGGGCCCCCTATGCCACAGACACATCTGGAGGTTGGCTGCGTGAGGTTCTCCTTGCATGGACGCATATTCAGCGTGCATGGACCACCCACCAGACCCCACTCTACTGGGAGGGCTCCTGAGTGTAGTCAGGACTGGGATGTCACTGGCAGGCCCCTGAGAGAGCCATGTCTGTGTTTCAGTGGAGTGCAGTGACAACCTCTACACCCAGAGAAATGGGGTGATCACCAGCGCTGACTTCCCTGACCCCTACCCCAAGAGCTCAGATTGCCTGTACCGCATTGAGCTGGAGGAGGGTTTTTTCATCACCCTGAGCTTTGAGGACAGCTTTGACGTGGAAGACCACCCTGAGGTGACCTGTCCTTATGACTACATCAAGGTGAGCTGGGCTCTGCACATCTCTTGTTCCTCTGGTGCCCTGGTGATGGGAGCGAAATTGCCCCACTTCTAAATGGGGTGATGAAGCCAGCAGGAGCCCTCTGCTCAGTTGAACCCATGTCTCTTACTGTATCTGATTTTGGTGTTCTCAGCCAATGGTGACCCTCTTTCAGTTCACATATCCCCCAGACACGTGGTGCTTAAACTCCACTGACCCTGCTTCATCAACCTTGGGGTGAAGTGATCCCCCTCAAGCCATCCATTCTTCCTTCTCTTGGCAGATCAAAGCTGGCCATAGGGAGTTTGGCCCTTTCTGTGGAGAGAAGTCCCCAGGACGCATTGAAACCCAAACAAACAGCGTGCAGATCCTCTTCCACAGTGACAACTCGGGAGAGAACAGGGGCTGGAAGCTGTCATACACAGCAATTGGTAACTCCTGCTGCTTTCCTCTGTTTGTTGGGCTTGGGCAATTGGAAGGGCTTTATAAACACTGCAGGTGGAAACCATGAGTTCGGTGGTCCCTGATCTTGTCTCCAGAAAGTGTCTGTCCCAGAAATCACAAGAGAGGAATAAAATAGCATGGGGCCCTTCCATCAAAGGGTGTTGGATTTTCCCTATGCCAGGTGGGTCCTGAAACAAGATCAGATCGCAAAGCGTTGCAGTTTGGGGCAGGATAATTGCAAAAGCTACTGTTACTAACTCTCAGCCTTGTAATGCCCAAAGGCAGGAGCAGCCCAGGACTGGAAGAAAGACCTGGGTCCTCCACTCTTTCTAGAAGAGCCTGGCTAAGCGTGTTAGTGTAGGTTAACAGCAAGAGCAGGGCAGGGATGCTCAGACCCTGGGGTGGGACTGGGTGGCAGAACTGGGACTTTTCATTTCCTCCATTTATTCAACTGAGTTTTGGTTTTCTTCATTTTCTCTTTGTTCAAAGGAAACCCGTGCCCACTGGTGCAACCACCTATCAATGGGAAAATCGAGCCTTCCCAAGCCAAGTATACCTTCAAAGACCAGGTTGTCATCAGCTGCAACACCGGATACAAAGTACTGAAGGTATGGGGTGATGGTGTACAGCTGGGCACCTGGGTAGGAAGGGGGGAATCCTCCCTCCCAAAGCCAGTGCATCTTTGTTTGAGAGAGTGAATGCAACCTACACACTATCCTTACCCCTTTCCCAGGGGCAGAGACAAAGCCTCCTCTGAGAGCCACCAAGTTTCCTTCCCAAAGATGCAGGAGAAGGGAGGAGAGGGTGCTTTCCCAAGCCATCCTCTCATCATCCCTCTGGAGCCAGCCAGCTCACAGGATGATAGACTTGGCACCTCTGCCCGAGAAAAAGTCAGTAAAAGCCCCCAGAATCTGCTGGGACTCTGCCTGCTCCCCACCTAGTCAGGCACAGGCTCAGCTTGCTGGGAAGCCCTGCAGAAGCCAGCCCCACAGATAAGGAGATCCTCTGGGACTTTAGGACAGCTTCTGCAAGTCAAGAGGGCAGGGATTTTGGCAGGCCCTCTTCGGGAAACAGCTGAGAACCACGGGGAGCACGGGTGACTCACAGGGTGGCTGTCTTCCCTCCAAACCAGTAGCCTGCTTTGACTTCCAGCATGGAGCTGGGTATTTCTCTGATCTCATCCCAGACTCATCCTTCATGCAGAACTGCTTCCTTACCCAGCCCGACACCTAGAACAGGGATAAATGTCTCCAGCTCTTTTGCATTCAGAATGCCACTGAGTTGCTGGCAACAAGGAAACTCTTCAAGTTTTTCATTATGATTTTATTGCATTTTAGAGCTAGAAAAACCCTCTTCCAGGAGGATCTGGCTATATCTTGACTAAATCACCAAGAAATTGGCTTTTTATGGAGAGAAAAATTTCCTTGCTTTGTACATTGATGGTGCTTTTTTTCCTGGCATCTTCTGAACAGGATAACCTGGAAAGCGACTCCTTCCAGATCGAGTGTCTAAAGGATGGGACCTGGAGTAACAAGATCCCCATCTGCAAAAGTAAGGACACCCTTCCCCACCCTGCCAATGTCCTTTTCCTGCTGAAATCATTTCATGCTAAAGGGAGCTGCCCTGCCAGAGCGGAGTTCCTTACTCAGAGATACAAACCGAGCCAGAGAGGCTACGTAACTCTGCAAAGCTCTTTTGGCTCGTTCTTGGATAATAATGGGGCCCGCTCCAAATGCCACAAGCAGGAGGATGGTGCTTTTATTTAGATTACTCATATAACTTGATTTGTGAGCAGCTTTGCTGTCTCCCTGTCAAAGAAAGAGCAACCCTGGCTCTTGAGAGGTGGCTGCATTGGATACATCTGGGGCAATTTCAGATAGTCTGGTTCCTGGTCCAAATTTTCTTCCCAATGTAAACGCTACTAAGACCCAGGGCATTACAGAGGTCCCAGGTACTAATCTAAATTGAGTACTGTTCAGCTGAGTGAAAGGGGAGAGAAAAGTTGCCCAAATATTTAGAGACCTCAAAATGGTAGAAAAGGGGAGAAAGAAGAGGATGCAATTTGAAAGGAGAGGTGACAACTAATACCATCTCTTCTTCACCTAACCCATCTCTTCTCTTAGCTCAAGCCTGGGAGATGTACCTGATAACACCTTTTCCCTATCCCCCAAACACCCACAGCCCTTGGGGAGGCTCTCACTGCTGCTTAGTCTGCTGTAAGACTGGCCCAGAGAGGAGAAAAGCAGCAAACATGCTCAGAGAAGGTCCCAAGACCTTCCAGGAGAGGCAGGATTAGATGCTCTCCAGCAATGTTGGGATGCAGGCTCTCCCCATCTGGGCAGATCCTTTTCCCTTTAATGAGACCATGGATCTTACCTCAGGAGAGTATTTCTGGAGTTTTAATTCATGTTTTCTCACTCAAGTTGGAAAACAGGATGCTTTCAGACCTTCTAAATAGATTTGTATCTGAAAGAGCTCCTTAGAAAGTGTGGGGTTAGTGATACTGCTGACCTACCAGAGATCCCCACTCCTACAACTCTCACTACCACAGTCTGACATTGATTTTATCCAGCTTGAGCAGAGATCAGATAAAAATTGTCCTTGCCTCGTTAAAAAAAACACAAACAAACAAACAACAACAAAAAAAAAAAACAACAACAAAACTCCAGGTAAATATTTTTAACCTGAAAAGTATTATTTTATTGAGAAAATTGAGATGATTACCTGCATTATTCCAGTCAGGCTGGAACTGGTCCCTTCTTCTGTGATATGACTCACCACACTAAATTTCTAAGACTTTTTTTGGAAAGCCAAGAAGCCCCTAAATGGGCAATTCAGGCTTCCAAACTGCAATGCCTCCCACCTCCCCGAGATGTCTGGGAGAGACAGAGCATAAGCAAAAACAGTTTTAGAAAGCAGTGCAGAAAATAGAAAACCTCTCAGCCAAGGTGGATAAAATCCAGCTCCATGGCCCAGTGAGGCCAAACACAACCCCGTGACAGCTTCTCCCAACCACTGTCCCCAGGTCGCCCTGGCTGAGCGGAGCGAGATGGGTCCCCAGCATGGCCAGGGCTCCGCCAGCATCCGTGGCATCCTGACAGGGCTGGCTGGGCGCTCGTTAATGATTTCTGTTTTTTGGGGGGCTGGGTTTCCTGCATGTCTCTCTCTGCTCATCTACTAATTGGGCTTTCTCTCTCTGCTCTCCTCCTTCCCCTCTGCTTTCGGTGCAGCTGCAGATAGAGCCGACAACCAGACAGAGGGAAGAGCCGGCTCGGAGCAAGTGGCCGCGTGAGGCCGGCGCCGGCTGTGCCCCCCGATGGGCAGCCTGTCTCGATGCCCCTCTCTGATCTGTCCGGTACCCAGGGCAGGTCCGCTATGCCCCTGGACAAATCTATCTCCATGGCTTGTCTAACTGGCATGGCACTCTTAACCCCCTGCGCCTGGTGCTTTCTTAACTCCGTCTCGAGAAGCAGGGAAGGAAATTTGGAGTCAAGTCCCCCTTTCCTGCTGCTGCCATGCCACTCCATGGAAAGGGGGTCTGCCCAGCCCCGGCACCGCTGCCCGGGGACTGTGAGCTGCCACCAGCTCTCGGCGCATCGTCCACATCCCTCCCTCTCTGCTCAGATGCCTCAGCCCAGCTCAGCTCCCCCTCCAAGGCAGCGGTTGCGCAAGGAGCACAGCGTGGCCACCTGGTTGTTTGTTTGTTTGGACTCAGCTTCCCACTGCCCTTCCTCCCTGGCCCAGAGATGCAAATAAGAAACACTCCTTCCTCTACTCTCTCTGAGAGTCCTGGTGCCTTTCAGACCCTGCGGGCAAAGAGGCCTGGAGGATGGGTTGGCATCACCAGCCCTTTTCTGAAGCCACCAAGCCCTGGCACTGACACGGGGGGATGAATGCTCCTCCTGCTTCCCTTTGCTCCCCAGTGGAGGTGAGGATGGTCTGGCCTCAGGCTGGCTGCAGCTGAAGGAGGTCAGAGCCCTGTGTCTAGCTGCATTCATGTCCCCAAAAGCCCAGAGCATGCACCCTGGACCCTCCGAGGTATTGGAGGCTTCACTGGGAGGAAGCTGGGATGTGGACTAGAGAGAGGAGGAGGTACGTGTTGGGGAGCTCAGTCCACCTCTAGTCCTACAAAGACGGAGATGCTAAATGGCCCCTTTCCAGAGGCAAAAGTCTGGAAAGGTTCATAGAACAGACTCCCTCCCCTCATCACAAGACCCAGGACATTGGTGAGGCAACATCTTTGTGCAAGAGCCCATTCTTCAGGCATCAGGCCTGCCCCAGGATGGGGGGACACAAAGGAAGAGAACGGGCTGTGCAAGCCAGTGGGTTCTGCCTTGCAGCCGTAAACAGCTTGCACAGTCCCAGAGCAGATGTGCAAGCCAGGTTGGTCCCCCAACATCCATTCCCTCCTTCCTGCAAGCCTTGTCAATCCCCCAGGGCCTTACAAAAGTCCCACAGTTGCTGGCACCATGACACAGGAGCACTGTGCACCTGTGGAAATTGAGCAGAAAGGCTCAGGCCAGCTGGGGACCCCCCAGGACCAGTAGGCTGTTGAAAGGGGTCTGTGTCTCCTCCTCTGCCCCTTGCAAGCCACAGGTACCCACAGCCTCCACCCAACCTGGCTGCACCCACACACCTGTCCTATCACCTGCTGTCCCTACAGGGGATTTGGAAGGGACCTCGGTGAATGGGGCTTTGCCATAAACCAGGCTTCTTTCACCCAAGCAGGTGGTTAACCCTGAGTATCAGTACATGTCCCTAGTGCCAGCTGCTGCTTCTTGTGAATTGTCCCTGGATCACTGTGTGAGGCTCCTTTCCATGTCCCCTTCACATCCTGGAGCAATGGAGACCTACAGAGTTTACGTCACCCCTGATCCACTTCACTGGTGACTTCTCTCTGCAAAGTCACCCATTCCCTGCTCAACTCCTCATCTGGAATGTGGCAGAAGCCAGCTCTGCAGCACTGCATTTCCTGGCAGGATCAGATCCCAGGTTCTGCCCTGCCCTGGGACACATCCCCTGAGTGGTACAGGGGAAAGGCTGCACAGCATCACCCAAGTGCATGGTGAACTGCCCATGTGATGGAGAGCTGCATCTCCCATAGGGTGGTTCCTGGTTTTGGTGCGTGAACCACCTTGCAGCCTGGGGTCTTTCCTGGGATGGGTGGCATGAACCCAATAAGGGGACAAGATGGGAAGGAAAGGTTGGGCAGGGCACTGTGAGGGATGTGAGTGAGAAAGGGGGCCATGGACAGGGCATGGAAAAGGGCAACAGTATCTTCTCCCTCTAACAGACCTTAATCCCACACCGGGGATGGGTGAAGCAGAGCCAAATTTGCCTATGTCCTGAGGGATGGAGCAGGTGGGATCTCGTCCGTGTCTGCTCACCTTCACCCTCCCTGCAGACTAGCAAAGCCATGCTCTCAGTGTTCTTCATCTCCTGCCATCGCAGGAACTACCAGGACATAGGGCTGCTCAGCCTGAGCTGTAGAAGCTTGTCAGCACTGTGTGGTGACCAAGACCCAGAAAAGATGGGGCCATGCTCTCAGAAAACCTTGTGCATAGAAGAGCACTCTGATGCACGGAGTATGTTAGTGAGTCGCTGCCTGCTTTTTCCTGTCCATGGGTGAGGGATGCAAAGCCATTCTCTGGGAGAATCTCCCAATGGTTCTCACCTGCCAGTGCAGGTTTCTTCCCCTCTCAAAGGTATAGCAGAGACATCTTGCACTAAAGAAGTTCTCAGGAGGGGCTCCCAGCAGAAGGTTTCCACCAGCATGAGTGGTGTTGGCCGTATAACCTGTGGTTGAGCAATGCCACTGATGTTCAGCACTACCAGACACGTCCTGTCTCTGCAGGGTGGCCATGGTGGAGTTTCATGGGAACAGCCTCCTGCTGCCATCTGAGGCTGTGTCAAACTGTGCCCCCTGCAGTGTCCTAGAGAAAGGGGATGCAGGACCATACAGACCCTTGCTCTGCCCCATAGGACCATTATCACACACCAAAGCCCAGCATTACCTGCCTGCTGGTGGGTTGGGCACCCCAACAAACAGCACTCAACTCCCACTTCTATGTTGGCTTTCAGTTGCTGACTGCAAAGCGCCGCCAGAGCTGGAACACGGCTTTGTCACCTTCTCCTCCAGGAACAACCTCACCACCTACCGAGCAGCCATCCAGTACCACTGCCAGCACCCCTACTACCACATGGCGCCCAACACCACTGGTGAGCAGTGGGGCTGGGCCACATCTCCACGGCACAGTGCGGGTGGGTGTGTGGCCATGCGTTTGCAGGTGGGAGGGATCTTTGGGTGCTCTGCAGGCAGCAGGAGGCGGTTGTAGCCTACACACATCGTTTGCACTGCCTGGATTGTCAGACTGACCACATCCTGCTCCTCAACAAGGTGGGATGGAGTTAGCAGTGCCTGGTGCTTTGTCCATGTGTTTCACAGCCTCAGCAGAGCAGTGCAGCTGCTCTCCTGCTCTCTGCCTTCTCACCATGCCATCTGCTGCCTGCAACAGATGAGATTTTCTGTGTCTCTGTGAAAGGAGAGAGCACCAGGTCCAGCAGCCCCAGAAAAGGCTCCCCATGCCAGCACCCAAATGGTCACTGTCACCAAAAGCGAACAGACAGCAGTGGGATCGTGGCAGACTGGGTTTCCACCTAACACCCCTAGTCCTCAACCACAGAGACACCACAAGGTGCTCTGCAAAGCACAACAGGTCTCTGGACCTTTGGGACCTGGCTCTGGGCAGCAGAAGGGTTGTGGACATACACCCCAGCCCTCCTTCCTCCTCCTCCTCCCTCAGCAAGCAAAGCCAAAGGATTTCCTCACATTCCTGCCTCCCTGCTCATAGCCCCTGGCACACGAGCTGGTCCCAGCAGCTGGCATGCATTAGCAGACCTGTCACTGGTCACAGTGATGGGACGGCAGCTCCTAGCTGAGGTTGAGGGTACAGCACAGCCCTCCAGAAGGCAATGAAACCGAGGACAGTAGCATGTTCCCCACTGGGGACAGGGCTGCCTGGGTGCCCGCAGGGAGTGGAGCACAGAGACTGAAAAAGGCAGATCACCTCCTGATCTGGAAAAGGGTCCTAGCAGCTGGGCAACTGCTCGCTGCAAAAGGCAAGCCCTCATGCCGGGGTCACAGACCAGCTAACGCTTTTTGCTTCCTTCCAGCCGCCTATATGTGCGATGCATCGGGGGTATGGAGAAGTGAGGACCTGGGAACCAAGCTGCCATCCTGCCGACCAGGTACTAGTGCTGGGGCGGCCGGTCCCACAGCGAAAGGTGCAGAGTGGGGACATGTGGGATGGGGGTGCCTCCACGCCCCTAGGCAGGGACTCTGCTCCCTGGTGGCAATGCCATATGTCTTGGCTGTACTTACCTGGCTGCTGCCATGTGTGGCTGGGAGGGCAACAGGGACAGATGCCTCCTGCTACCCCTGCTGGCCCCGATGGCCGAAGTGCACTGGTGGCACTGGGCAGCAGTGGTGAGGGCATGTCCCCCTGGCAGCATTGGGTAGCAGTGGAGCCACAGCCATCATGGCTCCCCAAGCTCCTCACTCCAGCAGACAAGGAAACCAGCAGCCCCAGCAACCCAGGGCAGAGCCCACTGGCCACATTCAGCCCTCAGCACCACTCGAGATGGCTCCAGCCGAGGGCAGAGCATTACCTGCTCAACACCACTGGCTGCCAGATCCCATTATTAGTGTGTCCATATGCAGGACCAATTAGCACCTCTCTGAGCCTTGCAGAAAAATCCAGTCACTTCTCAAGGAAAGAAAAATCCCAAGACTTCTAGCAGTGGCAGAAATGTTTGCAGCCAACAAGTTTTCAGGCCAGACATCCACTCAGGTTTAAATAAAAGTCCCTGAGACGTTGGCTGGCCATAGCCAAGCATGGAGCCAGGTCTGGCTGCCAGACACGGGGGGCTGGAGCCAGCCCCGGGTGCAGGCTGTGGTCAGATGTGCAGGGATGGCTCTCCGGCATGGTGCAGGGGTCCAGCTGCTGTGGAGGAACTGTAGCTTCAGCCACCCCAGGGTTCAGCAGCTGGCTCAGCCCCATGGTAGGTAGGTCTTACAGGGCATCTGTTCTCTGGCCACACTGAGTGACTGCAAGACTAAAGGAGGGACCCTCTGAGATTCCCTGCAGCCCACAGAGCTCCAAGGCCAGGGCTGTGGCTGTTGTTGTTGCGGTGGCTGCTGCCTGCATCTCTCCTTGATGTTTCAGCCTGAACTAATTTGAGCTGGGAGCATATGGGGACAGCTTTTGGGGCCATAGCTGGTTTCATGGGCCATTTCCAGACCTCCTGATTAGTGACAGAAGTCAGAGAGACTTCAGGAAAATGGAAAATCCCAGAGAGAGGGTGACGGTCTCCTGAGATCAGGATCCGCAGGCAGCAGCTGGCCAGCTGGTCTTCGGATCTTCCCCCATGTCTCACGCCACCTCCCCATCAATAGAAACTCCTCTTCCAGGCCACTCCATGCCTTCCTCTACCATTAGTGGGAGCATTTGCAGCCGGGTCAGCATTTCTGATATGTAATTTAATAGAATAAATATTTGGCTGGATGCACTTCCTCCAAAACCACCTCCCTGGGACCTCCATCAGCTTCAGTACAGCAGACCAGCTGGGCTGGGCTGGGCTGGGATGCAGGAATTATTTGCCTGAGCATGTTTTCTACTCCTTGCAGTACTGGGAAAGGCAGGGGAGCAAAGCCGGCGCAGAGACACTCAGCACACTCGCTCTCTGACAGAGTTACATATTTCTTAGTGGCAGACTCCAGCCTCAAAAAATCCACATTAGTAGCTCCTGGTCCTCCTGCCCTGGTTGTGAGGCAGACTCTCAGGGTGATCCTATCACCCTGGGGGGTCAGACCCAGAGGGGCTGTGAGGCTCTGAATTCTCCCCTGCCAGCGTAGGGGACATCAAGGCACTCTCCACAGAAGATATGTCCTTGCAGTCCTTGCAGACTCAGAAGGATGAGACCATCACCTCCGCTGCTGTGATACAGGACTCTGCCAGCTGTAGAAGGGAACTCCCAAATTGGCTCCCATAACCTCCTAGTCATATTGGCACCCTTGAGCATTGACCACCCTAGGAGCACCCCCTCCACAGTGATACCACAGGCGTGACCCAGCCCCACCACCACCACCCTTGTTCCAAGGCCTAACTTCCTCAGTGTCCTTGCCCACCCTGTCCAACTCTCTCAGAGCCACATTCAGCATGCTGAGTGCCTCCTCTTCCTCGTGGCAGGTCACAGCACCTGGATAAAGCTCCTGGAGGCAAACCAGGGAGCACATCAGGGCTCTTCAGACATTAATTCTGGGCCTGTTGAGGAGCTGAGCAGAGAGATGCTGGTCTAGCTGCCAGAACTGTGGGGAAGACTTGAGATGCAGGATTAAAGCCCATGGTGCTAGACAGCATCCCATGGACAAGCCTTCTCCAGTCACAGCTCCTCTGGGAGGGTGAATGCCATGGCCATGAGACCACAGGCCTCGTGATGGGTGTCAGAACAAGGGGTGAGGCTGGGCTGATGTCAGGCTCCAGTCCTCCCACTAGCATTCCCCTGGGTTTCTTGGCACATTGCACAGGCACCAGGCAAGTGGCTGGATGATCTGGGAAGAGCTGAGCAAACTCAAGGGGAACAGTGAGGCAAAAGGATTACTCATTTGGCCTTTCTGCCTCTGAAGTGTTGTGGATCCAGCCAAATCACTTCAGAAACTGAAATGAAAAGTGAGGAGTGGTAAAGCACAGGTTGGCCCTCAAGCCATCTCCTTGTCCTATCTAACAGCTCAACTGTACAACAATCCTTTAAGTCACAGACCTGTTTTGCTGCAATCCAGGGTTGGCAGAAATCGTAGCATCTACCGGGCCTTCAACATAGCAGAAGGATCCCTCCACTTCCCCTTCCCTAAGGAATCTGGTAGCGCCATGTTCCTCATCTGGAGTATACATCACATAGGTGTAAACCAAGACCAAGATCTAGTCCTATTTAAGAGTGCTTGAAATCACACCTTGGCTCACATGTTTTGATGGATCCATGCCTGACTTCAGTGTCAGGAGACCTGGTAGAGCTTTGGGGTAGCTAACCCCAGATGAAAGCCTCCATGGCCCCGTAGTGTGTTGTACAAAATTCTGACTGTCCATATTCATGCCCAGTGGGCAAGAGCTCACTCCTTACCCGAGATGACCCTGCAAATTGCAGAGTAAATCCTGCAGCCCCCCTGGAGTGGAGGTCCACTACCCTTAGCACAATCCCACTCTTTTCATCAAGGTCTCTCTACCTCCCTTCATGACAGGGCCACATGTCCTGCAGTCCTGCCTTGACAGGACTTTGCAAGTTCAGTGGAGACTCTTTAGGCCTGAGACCCACCTGGGTTGGTAAATAGAAGTGTGCCTTGAAAGTTCGTGGTCTCATGGCCAAGAGCATTCACATCATCTTTTCATAGCCTACAGCGAAGGTGGGGGAAGGAGAGGGCAGCTGGGAGGCTACTTTTTTTTTGAGCAAACTCATGGGACTAACAGCCTTGATCACCCACAGCCAAACCCAGGATGGATTCCCACAGAGGCAGGACCTCAGGAGCAGGGAGCTCCCAGATCTGAAGGTGCTTCCTTCCCTGGTCCAACATGGATTTTAGCGATTCAACTTGGTTTCAGTCCTGTCTCATTGCCAGCTGGTTGGGCTGCCATAACCATGGGATCCACAATGCATGCTGGGGAGATGCAAGGGAAGAGCAGACCCTCTACCTCACCATGAAGGTATTGCAGGCCCCAGAGGTGCAATGATGGATGGTGCTGAGCAGTGTGCATTCATCATTGCAAGTAGCTTAGGCCACAGGCCTAGTGGTACCTCCTTGGACAGCTGCCTGAGATCCTCCCTTGGGTCTTCCAGGGTGCCATGTGGGAGCAAATGCCAGGATTGGAAATGGCATGAAGTTCAACCAAGCCAAGTGCAGAGTCCTACACCTGGGACNACCTGGGGAAAGGAAGCCCAAATCCTGGAAACCAACAAGTTCTACTGGTCCACAGAGAAGACAGTTCTGCAATCTATGTTTCATTGTTCACAGCCCCAGAAAGCATGAGACAGCCAGAGGGCTTGGTATGGAGAGCTGGACCCAGTTGTCCTGGGGCTGTGGGAAAAGAAAGATGCTCTGTGCTCCAGAAGTGTTGCCAGAATAGCTCAGACAGCAGAGAGAGGGGAACAGCCCAAAGTCATGTAGCAGGTTGGTGACAGAGGCAGCACTAGCCCTGAGGACTTACGGTCTCATGTCTGAGCCATCAGTCTTAGAGGAGCATAGCATGGCTTCTTCACAGAAGAAACTGGACAGCTCATGCACAAGGGCTGAACAATGTCACCTTACCACCCTCAAGGAAAAGCAATAGACTGCCCCTTTCCCAGGAGGGCAAGCCACCTGAAATTGTTCCACTAGACAAGGAAGACACAAAAGGAGCTGGAACTTCCTTTAAGAAGTGAAATCCTTCAGAAGGACAGATGCATTCCTTTCCCAGACATACCTCCAAAGACCTCTTATCATAGAGAATGAGGTGTAATGCCCAACCTGCTCTAAGCTCTGAAAGCACACTCTACCAGGAGAAGGGGAAGATGGCAGGGAAGATGGGCTATATCCATGGAGAAAATGAGAAGAGTTGCCCTCTATGGTTTGAAAATAGCCAGCCGTGTGGCATAATCTGCAGGGTTGTCCCTTTTCATTTGTTTCCTAGGTAAGTGCTGGGAGTAACTGTCCTGTCCTTTTTGTCCCCAGTATGTGGCCGGCCAGCTCGTCCTCTGCCTGGGATCATCAAGCGCATCATTGGCGGTCGAAATGCAGAGCCTGGTTTCTTCCCCTGGCAGGCTCTGATTGTGGTGGAGGACATGTCCCGGGTGCCCAACGACAAATGGTTTGGCAGCGGGGCCCTACTCTCCGACTCCTGGGTGCTGACAGCCGCCCATGTGCTCCGCTCCCAGAGGCGAGACAAAACTGTCATACCTGTCTCCAAGGAGCACGTCACTGTCTACCTGGCCCTTCATGACGTGAGGAACAAGATGGAGGCTGTCAACCGGACAGTGGAGAGGATCATCCTCCACGAGGATTTTGACATCCAGAATTACAACCATGATATCGCTCTGGTCAAGCTGAAGGAGAAGGTGACCATGGGGAACTATGTCATGCCTGTCTGCCTGCCCCAGTTTGAGCATGAGCTGGAGGGGCCTCACCCTAACACACTGGGGCTGGTGGCTGGTTGGGGTATCTCTAACCCCAACATCACGGTGGACGAGATCATCAGCTCAGGCATGAGGACACTGTCTGACATCCTGCAGTACGTCAAACTACCGGTGGTGCTGCATGCAGAGTGCAAGACTAGCTACGAGTCACGGTCAGGGAACTACAGTGTGACCGAGAACATGTTCTGCGCCGGCTACTATGAAGGTGGGAAGGACACCTGCTTGGGAGACAGTGGAGGAGCCTTTGTCATCCAGGACCCAGGAACCCGGAGATGGGTAGCCCAAGGGCTGGTCTCATGGGGTGGCCCTGAGGAGTGCGGCAGCAAGCAGGTGTATGGTGTGTACACCAAAGTCTCCAACTATGTGGACTGGGTGGAGAAGAAAACAGGCTCCTCAGAGAGATGGACATTTCTGGACCCGGAGCTGGAGAGATGAATGACTAAGCAGCCTGCTGCCGCAGCTCCCTTTCTTGTTGTTGGTTTTTAATACGCTCCAGACTCTGGTCTTTCGCAAGCAGTAGCCACAACGCTCAGCGCACGCCAGGCCTTTGCCCGCCCTCCACGTCATTTGTTTCGCTTGGTCCCATGTTCCTTCGCTTGCGCTCTTAGGAAATGCTTGCTAGGGAGCTGGGGGAAGGGAGTGAAGCATGAAATCTCAGCTTATGCTCCCCATCTCCAAACCTCACCCACGCTCCTGGGGAGCCCTGCTCCAAGCCAGGAGAAAGGCACAGCAATGGAGGCAGCGTTTTCATGCCATCAGGGCTTTGGGCCATGCACAGAGAATTGCGTCCAACCCTGTGGCTCTCCAGACAGATCTTCCCTTCAGATGACACAACTGCAGGAGCTACAGAGGATGCGGACAACATGGGAAACCCAGCTGTGCAGGCCTGGACCTCATAGATACCCCACCTTCTCTGTGCACAGTAGTGAGAGACCCCTGGGGGTTTGCTACTATTTTTATTTGTAAACAAATATCCCTGTCTGATGGCTGGGCATCTCAGGCAATGTCCACCTGGCCCCAGGGATGTGAAGATTACATCCACATTAGCCCTAAACTTCAGCTATGGCTGGCAACCTAATGGCTGCCAAGACGGCACCAAATAAATGTGCCCCCCACAAGGGCAGGGAGTGGGGTTTGAACTCAGTGTCACCATCACTTCCAGCCACCAAAACTTCTCTGACCCTCCATCACCTCAAGCCCTCTCCAGTCCTCTCCCTAGACTAGCTCTTGGAACGGTTTCCAGCCACAGCAAACCTCCCAGCGAAAGTTTTCCAACACAAGAGAGCATCACATCTGCTTTACCTAAGCAATACTTATTTTCAGCAGAATTATTTCAGATAAAATGTCTCTTCTTGGGTTTTTGCCTCTACTTTAGGGGCCTCAGTAGTCCTGCATGACAGTTCATTCACTCTTGCAGGAATCTAGTCCCTTTTTACTGCTTTTAAGGCCATTGATTTCACTGATTTACAGATTATTGATAGTGTCCAGCATTTGGTTGTGACTCTTCTGGCCTATTGTAGATGGCCAAGTCACTCTAGACTGACCCTAATTCACCCATCACACCAGAAAGTTTCATATCTCCCCAGCCTCCCTCCATGGCCCAGGAAACAAATAAGGCCCACCAAGGAAGAATGTCAGATGAATTTCAGCGGGGACATCATCTCCTTCACTTGCCAGCAAAGCCCTCCTATAGTTGTAAGCAACATGCAAAAATTGCCTGCTGTCCTCTCTGTGTGCCTGTAGTTTCCTTGGGGCCTCTTCTCCTCCTCCTCCTCTGGTTTGCCATGCAAGATAAGAGTCAACAGTGAATGAGTCACTCTGCCATTTTGCTATCGTCCAAAAAGCCATTTGTTGAGAATGTAGAGGAGCAGAAGGCCTAAGGAAGGTCAAACTTAAAGACAGCTAAGAACTGTACTCTTGGCTATGTCATGTAACTGCGAGGTAT